>JAZDUH010000331.1:1012500-1355000 GCA_036419115.1 Scarus forsteni | reverse complement strand
TGTTTTAGCCCAGTTTTTCTGCTTTGTGTCCCTTTTTAAAATGCGCCACAAAATGACGTGCTGCTGCTGGATTAAACTTATATCAGCACCTGCTTCTGCTTCTGTTTTAGCCCAGTTTTGGCTTTGTGCCCCTTATTAAAATGCGCCACGGCAGGAGTTTGCCCGGCGCACCTCCAAATGCCCTGCATCTTAAACCATTCATGGGACTCCTTAAGTGTTTCCATACAGAGTTCCATATTAGCCACGTTGTTCACTACAACAGACACTTTTTTTTCTGCTCGACCTTTGAGGCATCGGCAAGTTCATATAATCCGCAGCGATGTTTCTTCCCGTGTCCGCCTCTCCTTTTTTACCTCTCTCAAGCAGAAGACTCTTGGCTTTCCAGTTTTCATCAATGAAATGGGCAGTCACTGTCATATAGGACTCCATTCGAATAGACGTCCACATCTGTTATCGTTATCTATTAACTCAGAAACGTTCTCTTTTTTACTCCCTCGTATTTTGCCGTATGTGCGTGCGTAATTGTCTGGCGCGCTGGCACTGAATATCCAGGTTCCAATGTTTTTCTTGGCCTTCCATGAAACCAATGGGCCTCATACCCTCAGAAATAAAATTGACAATTCCATCTGTGATGTCGTTTTTGCATTTGGATATTTATATGAGGCATAAAATCCAGCGCGGACTGGGTGAGGGATGCCGCCGCTGCAGTGGGCAGAGCGCATGCAGCAGCGGCATGCAGCTATAAAATGAAGAAAGGATTATTTGACTAGAATATTGAAAATTTCTTAATATAATATTGATATTGAAATGAATGATAAATACATTAAAAGACAGGCTGTTACCTGTGAAACGGTTCACTTGATACATTTCTCCTGATAAAATGAACCATATACTGCAGGGGAAAATATAAATTGATACATTTGGTCGACCAATCAGAATTTTGGTCGACTGAGCATGCATCGACCAATAAGTCGACCAGTCGACTTGGACTTTACAGCCCTAGTCTTGTGATGTGATTTAGTTGAAGATCAGAACATATTTTATGACCAATTTATGCAGAAATCTAAGTAATCCCAAAGGGTTCACATACTTTTTCATGCAACTGTATATATTTATTAACATAATGTAATGTTTAATTTTTATTTTCATTTGCCACAGAGTATAACAATTAATCTTTGGTCCCACATAAACCATTCAAACACATAAAAATTAATTTATGAAAAGCAGAAAGAGGAAAAAGGAACAGAGAAATAAATACATAGATAAATGAACAACACCCAAAGTGTACAACAGTGAGGCAGTCTTGTCAGTCTCATCAACATCAAACCGCATTCATACAATTTTTTTCTTTCAATTTTCTGATTCTTTTCTCTGTCCACAAGAGTAACAACTAACAAAAAAATTACAGTAATAAAAATATCGACAAAAATTAATTTGGCCTCTAAAAGTGAGATAGATGTGTATGAAAAGAAAAAAAAAGAAAAAGGAAACAGAGAAAGAAAGAAAAAAGTATATGCACATATGTACAGTACAGCGACATACATACATTAAGAGTGTTGGACAATAAAGTAGTTACTTGTAATGTAACTGTAATAATATTACCTTTTTCAGTTACTCGTACTATTACCCTAAGTTTAACAAGGGGCTACAATTTCTACACGGTAATAATAAAGTAGCAGCTATTTAAAGCTATGGTCTACGATTTGGAAGCTTTGTACATCTTAATAACACCATTTATAAGGCTGTTATGGTCCTATGGTCCTACCCAGAGCTATAGAGATAGTAAGAGTTACGACACTCCCATAAGACGCCGTTGTACGCTTTCTTCCGGGTCTACTTCCGGGTTGTGGAGCCTCGAATAGTTCCAAACACCGCTTCTACAGCGAAGGACGCCGTTCATTTGCATTGTTGGCCATCGAGTATATTAACAGGTATGTTGTTTAAAAAGCTACCCCTTTTGAATTTTCAATCAAATATTTTCTATCAGAGGCTCGTTATGATGCATATGCTGTGATTTAGTTGTATATGCACAGCGTAATTACATAGATTTTTATCTTAGTTGGCGTCCGACTTCCTGCTACTTTTTAAGTTGACTCTTGCTAACTGTGACTGTATGTAGGATAAATTGATTAAATCGCTACTTTTTTGACCGTCAACTCCATATGAGAGGTCATTTGTGATGCACAAACGTATCTGTAAGTGTGTGTATTAGTAGATTACGGTGCAGAGTATAGAACAGAATCAGAATCACAACAGTCAGATGTAGTAGGCTATTGCAAGTGTTAATTTTAATGGCAAATTAAAAGTCATAGTAAGCATTACTTAAATGAACGTTGAAACGACGTTAGTATTAAACAATTGGATGATTAAAATAATTAATTCAAGTAATTGGGTTCAAATTTGATAAACTTTATATATTACAAAATTTACTAATTGGTACTGCAGTGCTCAAATTGTTCAGAACAAATAATAAACTAAAATGGATGTAGAACAAAACATTTACAAGTAATTTACAAATTATTTACAATAATTTTCAAGATTATCTCTCTTTCTGTCTCTCCCTGAATCTTCAGGGCTGTTTCATTAACATATGATTTTGAATAATTGCTCTGAGTGTATCACTACCTGCTGTGCTAACTGTTTTATCTGTTCTCTCCCTATTTGCCTTCATGTGCTTTTTAGTGTCCAGGACACAGATGAAGAAGAGGATGTCTCCTAGCCCCCAACCCGACACAACACCCACACACACTTGTTGTTGTTTGACCAGTTGAATAAAAAATAAATACTATTTCATGAATCAAAGATAGAAACTTTGTCTGTCATCAATGATGAATTTGTCTTTGTTAGGCGGTCCTTAAAAATATTTAAAAGGGATAACATAACAAAACCAATTAAAAAGAAAATACAATGCTAAAAAAGGAATACACCAGGCATTCTTCCACAAAAAAGGAGGGGAGTTGTTAACAGCAGCATGTGTCTATCTCTGCTCATGGTTGCTATTGCAGAGGGGATGAAGACTAAAGATGTTTCTCCGGGCCAGAGGAACTTTATAACGTCTGCCTGATGGCAGCATCTGAGAGCAGTGGCAGAGGGGGTGGAAGGAATCTTCTGTGATCAGGGTGGCTTTTCTGTTCACAGACCAGGTGTACAGCATAATGAGTTATTTAATATATTGATTTATCTATATGTCTCACTCAACAGATTATATATATATATATATATATATATATATATATATATATATATATATGTATATATATATATATATATATATATATATGTGTATGTATATATATATATATGTATGTATTTATATATATATATATATATGTATATGTATGTATGTATATATATATGTATATATGTATATATATATATATATACATATATATATATATGTATATATATATATATATATATATATATATATATATATGTATATATATGTATGTATGTATATATATATATATATTTATATTTATATATATATATTTATATTTATATATATATATATATATATAAATATATATATGTATGTGTGTGTGTGTGTGTGTGTGTGTGTGTGTGTATACATATCTATCTATCTATCTATCTATCTATCTATCTATCTATGTAAAGAGAGGGATATATAGGTAGATATAGATATATACAGGGTGTCCCAAACAAAATAATACACGTTTTAGCAGCTGACAACTCAATTTAAATAAAATGCTACTGGAAGTCTGAAAATGCAGTTGAAGTGCAAAGACAACTTAAGAGCGAGTTTTGAAAAGAACCACCAACACAAGTTACCATCACTGGATCAGAACAGACATCAGTTTGAGAAGTAGTGATAAAACAATAGAATGATGTTCGTAAATTGTTTTACATGTTGGAAATGTAATTATAATAAACACCTAGTTTACAATTATTGAACGTGTACATTTTTGGGAACCCCTATATATATGTATATATAGATAGTTAGATATTCTGTGTATGGTTTAGTCTTAAAATGATACTGGTGGTCCGGTCCTGCTGAATGAATTTGTTCTACTCTGCTTTTCAGTCATTCCCAGGCCACAGGTAAGTGAGTGGAAGCAAACTTAAGCGAATATAGACATTCTTTGGAAATATTATAATCCAGTTGAGCAAAAAGAACACCTTAAATCATCTTGCATTTCAATGTAAAAGTCCATTTGTCATGCTAACACGTACGTGAAACTTTCCCTCCAAAACGGAACATCTACTTTACAAAGTCTTCAGTGGTCATCTTACCACTCCAAGTGTAACATTCACATATGCAAGAATGCAATAAAAATCAAACAAATACTTGGATATGTGATTTTATTCATGTTTACCATGAAATATTGCGATTCCCACTGTCTGTCCCATAGAAGAACATGACAGTGCAGCGTGTGTTTGGAACTATTCAGGCTTACATGAACCACGTGACCTCTCCGCGGCGAGGTCGTGAGTGTCGTAACTCTTATTATCTCTATAGCTCTGGTCCTACCTATACAGTATAAAGACCAAAAAGAACGAAAAAAATCCATTCAGTATATCCGCTGCAAAGCTGCATAGCTACTAGCTGACCAATCAAGCGTAGAAGCCTGTAAGGTTCAATTGGTTCTTGAGTTGGTCCGTGAGTCCATCCAATCCCCTGTGTCCCTCACTACGCAGCGTCCCACCTTCTCCCCTCTACCTCCGGTGAGCAGCTAGCAGCGTTAGCTACTGAACTAGCCGGAAAAGCCTAGCGCCGAAACCGGGAATCCGCTTCCCTCTCCCGCGGGGCCCAACGGAGCTCTGCCCGCGGGAGAGGCCTGTTAGCGGGCTAACGGCTAAGGAATGGCCTCAGTCGGACCTTCAGCATCGGCCGTTTCGCCCCTGGTTGATCAGGTAATGGCTTTGTTTACTACAGTGGGAGATGTCTGCTGAATAACTCTGGTAAGTCTGTGCCTGTCCTGGCTAATGACTTGTAGCGGAGCGGGTTAGCCTGTTTGACGCTAATCGTTAGCACTGTAAGCTGAGCTGGGAAGGACAGGCCGAGAAAGATAAATCCTCCCCCACAATCGGCTCCGCTCTGGCGACACCAGACCCGCATTGCCGCCGGTCCAGTTGAAATGGCTACTGCTGTGTGTTACAAGGGGGATGACTGTCGTGTTTGATACTTTCAGTTGAGCTGAGCTGTTTTTGATTGAGTTTGCTGCTGATATATTATGCTAGTCGCTCGTAGCTCTGTCTGAGCCGGGGGCTTGTTAACAGGCGAGGCGACACGAGCTGGGGGCTGGATCTTGGAATACGGAGGGGAGAGGTGAGGGAAGGGGGGGCAGGCTGCGGTTTCAAATCGTAGACCACAGCTTTAAAGTGATGTTGGATTATGCTTATAAGCACATGCAATAGAGAATGGGCTTGTGTCTGTGAAAGATTTACATAACACTATTATCTATTGCAAATCTCATTTAATACTTGTTAGGTCAGTTTTTAATGGGGAAAGTAAGAATTCACTCAGGGATAAGTAGTTATGCAATTACTTTTGATACTAGGCAATAAGTAAAGTACTTCCATTACACGTAAGGGAGTTTTGTGTGTGTATATATATATATATACACTCAACAAAAATATAAACGCAACACTTTTGTTTTTGCTCCCATTTTTCATGAGATGGACTCCAAGATCTAAAATTCATTCCAGATACACAATATTACCATTTCTCTCAAACACTGTTCACAAATCTGTCTAAATGTGTGATAGTGAGCACTTCTGCTTTGCTGAGATAATCCATCCCACCTCACAGGTGTGCCACATCAAGATGCTCATCAGACACCATGATTAGTGCACAGGTGTGCCTTAGACTGTCCACAATAAAAGGCCACTCTGAAATGTGCATTTTTTTTTTTTCTTTATTGGGGGTCTGGGGACTCAGAACCAGTCAGTATCTGGTGTGACCACCTTTTGCCTCATGCAGTGCAGCACATCTTCGCATAGAGTTTATCAGCTTGTCAATTGTGGCCTGTGGAATGTTGTTGTGAGGCCGGTTGGACGTACTGCCATATTCTCTGAAACGCCTTTGGAGACGGCTTATGGTGGAGAAATGAACATTCAATGCACGAGCAACAGATCTGGTTGACATTCTTGCTGTCAGCATGCCAATTGCACGCTCCCTCAATGCTTGCAACATCTGTGGCATTTTGCTGTGAGACAAAACTGCACATTTCAGAGTGGCCTTTTATTGTGGACAGTATAAGGTACACCTGTGCACTGATCATGATGTCAGATCAGCATCTTGATGTGGCACACCTGTGAGGTGGGATGGATTATCTCAGCAATGCAGAAGTGCTCACTATCACACATTTAGACAGATTTGTGAACAACATTTGAAAGAAATGGTAATATTGTTTATCTGGAATGAATTTTAGATCTTGGAGTCCATCTCATGAAAAATGGGAGTATATATATATATATATTTATCTATTTATATATATATATATATATATATA
This sequence comes from Scarus forsteni, assembly GCA_036419115.1. NCBI lineage: Eukaryota > Metazoa > Chordata > Actinopteri > Labriformes > Labridae > Scarus > Scarus forsteni. The sequence continues at coordinate 1,348,524 of JAZDUH010000331.1, read as the reverse complement.
TATATATATATATATATATATATATATATATATATATATATATATATATATGACATTTTTAGTTACCCACCCAGCACTGTATATTGAAAGTTGTTGATATTTAACTTAATATCACTTTTGAAGACACGTCAGGGCCTCACTTTGTTTGAGGATCAACATATGCTGAAAAAGCGCTATTCCCTTAGTGTAATGTGGTTATGCAGACCAGTTTGATGCTAGAAAATGGCATTCAGTGGCATCTGTGACAGCACACATGAGAAAGAAAACACAGCTTTATACCATGTCCCAGGTCAGAGCCAAATTCTGTCAGCAGGTGAGGCTGGAAGGGCATAAAGAGAAAATGGAAATGGAAATGATCTATCTTGAGAAACTAAGTTACATGTAAAAAACTGATTGACACCAGTATCAGTATTGGTAGAAAGTAAAATAGATAAAGCTCAAAGCACTGTGTCATATGGATGTGAAAAAAGTTTTATATGACCCATCACTGTACTGATGTCCTGAGCTCAGATTCGGTTACCTTTGAATATCTTTCTGCAGAGAAATGTATAACCAGATAAATTCATGTCAAAGTTGTAACCTGAAAACTCTGCATGAAGTAGCCAAGCTCATGGCTCTCAGATGAACTTTACTTTTTTTAAAATGTATTTTATTCAAGAACTTGTGGATCCTTATCTCTGTTAAGACTGCAGGGTTTTAGTTGGTCATAAATCTTAAACTGAGTTTTTGAGGCAGCCAGAAATGGATTACAATTGATTCACTGATGTACAGTAGCTAGCTCAAAGAAAAAACATTCACCAACAACATTTGTGGTTTTAGAGAAACATCTACATTCTCATTAGAGATAATCTGAAACTGTTTGTTTTCATCAGTGTGAAATCACAAATACATAATATCAATTTACCAGTATACAAAACTTTTTGTAACCAGGTGATGAAAAACTTTTACAGGTGTACTTACAGACAAATCCTGTTTAAATGATAATGAAAATAATGAAATCTCTTCCCTCTATCCTTCAGCATTATTGCCTTGTACCAGATGATTCAACGACCACAGAACCTCCAGAGCTTCTGTGTTGTATCCGACCACACTCTGATCGTGTGACTCACCTTGACATATGTTTCCATGGCGATAGACTCCTCCTTATGTCAGCATCATCAGATTGCTGTGTCGCTCTTAACCACCTGCCTGGGAAGATCATTGGTCTGTTTGGACAGGTACACTAACATGATTTAATATACAACAAGAGTTTGAATCACAACACACAACCTGTGTTTTTGAAATCAATGGTTTGGATGGTAGAGCCTTTGTTCAGCACTGCACATTCAGGGTTACAGCTCTCAGATCCTCATTGTTAAATCACAGAGTGGTGGTTCAGATGAAGCTGAACCTCCCACTCTGCTGAGAGCTGGTGGGTGGTGGTATCCTGTTGACAAACTGGCTATGAAACTCAGTATCAAGCCATGGCTCAAGGTGTGTGTGCAAGTGAGCAAGTGTTTGTGTGCAAAGGGTGTTTGTGTCAAAGTAGGCCCATATTAAGTTAGCCTGGGGCGTTGTCTAGTGAGAGCTGCTTCATTTTAAATTAGCCTGAGGCCCACACACAGACACACAAGTATATGACGCTCATACATGAGCACAACGAAGGGTATGCATGTACAGTATATTTATCTATAAGTACACTGTATACATACACTGTATATTGTACAGAATATTAATTAATATGAATGCTATCATTCCTCAGTGTGCATTGCCTGTTTTGCATGAGTAACAATTTCTACACGCAGCCAGGGTAGTTGGAAAGAAAGCTGACAGTTTGAATCCAGCCTGTTATTCTGAATCATATTTTTGCTACATTTTTATTTCATTTCTATACTATTTGATATATACATTGTCTGTTTAATGCTTATTAGAGGTAAATAATGCAAACAGAAGACTACATCTATATTCACCATGTCACAATATTTAAGTAAACACTCAATTAAAAATGCGTTTTCCCAACACAGAGAGCTTTTCAGAATATAATAAGTAAATAAATGAGCTCCCTGTTATAGACATATAGTAACTGACCATCAGGTAGGTCAACCATATGTTTTATAACCACACATCCACAGGACATAAACATGCTGTAATTGGCCATGGCAGAATCTCAGTGGGTAAAGATGGCACCACACTTCTTAATCTTTATTCTTGCTTCTTTTCACTTCCTTAGGAGGAGAACTGGTGCTTGGGCAGACCTGAACTGTTGCACTTAGGGCAGGTGACCGAGCAAGACACAAGGAAGTCTTTAACACCAGGACATGAACAAGAACATCGTCCAACTCATGAGACTCACCATGACCAAGCACTCAGCGCCTCTGCAGATGTTGAAGAGGCTAGGTTAACAGCACATTTCCACCCACACATGCATGATTCATTCTTCTGATAAAACAGACTGTAATTCATTTGATAAAACTGGCGCTTTTACATATGATACCAGTACATGCATTCTGATTGCAGATAACCATGATTACAGCTGACTAACATGACTTACTCTAAATGTTGTAGACACTCAAAAAGCTATTTTTACTTTGTGTTTTCATGAACAAAGGCATATGCAGAACCATACTACAATTACCAAATACATCGAGGAAACAAAGAAAAAATCTACACCACTTGACTGATTCAGTACTACTCAGCATCCTCAAGAGTGAGAGTTACAAGTTTTGCCTAGTAACCTCCCAATCTTTAACTTCTATCCAAAATATCTGTATTTTAGACCATTTCCTCAGCTTTTTGTATGTAAATATGTACGAAACAAACAACCAATTTAAATCAAACCTAAAACAAGTTTACAAACAAAGACCAATTCTGTCTATGAGGTCACCTCCACAGATCATCATTATGAGCGAAAGATAAAGTTTCTTTTTTTTTTTTTAGAAATTTTGATCAGCAAAAATCCAGACACAACAACTTTGTCATACTTTATCTTTACTGAATACCAATGTGTGGAGTGCAGCCAGCACAACAGATATTTTGATCATGTACTTTCTCAACAATAAAAATCTGCAAAACATGAAGAAAGAAAAACAACAAAACAACTGAATAAATTAGCCTGTTAGCTAAACTAGCACTCTGTCACAGGGTTTCTCTGAAAAACAAAATGCTGTAAGAGTATAATTTTAAAACCTTCTAAAAAAAAATAATTCAGAGGTGAAGAGTTTTTGAGGCACATAGGGAAAGGGGGAGTGATGAGGTAACTAAGAACTGCAGGGTGACATCACTCACAGCATTTGTGATAATCTATGGACACATGAGATATTCTTTTGTTATTTGGAGCACAACCTCCATGAAAAAGGTTGTTATAAAATAAATCTGCATGTTTTTCTTGATCTTTTTAATCTATTTGTAAAATGTAGTTTCACAAAGAGGACTTGGCCATTGTCTGTCATGTCGTCAGGAAACTTTGGCCAGAAAAGAAAGACAAAAGAAACCTTCACATAATTGCAGCTTTTACACATTTTATTTTTTGGCCTCAGGACAGTGTGGTATGCAGTGGATAGAAGTGACTCCCGCTCAACCAAAGAGAATCAAAGAGCATTTGTGATGCTCCCGAGTCTATGGTTTTTGCTCTGATGTTTGTAGAATGGGGCGAGTTATTATTCAGTGTTATTTTCCAGGGAATCAGAGTGTGCCTTATGGTCTGAGAGTAAATGTACTTGTGATGAATAAGTAAATAAAAGTTGGCAGTGTTAACTTTTGCTCATATGGTAAATCTTGCCAATGCCAGTAGCTAGAGATGTGGACCTGAAAAAAGATTACATGTTTTGATATTCTTGTTCGATCAGATTGTTGTAATGATTTTGGGCTCTAATTTCGTGGCGCAGCGCAGGGGGCGCAAGCCTGGCGCACCCCGCGCAGTGTTAATTTCGTCCGGCGCACCGCCGTGCGCTGCCAATTTGACAATTTGGTAGACCGTCTGCGCAGAGATGGGTGTGATGGCGCACCAAGGGGAGTTGATGGCGCACCAGGGGGAGGTGTCGGCAGATTCATGTTGGTGCAGTGACAATTTCGTGCCAAAAACAGTGCAGAAGGTGCGCTGAAAGCTCGCCAGCTGCAACCTGGTCTAACCTCGGCGCAGGGCGGAGCGCACCCTCCGCAGCTGTAATTTGGTGACAAGCGCACATGTGCGCACGCCTCAGAGGCAGGTTTCCAGAGTGTTAGGCACATTTTAAAGCAATAAACAATCACAGCAATCACTATTTAATGTAACCGTCTAAACCAGCATATACATTTGTATCTATATTAACCTTCCCGTCACATCTGATGTCGGATTAAAGCCGTTTGTCATAATGGAAACTTAACCTGACGGCAGCTGGAAGTTTGATGCACATCTTACAAGTCAACAATAAACAGCCTTAACATCTGATACTGAGTTAATATCTGGCTTCTCTCATTTCATTAAATTCAAAGAAAAAAAGGAGAAAAAAGACGGAGAAAAAGGAGAGAAAATAAATGTTTGTCACTCAGGATTTACCCGTGATTTCTCATATTCCTCTATTTTAGTCTTTATTTTTAACGTGCTCTAAAAAGATGGAGAGCATTATTGCAAGGAGGATGAGGAGGAGACACCGGGAGAGTATACAGTTTATCACTAAAGGCTCTGCTATTTGGCGATGACAAACCAGGAGTGCAGATGGATCACAAGCATTATGAATGGATAAGCCAGCTGTGGTGTAACTGTCTCTTATTTTTTTTTACTCCTATTAATGACAAAGGAACAGATTACATCTGTCCCGGGAGCTGGCCCACACGGTGACGCGCCCCGCTGTCCTTTCTCCTGCTGAAGGGACAGCGTCTCCACTGCTGGGTCTTTCCAGCACACTGTTTCCGCGGTGGCGGGGATAATTCAGACCAATCAGACGCTGTGGCATTTAAAGGCGAGGAGAGGCGCTCATTTGATTGGTGAAGACAGCGATCGGCTGTGATAATCCCACTCACGTCTATTCTCCTCCTATTCTGACATTTGCGTGGAGAGGCAGAGACATGGGCGTGGACGCGCAACCTCTTCGCCCCTGTGCGCCATGAGTGCGCCTCTCTTGGCACTGCAGGAAACTTGCAAAGTGCGCAGGTCACACCCAGTCCGCGCGGCGAAGGCCGGCACAGGCAGGTGCGCCTGCGCTTGCGCCTGGTCTACGAAATTAGAGCCCATAATTTCAATATCCAGATGAAAATTCATGGTATTTTTTAGTATTTATCATGAGTACAACAACCTGAACAGACCTTTTTTATATTTGAGTTCAGTCAGTTATCCAAAATCAGCTTTTAACAAGATATATACAGTACAGGCCAAAAGTTTGGACACACCATCTCATTAAATGCGTTTTCTTTATTTTTATCACTAATCACATTGTAGATTCTCACTGAAGTAATGATGGCCACTTGTTTCTCTTAACTTAGCCGATTGGTTCTTGACATAATATTACAAAACCCAAAACCAGTGGAGTTGGCACGTTGTGTAAATCGTAAATAAAAACAGAATAGATTGTAGATTTGCAAATACCCTTTCAACCTATATTCAATTGAATACACAGCAAAGACAAGATACTTAACGTTCGAACTGGTTAACTTTGTTATTTTTTGCAAATATTAGCTCATTTGGATTTTGATGCCTGCAACATGTTTCAAAAAAGCTGCCACAAGTGGCAAAAAAGACTGAGAAAGTTGAGGAATGCTCATCAAACACTTATTTGGAACATCCCACAGGTGAACAGGCTAATTGGGAACAGGTGGGTGCCATGATTGGGTATAAAAGCAGCTTCCCTGAAATGCTCAGTCATTCACAGACAAGGATGGGTGAGGGTCACCACTTTGTGGATAGATGCGTGAGCAAATTGTCAAACAGTTTAAGAACAACATTTCTAAACGAGCTATTGCAAAGAATTTCGGGATTTCATCATCTACGGTCCGTAATATCATCAAAACGTTCCGAGAATCTGGCGAAATTACTGCATGTAAGCGGCAAGGCCTAAAACCAACATTGAATGCCCGTGACCTTCGACCCCTCAGGTGGTACTGCATCAAAAACTGGCATCACTGTGTAAAGGATATCACCACATGGGCTCAGGAACACTTCAGAAAACCACTGTCAGTCTCTACTACTCTACTATGCAAAGCCAAAGCCATTAATCAACAACACCCAGAAACACCGCCGGCTTCACTGGGCCCGAGCTCATCTAAGATGGACTGATGCAAAGTGGAAAAGTGTTCTGTGGTCTGACGAGTCCACATTTCAAATTGTTTTTGGAAACTGTGGTCGTCGTGTCCTCCGGACCAAAGAGGAAAAGAAACATCCGGACTGTTATAGGCGCAAAGTTCAAAAGCCAGCATCTGTGATGGTATGGGGGTGTATTAGTGCCCAAGGCATGAGTAACTTACACATCTGTGAAGGCACCATTAGTGCTGGAATGTACATACAGGTTTTGGAGTAACATATGTTGCCATCCAAGCAACGTCTTTTTTATGGCCTGTCTGTAGTCCAGACCTGTCCCCCATTGAAAATGTGTGGCCCATTATGAAGCGTAAAATACAACAATGGAGACCCCTGACTGTTGAACAACTTAAGCTGTACATCAAGCAAGAATGGGGAAGAATTCCACCCAAAAAGCTTCAAAAATTGGTCTCCTCAGTTCCCAAATGTTTACTGAGTGTTGTTAAAACGAAAGGCGATGTAACACAGTGGTAAAAATGCCCCTGTGCCAACTTTTTTGCAGTGTGTTGCTGCCATTATATTCTAAGTTGATGATTATTTTTTTTATTATTTTTTTTTTTTTTAAATGTATTTTTCGGGCATTTTGTGCCTTTATTGATAGGAGAGAGACAGTGGATAGGCTTGTGAAAGGGGGTGAGAGAGTAGGGGAAGACACTCTGCAATCTGGTCACAGGCGGGATTCGAACCTGGACCGGCAGAAGCAAGTACATGGGGTGCCTGGTTGCTAACCACTCCGCCAAACCAGCACCCCAAAGTTGATGATTATTTGCAAAAGAAAATAAAGTTTCTCAGTTCGAACATTAAGTATCTTGTCTTTGCTGTGTATTCAATTGAGTATAAGTTGAAAAGGATTTGCAAATCATTGTATTCTGTTTTTATTTACGATTGACACAACGTGCCAACTTCACTGGTTTCGGGTTTTGTAATTTTTAAAGTGTCTAATAGGACTGTCAGCTGTGCATCACCCTGACTTCTGAACTACACAAATGATGGTCCCAACCCCATTAAAAAGGCACAAAATTACATTAATTAACCCCTGTAAAGTCACACCTGAGAAGTGAAAACCATTTCAGGTGACTACCTGTTGAAGCTCTTAAAGAGAATGACAAAAGTCTGAAAAGCAGTAATCAGAGCAAACGGTGACTACTTTGAAGAAACTAGAATATAAGAAGTTTTCATTTATTTTACACTTTTTTGTTAAGTACATAATTCCACATGTGTTCATTCATAGTTTTGATACCTTCAGTGACAATATACAATGTTATTAGTGATGAAAATAAAGAAAACACATCGAATGAGAAGGTGAGTCCAAACGTTTGGCCTGTACTGTAGATTAAGGGAAAGACGACTCTTATCATCATCTGACAACAGGTCAGGACCCTTGATATCACAAAGCCACATTGGCAAACTGTCATGTCATCTGCTCATCAGTCAGAGTTGGAAGGCTTCCTCCTGAAAACTACAAATTCAACAAACCTTAGAGCTTTCAAAGAGGAACCCTAGCCTCATAGGTTTACTTAATACAGTGATACAGTGCAGACCTTTATCATTCATAACTTTGTTAAGACTACCCCTAGACCATCTTGAGCTTTGCACATGAGTGAGCATCCCCAAACACACAATAACACAAACTTATTTTGGTTGCCTCTACTTGTATTCTGATAGGATAGAGCAGAGGTATCCAAACTTTTTTCATCAAGGGCCACATACGAAAATATAGAGGGATGACAGGACCAAATTAATGTAACTCATCTTTAGTGTATCAAATATCAGAACTTTTGGATGACCAGTAGATTTCAGTGGACCTTAATCAGCTCTTAGTTATTCTATGGTCAAGACAAGTTAAGGATAATTCTTCATGCAGCTGAGGGCAGAAGCTACATTTTCACAGTTAGGCACAAAAGTTCAAACTGCACAAGCTGAGAAACTTTGTAGGATTGCTAGTGCTTTAAGATAAATAAAAAGATTGGCATGAAGACATTTCAAACACACACAATACACAACAGTGGTAACACAAAATGAGTCTGATTAGAACGTTGTGCTGCCATACAGTCTGTTTTCTTTCATCAGTCAATCAAAAACTTCTAATGCTTGACATTTGTAATTCTTTTTGGATTTTGCTGAAGTTTGAGCCAGTTTGTCCTCCCGGTCATAGTGTGGACACTCTTGGAATAGAGGCAAAGTGGAGAATTAATATGATTTAATGGATTTTGAATGTCTGAATTTCAAACCAACATTTAGCTTTCTGTTGTCACATTAACAGCAATTACACCCACAGTCTGTCAGAGTATTTATGACCTGAAATCTGATTTTGGCTCTTTGCTATCATGTATGTGTCATGAAAAATTCTCTTTGACGAACAATTTGTCATATTTTGTTTAAAAAAAACCAAGCAGGTTCAAGCCCTGATGGCAAAGATCTGGAAGTTGTCCCTGTAGTTGGAGAGATGCTGTGCAGCAGAGCATTGCTTTGAGGTATTTCTATTTATGACCATAGTTGTAAAGATGTTTGTATGTCATATCCATTGGCAAGCTTTGATAAAAGGATATTTTGGAAAAATAATAGTTCAAATTCTAAATTTCTAACAAGGGGCAAATAGAGTACCTTGCTGTCTCACTTTTTATCTAACTCGTCAGCTTAGACAAGGAGGACTAGGGACAGGTAGATTAATGGCTAGATTTTGATCTTTTAAATTTAGAATAACAAACAATGTAAATATTGCAGATGTATGAGAAGTTTTGTCTGGACCAAACAAACTCTGCCCTACTTTCTTAGAAAGTAAGGGGTGATGTAAAAACTCACTCAAACTCTGTGAAAAAAACAACTCAACTCTGGTCTGCCAAAAACAGAGGTCTTGGTTCACTTCCAAGGAAATAAGAGTTTGGAGGGCAGTGAGTATGAAACTTATCAGAAACAGTCAAGTAACAAAAGCGAGCAACCGTAAGGGAGTAGGTTGTGGCTTGCATTTGTCTGATTATGATTGGCAACAGTAAGCTAATGTAGCATCAAATGACAATATCAAATGTAACCCCGGGATAAACCCCAGAGTTAGAAAAAAATAAGTCTTAGAGTATATCACTTTAAGAAAAGCCTATAGTTTGTGTGAAATACACATCCCTCAACAGAGGTATGACAGACTCTCATGTTAGTTTAAGGACGTATCCTTTTTGTTTGCCTGCTTCTAATTGGCCAGTATAGAGAGAAACCTTTGTTTTCTTTAATTGTAATTGGCCGAGGATGGAGAGGGAGGAAGAAGGGAGTGATGGAGGGATGGCGTAGTCTGCTTTTCCCCGCTGCAGTGTACGTTAATTTTCCCTTTGAATAGTGTGGCTATTTGCGACTAACTGTTTAACAAAGGTGGCTTTAAGTTAAAATGGGCCTAACCCCTTTAAAGTGTGGGACGGGTGAAAATTTATTTATGGACTGTACCCTGAAGAATAACGGTAGCTCAGTAGGCTACTAGCCTGTTAGCATGCTTGCCCGTGCTGAGTAAGTGCTTTGGATGTACGGACTGTTGCGCCTTTACTGCTCAACGTCTAGAGCAGGAATCATCAACGACATTCATACAAGGGCAGGTTTTTCCTTAGCATATGCTTTGGGGGCCAGATTTAAGAAAACACTAATAATAATTAAAAACAATTATAACTAGAGAATTTGCATTTCCATGAAGGAAATGTGTTGAAATGCTGAGCGTGACTGCTGAAACTGTGAAATGAAATTGCTAAAAGTAATGCAAAGAAAGTTGAAAATGTGACATGAATAGTTGTAAGCAGTAAATCATGGCTGAAAATGTGTGAAATGTGCAATAAAAATGTTTGCAGAACATTATAGCTACTGGAGGTCAGGTGTGCAGGTCACGTGACCACGCTCTAACTTCAAAGAAATATTCAAAAGTAGATGCTGCTTCAACAGTCACATCTCAGAAACTGTAGCAGATGCACGAAAAACTGTTTGCAGTTGTGAAAGAAAGCAGAAAATGACTGTTTTGTAACATGTTTCAATGTGGTGATATTTGTAGATGTACCTAATAAAGTGGCCAGCCAGTGTAATTTATGTGAAATGGGGTTGAGAATGCAAAGAAAAGCACAAATATGCTAATACAAGGAAGAATCTGTATCAGATGGAGAATAAGATAATACAGGGTCTGCCTGGATTCGAACCCGCAAGCTCTTAGTTCATAGTCTGCTGTTCTGACCACTCAGCTATGGAGCCAAATAAAATGATTCATTGAAAGCACGATATTTCTCCTAGTTGTATTGTGCGCATGTATAGTGTCATACAGCAGGCTCATAACGCTCCGTACTTCCGGGTAAACGAACGCTCGCTGTGCCAAAACCGTGGTAGATATCAGAAAAGGGATTGCACTGTGAGTATCCCAAGAACTTGCTGAAGCTATGGTTGTAATTTCAGGTGTCTGTACTGTCGAAAATGTTGACACAGTGGCGAGTTAAAAACAGGCTTCAAAGTGAAGCGCTCCGCATCCCGGAGCTGAAAAATTGCATAACCGCAGATGGAAGCTTTTGCGGCATACCGCAAAAGCTGAAGCTCACTGAGACAATTTGATATCAGATTAGACTTTGAAGCTGATTTCACGTGTAAGAGGAGAAGATTGTCTACGTTTTGATGCATAAATCATGTCTGTGGAGGACGGTTTGACGAAGTTATGACAAGATAATTCTGCTGAAGTTTTTGTGTGTGTGAAGGAGGGCTACGGTCTAATGAGTCACGTGACACACTCTAAGTCCAGAGCAAACCACAAAACTCGGTGTTGCTCAAAAATTCATATTTAAAAAACTGTTGAAGCCAGCAAAAAGCTGAAGATATGTAAAAATAGCTGAGAAGTCAGTGCAGCTTTTAAAGCATGAATGAAGTCTGTAGGTGTAAGTATGCTCAATCTGTGGAGCTTCAAAGTTGCTGAAGTTTTCAGCAGACCTGCGGAAATGTCCCATTGATTTCAATGTAAAAATTAGGGCTGTCACTTTAGTGCATTAATTAGATTAATTAATTACAACACAAATTAATGCATTAAAAAAATTAATCGTGATTAATCATAGCGCACAAACATTTTGAGATTGGCCATTATTGGAGGACCCGTACATGGCAGTGGCACGTCACTTCACACATGCGTCGCTTGTCAAACCAAACAAAGCCCAGGTGACAACAGGAACGGCCTATTTGAGACTCAGTTTTATTTTATTTTTGAATGAATTTATCTATATTTGTACTACATTCTTTAATAATGCACCAGGCCTAATTGGTTTGCTGGGTATCCTCCACCTTTTTTTGAATTTGATTTATGAAACACACTTAAAGTTTAATTTGAGTTGCCTGATTGAGCTTAGAATTTTCTGGACAAGATGCCCTGACTTTGGTTTTATTCAATCACCAATAAAAATGTCGATATACAATCTTCTCTTTTTAGTGTATTCATTTGACTAATCCTCCACCACAATTTTGTGATGTCCTAGAATACAAATTCTTTATGTGGGGATTTTAAGCAGTTATGAGATTAAAATGCGATTAATTACATTAATTAATTACAAATCCCGTAATTAATTAGATTAATTTTTTTAATCGCCTGACAGCACTAGTAAAAATTCATACAGAAATTATTTTTTACTGTAAAAAGTATAACTGTTAGACCTGTGAAAAATACAAGCGCACTTCTCCTGAACATGCTGCATATGTCCATTTTTTTTCTGTGAAAATCTGTGCAAGTTTGAAGCCTGTGAAAGGTGCCAAAGTCTAGGAAGAAGAAGAAGAAGAAGAAAAAGAACAAAATGGAGCTTAGGGAGAACAATTGCTGTTTCCCAAAGCCCAGGTACCTTGCCTCGCCTTGCCTTGGAAGGCAGGGCCTGCGAAGCCACTTCCTTCCAATCCAAGGCAAGTGTCCTGTCTCTGCTCAAAAGGAGATGCTAATGGAACAGCCTACAAAGGCATCCGGAAACGTCAGACCCGCCTCTTCCTGCCGCTATTTAAATTGGAGATTATTGTTTCATATCTTGCAGACATGACTGAGGATGAATTTGTTTATATTATGTTTGCCTATTTTTTGATGATATTTTGGTTTCGGATATTTTTGTCATAATAAATGAAGGTACACAAAAACGTATTGTGTATGTTTAATATGAACTAAAGTAAGGTTCATTGCAGCATTTTTTTTTCTGCAGAAATGGAGAAGTATGTTAATCTGCTATGTTCATCAAATGCACACATTATTTTTATGTAGCTTCTTTGTGCACTGCACACATCAAATCTCAATCTCCATCCTATTAATGCATTATTTCCAATGCAAATCACTGTTCAGCATCTGCCATCTTACTCAATTTTGATGTCAATATGTCTTCCAACTAAGCTACATTTAACTATAATTCAGTCCAGTAAAGTACATTTGGGTTCCCAGTTCATAGGCTACAAGCCAACTTCATCACCTCGAACCATCAGGCAGTGGGAATGCCTATCTGCATCCCAATTGACTGTAAAGTGTTACCCTACTATACATGAAAAGTACTGTAGACTTTGGATGGATCTATTATACATCATCAGTCACGTAAAAGCATGGCAATCTAATCAGTTTTGGATATGCTATTTGTACAGTCATCTTTTCTTGTGGTCAGTAAAAATTGTGCAATATAGTTTGCCATAATTACTATCATTTGTCTCTGCTCTAACAACAATTATAATTTATTGTACCACCATGACTACTGAAGGTATTGTTGATTTTTGCCTAAAAAAAAAGGTAGCACACACCAATTTTGAATAAGGCTTTATTCATAAAACTATAAATAAAAGTGTTTATAAATATATGTAATATTTTTTTACCATCCGATTCCTATCACAAATGTTTATGGAATTGGAGTTACATTGTCTCGCATAACATGTGTTGTACTGTGGACAGTGCTTGGATAGTTTATACAAACGTGGGAGTAGACCGTATGCTCAAGCGGCTACAAATATTGTCATGGCTTGCCACTTTTGTACGCTTTTTGCTTTTTTACGGTTACATCATTGACACTCTGTCGGTGCGGCTTCTCAGTAATTATAGTTACGTGATTGGCACACAAAAGAGTTAGTGGTGGACATGGTATAAGTTGTTATTTTCAGAGGCGTATTTTGTTTCTTACATTTGAATTTGAATTGACCGCGCGCCTCCGCTGGAGCGTCTCTCTCTGGTGCGTCTTTTCCTTCCATTTTTTTCCTTTTTTGTAGATTCGCGCGTTGCATGTTGGGTATTTATAGCCATGGCAAGGCAGCGAAGGATACACCTGTGTATCCTTGGTCAATTAGCCACATGCTAACCAAACGGAGGACATATGCCTCTGGAGGACATGAACATTGGAACAGCACTTGGGCAGCGACTGATGATGTGGATGCCTGCCCACGCCCACATCAGACCAAGGCAAGGCAAGGTACCTGGGCTTTGGGAAACAGCCAATATGTTGAAATGCTGACTCAGAATTTCAACATAATGAAGTGTTTTGGTCCACCAGTCCTGAAGCAGCCACATGGGGTTTCATTAATAGTTGAGGGTATCAAATGATGAAAAGCTGTCCTTAGAACAAAATCAATTTTTACTCTGCACATTTACTCATGCTTAGTAATATGAAAGACCAAAAGGGCAAACAAAAACTAAAAAGAGAAAAATATTTAAGGTTGAAGTTGTTTTTAAGCCTGGAAAATGTCAGAATTCTGGAAGGATATATATATTTTTTTTAAATCTGAGATTAGTTTTAGTATTGTGGGGGGAAAACTCAGAATTCCAAGATTAAATTTAGAATTATGCAGGGAAAAAAAATCAGAACTCTGAAATTTAAGCAGAAATTATGAGGAGAAAAGCAAGAATTTTAATAATTAATCCATACTTAACATCGCATATACTGTTTATTTTTTCACAGTCAAAGAAAAAGATAAATCTCCTCAAAAACTGTTTGCAGTGGCTCAAATCATCTTCTGTAAAATAACAGTCAGAGGGCCGGATGGAAAGCTCTGAGGGGCCTGATGTGGCCCCTGGGCCGCCAGTTGATGATCACTGGTCTAGAGGGATACCCGCTGTTTCCCTCCTTTCTCCCTTGGACTACACCAGCGCCAAGGTACGGACATTATCGCCGAGCCGAGGTATGGAGGACATCGCTGCTGCCGAGCCACGAGCTGAGGTGTGGAGAACATCGCCGCCGAGGTGGGGACAACACTGCTGCCGCCAAGCCGAGGTGTGGGCAACGTCGTGGACACCACCGCTGCTGAGCTGACTTGAAGTGGAATGTGGATGTTTCTTCAGGGTTACTGAGCCTGGTTCCTGACCCCGTTTCTTCGTTCGTCATTATCCGCTGCCATAGTAAGGAGACCGTTGAATCGCCCATTTGACACTGGTGAGTGAGTGCAGCATTGTTCGCAAGGCTGCCAACGTTTCTTCATTGCATCGCACTCAAGCATCATTCAGGCCTGCCACGATGGTTTTGTTTACATTATTTGCCGGCTTTGTGTTATTTTCTGTGGGCCCACTTGTTGTGTTATAATGGACTGTTTGTTGTGTTCAGGATTTAAATCTAAAGTTTTACTGTGGTGAAAACGGGATATTTATATATATATATATATATATATATATATATATAGATATATATATAGATATATATATAGATATATATATCCAAACAAACATACTTGTTTACAATATTTTTTGTTGCCTCTGTCAGGACAATAAGCAGGGTTAAATGACCATAATTTGTGACCTTAAAAAGATTTTAAGGGCATAAGGAGTCCGTTTCTTGTGTATTGTTTTGGTTTGGACTTTAAAGGAAGGCTCCGCCATTTCCTTTTGGGGAGCAAGATTAATTAAACCTCTCAGAGTCAAATTTAAGTTTATTTCATTATTTATTTCATTTCGTTTTAGAAGTCACAAATAGATTGACTTTGTCAATAAATAATCCTGAAATTCATATTTTCTTGTGATCAGTTTCTAGAATAAGAACAGTTAAGAGATTATTTTTTGCATTGTGAAAAGGTTAAAACACACTGTTACATTGCATCTGAATTTCATCTGTCCTGAATATTAAAGGCACTTAAGTAGACTAAACCACGAGGCATATAACCTCTCAGGAGCAATACAAAGGACAAAAATAACCATTAGGTTTAAGTTAAAGAACCCAGGGCGCTGTATCTCAGGCTAGTGATACATAGGAAGCGCTGCACAAGCAAAAAGTTGTTAGAGTTCGCATGGCTAGAATTTCAGGACTGCAGTTTTTCAAAGCTGTACAGCAGTGACCATTAAGTGGTGGCTTCGGCCTGCCGTACCATCCAATCAGGCCTGCAACTGACTTCCAAAATTGTGAGGATCATAGAGAAAATATTATGTGGTCTTCTCAACCAGGGGTCCGCTGACCCCTAGTGTTCTGTGGTGTATTGCAAGGGATCCTTGAAATTACAGTGATGATGATGACATTTATAATAAATAAGATTATTTTACTCAAATGTAACCGAGACTTTTATCAAACTAAACTACAGAGGGTAACGTGTAGGGCTGTAATAAACCAAAGAAATTGTTGGTCAACTAAAACACAGCAATTGTCGACCAAAAATCGACCAATCGACACCAAGTGTTTATATGAAGCATAAAATCCAGCGCGGACTGGGTGAGGGATGCCGCCGCCGCGGGCAGCGGGCAGGTGCGCATGCATTTATAAAACAAATAAACGATTATTAGACTAGAATATTGTTCTTGAATAAAAATATTGAAATGAAATAAATACATTAAAATGGTGTTCTAAGACATGATGGGGGTGCTCAGAAAACACCCCCATTTCACTTGATACGTTTCTTCTGATGAAATGAACTGAGGGAAAAAAAAAAAAAAAAGACATATTTGGTCGACCAATCAGAATTTTGGTCGACTGAGCACGCATTGACCAATTAGTCGACCAGTCGACGTGGACTTTACAGCCCTGGTAACGTGACTTTTTTCTTTAAATACATGTTTCACAAGTGTAATTTGTTGTAT
Source organism: Scarus forsteni (assembly GCA_036419115.1). NCBI lineage: Eukaryota > Metazoa > Chordata > Actinopteri > Labriformes > Labridae > Scarus > Scarus forsteni. The sequence continues at coordinate 1,332,286 of JAZDUH010000331.1, read as the reverse complement.
TTTGATTTGAAGATATCTCAGTCCTGTTTGCACTGTTAACCCAGATAATTTGACTTTACTCAAAAAATTTAAGGCAAGTGATTGCCTTTACATGGTTTAAGTAATGAAATAACTAATCAATTATTTTAAGTAAACTTTACTGCAATTCCAAATGGTCAGGGCTTAAGTGTTTGAGTGGAATCTACTAAAAGACAAGTTATTTGAACTTGAAATTTGTTGTAAAAATAACCTTCCCCTGAGAACCAGTCAACTCAATGTTTTAAATAACACTTACTTTTTTCCTATTTACAATGAGACACATTTGTCATCCATTAAACTACATTTATTAACTTGTTAAAACCTAAAATTCATACCATTAAACTCAAATATGTAAGTTGTTTAAAAATAAAATTAATTTTGTGTTGGTTAAATATATACATTAAAAGAAATACAAAAATGCAGGGCGTCGATTATATTCTGTTTTATTAAACAAAATAGAAGCCATCAATTTACAATTTACTCTTTTATGAGGTATCTTGCTCTTAAACCATATTGAATTTACTGTTTTGGTGACAGATCTGTAGTAAAGAATAACTACTACATCAAAGAGTCCAATAAATATACTATTATCCACATTGATGGAAAACTTATCAGTTTATTTTCTAGGCAAGGACCTTTTGCCATCTGCACTGTTGATGGGCTTTGACCCTTACTGTGTTGAAAGCAGAAGATGCCCACTGGAATGATTGAAGTGTCTCTCTGTAGATCCTCCACAGTTTGAGAGACAAGAGGAAAACAAAGATATGCGTGTCAACAGTTTTTCTCATGCTTTAGGACAACTGTACATCCCATTGAAGAATTTTTTCTATATGTGGAGAATAGGGCAGATAGCACTGGCAATAACGTTTCCATACTCATAGAGCTGCTTTTGAAGAATTTGGAAGGGTCATCCCTGAGAACGATTGAGAGTCCCCGAAGGACAAGGCATCAGATCACTGTTGTCTCAGTAGTCTTGAAGGGGTAGAGCAAATATTTAAAATTAATCCAGAATAGCAAAACACAAAGTTAAAAGTCAAAAGCCTGAATTAAAAAACGTAAATGTCAAATTTTAAACATTATTTAGCCAGAACCAAAACTGTCTGCATGGAAATCACAAGGACAAGGTATTTTATATTGTATATTCTATGGTGTTAAATAAAGTGCTCTTTTCTCGTAATTAACAGAACAGTGCTTGCATTTCCAAAGCATTTTCTCATGTCTGAGAAGAGAACAGTAGTATAACAACTGCTCTTCATATTTATTCTACTTCCAGCAAAGTACTTTTTTTATTTGCATAATCAACAGGGTTAAGCATGTTAAGCTGAACTGGTTAAGAGTGACAAAAAACCTTTGAGATAACGGACAGTTAAATGTTGATAATGGTTACCAATAAAATTAGCTCAGGGAAATAAGAGTTTTTATTAATTAAATTAAGCTCCAATAAAGATGAAATTATTGGTCTTATTTGGTTAAAAAAAGAAAACACGTACCAAGTTCCAGAATGTTAATAGTCAATCGAGGCTGAAACTATCGTCTTTGCTGGTGTGACTCAAACAGGTTAAAGGTGCACAGTTTTGTCTCAAATAAGTCCAGACAACTTTTGAAAAGCAACCAGCCAATCATAATTCAAGTTATGAGGCCTCTACTTTTCCAGTGAGCCTTTCGAGATGATTATTAAGAAATGCTACCCTTGTTCTACTATAATAAGGGCTTTCTGATAGTACCTCCACAAGAATTAAATAATGTTTGAGAGAGAGTACGCGCGCTAGGATCGACACTTTGGGCCTGATCTACTAAAGGTTTACGTGTATTAAAACACATTCAAACCTGATAGCACTCAAAAATCGGATCAATTAACAGGGTGCACCAAGAATTGCATCTGTCAGATGAGCAAAATAGCATGAGCAGTCCATTTAGCGTGTTTGCCCTCATGAACATGCAGAATACCTGCAGATCATCAAAACGTGCAAAAGGGGGGAGATGCAAATGTACTCATTTAGCACCCGTAATATGATTTATCAAACCCGCAAGTGATTGCGTGCAGTGTTTTTGCATCATTTTTGATGAAAAACAAAGACTTTGAGACTGTCTGTCATTATTGAAGCACTGAAACAAAAGGGATGATCAAGTGTGCCATACACGCGTAAAGTAAACCCTCTCTGCTTTGTGCTCTACATCACAAAGGAGTTCATTTAATCTATGTAAAAAACAAAAAAAGCCTTTCATAGTCATATGTAAGGCTATGAAAGGCTATGAAAGGCTTTCATATGACTTGGATCATGCTGATCCAAGCATGATGAATGGATCAGCCTGCTGCTGTGTTTAAATGTAACTGTCCCTTAATTTTGTACTCCTATTCATGACACAGGAACAGATATTTGTCCCACGAGCTGGTCCACACAGTGGCGCGCATCGTGGCCTCCGATGCATGCCCTGAGTGTCCCTGCTCTCTCCTACTTGCTGTAAAAGTGACCGCCTCCGCCACTGGGTTTTTCCACCATGCCTACAGTGGCGGGGGATTAGTCAGACCAATCAGTCCCTGCTTCTCACACGCAGCGCATTTAAAGGCAAGGAGAGGCAGTCATTTGATTGGTGAAGGTTACACTCGGCTGTGTTTAACCCATTCATGCCTTGTCTCCTCTCTCTCTGGCACTTACGTGGGGGATAGGGACGAAGGTGTGGATGCGCCTGTCTGCGCCATGCAGGAAACTTGCAAAGTGCGCTGGACACACCCTGTCAGGGCGGCGTAGGCGCAGCACCTGCCCTGCACTGCGCCTGCACCTGGCCTGCAAAATTAGAGCCCTTAGTCTCTTTTTATCTGTCTCGCTCTTTCCCAAGCTGCCCCTGATTTGGCAGCCCATGTGGAAAGAGTGTTAGGAGAGAAGAGTCTTTGGATCAATTGCTTCGAAAGAGTGCATGCAGTTAACAGCAAAGGCAACTTCCTCACAATAGTGGGTCTAAGCGTCTCATATTTAAACAGTCAAGGTACACTTTATCACACAAGCATCAATCAATAATATTGCAGTTCAGAGTTACACAAAGTCATCTTTCTCATTCAGAAACTGAGTTCTTGTGTTTGTTGATGTGACGTGTGTCTTATCAGGGACAAGATTTAGTTCTTCTGCAGATGTGACAGTGCAGTCCTCTGCTATCAGAGACAAGATAGTCTGGCATCCGGTTTCAGGTTTCAGCATGAAAGCTTATCACACAAACATGCAAGAGGATCTTAATACATGTATAATCATAATGATAATAGATGTATATATTTTCTTTACAATATGTTAGCTGTCAGTAACTGAGACGATTACGTACATAAGTGACCATTAAAGTTTTGTTTGGTTCTAAAAATTACGAAGTTATATCTGATGAAAGCTCTTGCTTTGCCTCAAAGAGGGAATCAATGCTGTAATGCAATTTCAAATGCAGTTTTGATGGGAGGGGGGGGTGTCCTTCAGGGTAGATCAAGAACATGCAAGGGGTACCAAGCCCCCAAAAGATTGAGAACCGCTGGTATAGGTGATAGGAGCCTGACTCATAAGGGCTAAAAATGCTCCCTAGGTAACTGTCTGGTAAAATTCTGGCCCTCTAGCAAATACGGTTTGTGACCCTTGCTGTACAGAATACGTTTACACATCGCTCCTGTAAATATGCAAGGGCCACCAAATGCAGCCAAAATGCAGCTTTATCTTTAATCAGTATTGCAGGATACTTTAAAACTGCTTTGTGTTAAAAATTACTGAAGGCCTGAAGTCTATTTTAGAGTTATGGTGCAACCATGGATCAAATGGCAGGAACACAGACCACAGCTAAAGCTCCAGCTAGTCGTAAACTGCTGGATTACACAGCCTTTTGACAAGTTTTGGTCTTTTTTGACAAATGGCAGTTTGAAAGCAAACCGAACAAAGTGAAAATGAAACAATGTTACAGTTTTATCACCAAACCAGAGTCTGCGGAAGTTGAGGTGCAAAAGAGACCTAGAAGAGGCCTTAAAAAATGTCACAGCTGTGGAATGTGAGACTCTCATGAAAATTTATGTCTGAGATTGAGCATCCTCAAGAGGGTGTGTGGCCCACTCTTCTGTACCCCCCAAAATCCCCAACTTAAAGGTTCTGTGTCCATCTTTCGGAGGTCTATGAAGTAAGGACTGGATTGAAGTTTTAATAAGAAAAATGGTGCTTCCAATGATCAGATGCAGCTGTTCTTCCCTCTCTTTTGCAAACTCCTGGCCCTGTAGGGACGAGGAAGCTATAGGAGGCAATGATAATGAGCTCTTGATGCCTGATGGGAGGGGAGAGGAGGGATTGCGGCCCATGAAAATCAAAACAGTCATGGGGACAAGCAGAAAACACATGTAGGCAGTGGCTGTACAGTTAATACAAAATAAACCCCAGCAAGTTAAAAAATAGAGCTTTTTCAGGAGCATTTCATTAAAAAAGGCATTACACATTTATTTATGAATGAAGAGTTAAAGATGTCTTGTTCCTCTGCTCCCCATTTCCTTCTAACAACATTAAAAACCAAGGCAACCACATTTTTCAGAACATGGGAACTTTGATTCATTGGTCCTTGTGAGAGCTGATAAATGTTTGTTGAGGTCCATCAGACGTGTTTGTCAGGCTGTGGTAGTTGTATAGTATTTTTTTTTTACTGTGTAATGAAATGTAAAATTAAACTTTTTTAGATTTAAGCTGAAGGAAATGAGTAAAACGATATGGCATTAGTCCACAAGAAACCATTACATGGTCATAAAAGTGTAGGCAATCAAAAGAAGAATGTAATCTTAATCTGTAATAGTTTTAGCTGTATAATGAAGACAATTGGAGGAGCACTAGAAAAGATTTAAGTGTCTGAGTTAACCCAAGGGCGAGAATAGAAAGAGAGAATAACCAACTTACAAAGAGTCTAGAAAATGTGAATTTAGCACAAGCACTGAGCGAGACTCCATGGAGGATCAATACCGACTCTGAATCTGTCTGTGTGAGGGTGTGCATGTTTGTGTGTATTCAACTGTTTGTACTTGTGTTTGTGCGTGTGTACTGTACCAAGCTCATCAGAAAAGTTTGTGTGGTTGATTTGGTGGAAGGACCCGTTGGCAAGTCCACACTGGGCTGCCAGCCAGCATCTGGGCATGAGGAGAGGAGAGGGAATGGCCTCACTCCATCACCAGCTGAGTGTGAGAGACTGCATGTGCGTGTAGGTGTGTGTGTGTGTGTGTGAGTGTGAGTCTAAATCGCCTCAGTCCATCAGTGCAACCATTTACTGGTGAGTGAGGGTGTCAGATTTGTTCTGCTACCTCAATCACTGTGTGTGTGGTGTGTGTGTTTGTGAACAGCACAGGAGCCATGGATATTGATGAGTCTGGGCGCTCAGTCTAATCTCTGCAGGAACACAAAGTACCTGAGTATCCACAGGAGAAATAAGACACTGCCCTGTGACATACACGCTCTCTCATGAGGGCAAGTGGAAGATTTAATTGGGCACTTTCACACAGCCCGAGAGATCACTTGAAATTGTAACAAACTAGATTAAAAAATGAATATTGGAAACATCAAATTAATCTGTGACAATTTTTGGTGCTGTTAAATTTAGCTCCAACTTTGACACACACACAAACACACTCAACATGGAGGCGGAAAAGCAATTACAAGGCAGCAGGTTGATTTTGATTTTAATTGGAGCTCTTGCTGAGAGCCCCACCTGTTATCTTCAACAGCCAACAGACATAAATGTGCAGCTTTCACATCATAAAACTCGCTCACTCTGTTAAATCGAGGTTCTCGTGGCCCTAATCATCATTTTCTCCTCCAAACTCTTCTAATTAAGTGGTTGAACAGTTTTATTACTGTATGGGTATTCTGCTCTTAATACCATGTGATTTATCATGAAGATAGTTGTAGACTGATTGTATAGACATTAAATTAATTATAATTCTACCCATATCTCCTGAACTTGACTCTGCTGTCTATCATAAAATATTTGCATCCTCTAAACATGAGTGTTCCTGATGAAAGTGCCAGCCTCCAAGTGTTCAAGGATTAATCTGAAAGAAATATCTATAATTTAATACATTATCTTTAACGTAAAACCTGTTTTGCATATAAAACCATGCATTTTAAATTACACTTGCTTAGGCTTGTGATTCAGTGTGTTCCTAAGAAGGGAAAATTAATTAAACCAACTTTTAAATCTTAGGTCAACTCTTATTTGTCCAAAACACCTACATTTCTCAACCAGAAATGTGCAACAAAAACTGAAAGTTTGGGTGAATCACCTGACTTAAAGGGACTGTGAGGAGAATCTATTACCGGCAACGTAAAAGACTCTGCTACCCATGAGCACGCTCGGCGACTGTCGTAATGCTGCGTTCCAGTAACCGCAGAACTGGGAGTAACATCATCAGAGTTATCAGCGTTCCAGTTGAAGTCGGAAAAAAACAAGCCGATCTACCAGGCTATTGTTAACTGTTGTTAGCATGCCTGCGTTGTTGTTCACAAATATCACATGAAGAATGTGATTATCACTATGGAGGCATTTTTGTAAATCTAAATCTAACAATACTATGTATACAGATGATCTAGAGTGACACACCCCAGTCAGAAGTGCAAATAAATTGATTATTACAGGAGCTAAATAACTGTTCACACTGGGGGCATCCATCTTTGATTGTCAACTCGGGGGTGGCGAGGTTTCACCGCGTTCCCAGGAGGAAATTCTGACTTCGGGGGACGTTCCAGTTGCAGTTTCCTACTTGGAACTCAAATTTTCTGCTTCTGACTACAACTGGAACGCACCACAAGACGTGGGCTATCCAAAGTGTGTATTTGTTGTGATGCTAATGAATGCAGCTCGGACCTTCCTCAGAACTCTGCATTGCTTTACAACTTCTTTTTTCAACAACTTACAGGATGCAAAGCGACGAGGTAATGTATCTCTTTCTAGTTACGTAGTGGTATTTTTTGATGTGTGACAACAAGCAAATTTTGGAAAACTTAGTATTGTAGTTTTGTAGCCGGCTATATATCGCTACCTACAGCCCAGTGCTCTAAGACGTGTAATATAAATAATAAAATAATATAAATTTGCTCTAGGTTTAATTGTCTTGTTCCCGAAGTTGAGTATCCAGGCCAGTTCAGCCCTGACCGACCCGACCGGAAGGCTAAGGAACAGCATTTATAGATAACCTATTTTGATGCTATAAAACTCATCTTAAAGTGTGTATTTCGATCAGACATATATCTAAAAGTGAGACTTTTTTGTAATTACTTAGCAACTCCTCACAGTCCCTTTAAGACAAAGCATTGTGGTTCATTCTTTAACACAACATTTGTAACTATGGTTTACAGTTGAAAATTCCATCTTTGACATATGCATCATGTCGCATCTGTATAATTCGGTGATGTGTGCAACTGTCTTTCCAGACTGTCTAAACTGATATTGAGTCTTTAAACGTTTGTAACCGAGGGCTATTTTATGTGATGTTTAGTCCAGTTTGCTGTTTGTGATCATGCATTTACAGTGAATGACATGAGTTTATTTTGAGAGTCTTCATTGTTGAGAGACTTTGTTGTTGCTCTAACTAAACTTTTCAATTCCGAATTTACCTGAACATTCATTTTTTCTCTCTCCTGTTTATATTCTTAAAATAGATAGCCAACAAAATAAACATTTGCATCCTTTTCAGTTTTATTGAGGTCAAAATTGTAAAAGAGAGACAGGGCTTTGAGAGTCAGAGGATGCAGCCAAAACTTAACTTACATGCACCTCAGGTATATAAGCCATAGTGTTAGGAGCCAAGGCCAACACGGGCATCTGTGATCATGCACCCAGTGTGTTTGAACTGTTAATCTTAGTTAGTGGGTCTTCTCTTGGGATTGTTTACTTATACTCTATACATGTGGCATTATTCCACAGCAATGAATACTCTCCAAACACTGCATAAAAATGAGTCATGACTTTGGGTGAAAGATTTTGTGAGCTAAGCCTGGAACAGTTAATTGTAGATTAATCGGTATCTATGCTTATGTAGCTGAGCTAATAAAGAGCAAGACATACCAGAAAACAAAAGTTAACCCATATTTAAAAGTTAGGGCTGAGTAAATTGTGGTCAAAACATGTATAACTGGTAGACATATACTTGCGTCAAAATACAGAGCTGTGCAGCCAGGTGGTCCAGGTTGGAGCTGGACCACCATTATTATCATTGATCAATGATAATAATGGATTTCACATATACTTTTTATTTTGTTGTTTTTTTGTTATCTATGGAGTTAGGAATGCTATATAGTTCTTATGAATCTAAATGTGCTTTTAACCTTTGTACCTGTAGTTATTGTTCATTGATGCTTTATAAATATTAATCTGAGTATCAGCCCTTCCTATTTAGAGATAACCAGCTCAACCTCAAAGTCCCTGTTCTTACATTACATCTTTGACTTTTAGCAGGTAGACATATTCTGTGTTTAATTTTGGTTAAAATAAATGTCGCTTTATTTTCTTCATATTAATTATAACATCCATTTATGTTATTACATGTTTCTAGAGTTACAGTCTGCAGTCAGCCTTCCCAGCTTTGCATGTAAGTATATTTACATAAGTGATCGATGTAACCATTAGTGTCTTCTTCCATCTCATTAAAGCCCCTCCCTCTAAAGCTAAAGCATCTCTAACTACTGATGAATTCTAATGGCAGAGATAGAGGTCATTATCATTAATGTAGGCGCTAAGCATATGCACACACATGCACACACTTCAGAAACAGAAACATGGTCACACTTAAATATGGTGTGGTAGATAACAACCCTTAAACCTCCCCACCCTCCCATGTTCATCTACAATTCAAAGTAGGTCCAGCGCACAAATGATGTGGGCCCAAAAATGCCCAATTAATTTTATTCAGTGTGTGTAAAATATGAGGCCGCTGCCCAGCGTTGAAAGAGAGGATTTAAATTGCGAGGAAGTACACTGATGATGCTAGCCTGCCGCTGCATGCCCCTGAGCCCATGGCAGTGTTAGCATTTCAAATTGAGTTACTCGCAAAACAAGCAAAGTAGTGTGCCAGTCTTAACTCATCTGTTTATTGCAGGGCTGACCTTGTTTGTTCTCTTGATGTGTGTGTTTTTGTATAGATATGTGTGTGAGTGAATGTATGTGTGTGCATCTGCTCCTAATTCTTAGTCTTTGTAATGAGAAAACAAATTACATTCCTCAGTCTGCTTGTATGTGTGTGTTTAAGGGAGTGTGTGAAGGTATCTGTGTGTACTCTTTGATTCCCTTTCACAGGAGTTTGTCTATGAGGCTAAACACTCATCATGTAAATCAGTGAGCTATTAGAGGCTGACTCCTCTTCCTCTTCTTTCCTATGAAGATGAATAAGAACAGAGCTGGTGATAAAGCAGAGCGCAGAGGAAATGAGATGAACTCTGTGATTGAAGTGCGCTGCTATACAGGCCTCCTGGAGCTGATTACTTATCTTGTGTGTGTTTGTATGAGGGTGTGCATTCATTTTAACTGTTTGAATGCCTTCAAATTATAATATTTTAGTCGTCCCTGTCATTTAGCTCTGTATTAAGGCCAATGTCAAGCAGACTTTGACACAGTTTTTATGTTTGCTTGGATCATTGTGATTATATGTTGTCATATATTACATACAAGCATGTGTAAACTGTAAAACCTGATGCACGATTCCACATACCTGCACGAACTTAAGAGAATGAGGGTCACTTAATAGTGGTTTAAAGTCATAATGGAATCGATGGTAATTTCTAACTTATACAATATTGTACATGCGTACAGTGTGGGTATATCCACATGGGATACACACATTAAGAAGTCCAAAGCACCCAGGCTTGTAATATTGCCTTATCTATTTTCATGGTGCATAAATCTCTGCTCATATTGTCTATGTTTAAGATAGCTTCATTTGTATGTATGAGTTTGGAGTCAGGTGAAACAGTCAGTCTGTGTGCATGCTGCGGCTCCGGCAGCCTTATTACAGTATAATTACCATAAATCAAATTTACATTTATCATGTAATTTAGTTCTCATCTTGGTGTTGCCTGGTTAATTTAAGCGTCCTGCACAAATACGATTTATTGTCACACAGTTTCATAATTAGAAAACACCTCACTAACGCAGCAACACACACTTCCCTGTTACATGTGTCTGAACAGAGCTGTGTGAATGTTTCACAGTATTTACAGTGTTTCCCCTTTCATTTTCCCCTCGCTCCTAACAACCTCTTATTTAGTCATAATAATGCAGCTTTCAGAGAGTTTACACACATCAGGTGTTTTCTCTCCCTCAGGTCAGGATGCAATGTATAAAAGTACCATCCATAGGGCAGATGTTGACTTGAAACCCTAGAGATGTAAATTTCATCACATGAAGATCATCATTTTAACACACAAGTATGCTTACTAAACTTGCAAAGGAGCTTAATTTGCTAACATCCATATATGTCATCACTGAGATCCTTCTTGCAATCACCAAGCTAGATGTGTATTCCTTGTCAGTAGAAAATCCTAGAAAGTAACCAGGTTTATCAGTGCCATTTTAAAGATAAAAAGGCAGTGGCAACAAATGTGGGTTAGTTGTGCTAAAAAGGAGAACTGACTGCAAGCCTCTGACTGACCTGTGATGAATGCATCAGAACCTTGCCCTGCCAACCCCAGCCACCATCAAACCCCAGCCCCCAAGGTGAGCCTAATGCTGCGTTCACACGGCAAGCGACCCAGCTACCAAAATCGCGTCACCCGTTGACGTAGCGTTGCGCGTCCACAAAAACCTCATTTTGGTCACCGTTGCCGTTGGCCATAGAGTTTCACCACGATCATATCATATATCATATAATAGGATGTATAAGCGGACATTATTCCAGGTGTATCCTTTTCATTCACTTATCAACCACAAAACACTGCAGCTGATGCCCTCCAGCAGCATTATCTGTGAGTTCTCTGCGGTCCATCTAGGCGGAACTAATGTCCTCATTGACTGATGTTTCCCACACGGACATGGATTGTTACCCTGTAGTCCAGATGAATAACTGTCTATTTAGGGTACCGTCACACATGTACACACCTGGGGTCTGATTTATAAAGATTGCGTACGCACAAAACGGGGCCTGAAACTGGCGTACGCCTTTTCCCACGCAAAGTTTGTGATCTATAAAAACAAAGCTGACGGTAAAATGTGCGCACTGGTAAGCAAACTCTGAACCAGGCGTACGTACAATTTGGAGGCATGGGAAACTGGCGACACAGACGGTGAAGTGGTGAACTGAAGCCTCCAAATACATGTTGGTGTCTCTCCAACATTTTATTTCACTAAATATCAAACTTAACTGACAGATCCACGTCATCATAACCATTCACACTAACTGTTTTATTTGGGCTATAAATAACGCATGTAATTGGCCGTTTCCTATAAGTCACTTCCATTATGAAAATATTAAAAAAAACAAACAAACAAAAAAAAACCTAAAAGTCCACCACATACATATTTCTTCAGCGCTTTCTCGCCTTCATTATCCGGACGGACCTCACAGGACCGGACATTAATGTTTTTTCGTTGATGTAGAGTTAAAAATTAGACTAACACAGAAACCTCAGAGCCACCAGTTTTCATTAATATCTGTAAATTTTGCGCATTTATTACCAAGTGCGTTTTTAGTCGTAATAAAGATGCCTGCGTCAAGACGCACACAGAGACACGGCGGTGGCTTCACACAATTCTCCTCCTCCATCAGCACATCTTCATCAGCTGCACATATTTATTCTGTAAATAATCTAAGTGTGGGGATTAAATCAGGGCATCTCTGACATGATCATTCGGACTACATATCCTCATAAATAGAACAGACGGAGTTTCCCAGGAAAAAAAATGTGGCCAACAATTAACATTTTTTTGTTCGTCGATCAAAACTTTGATTAGTAATTATACTGAGTAGCAGGTAGGGAGACGGCTGACTGACGCGTGCTCTCAGAAAATATGTAAAGAAGTCAGTGTGGGTCCCATTAACATGGAAACATTGCAGATATACTTGTGCGTAATGAAGAAGGTGGGTGTTTTGGCACAATGGATGCATGAAGCAGTGATGTGGTGTCATTCTCTGATTTTTGTGAAGTTTGTGATCCACTGCTGCAGCAAACTACCGACATGTCCATTTTTTCCATCACTTCACTCAAAAACTCCTCTGTTCATGGGTTGACTTTTAGATCCGACCACTTCTTTTTGATCTCCGACACTTTCCTCTCTGTTGCACTTGCTGCAGTAACAGCAGCAGCGACTGACAGCCACTCGCTGCCCTTTCTTTTGTTGGAGTTTCCTGTGCTGTGAGACACAAATAAAATACCTTTCCAGCCATCCACCTCATCAATGAGGACTTCAATCTCCGTCTACGAGAAATTCATGTTTTTGGTTTTCTTTTTCGGTCGCCATTGTCAAACGTAAAGCGTATGGTCGAAAGGCTTATTTATATACCCAAATATTCATGAGGTGCTTTGCATTGACCATTTATGGTTAATTATGGGCGTGCGAGGGGCGGGATTTGCAGCTTTTCCAAGTGCGCACTTCTCCAGGTGGATTCTGATTTATGAATGGAAAATTGCGTGCCGGTGTGCGTGCGAACACTTTTATAAATCTGAATTTTTTTGTGCGCACGCCATTTCCGGGTTTTTTGGCGCACATACACTTTTAGTAAGGATTCCACGCACTCTTTTATAAATGAGACCCCTGCTCATTAATTAACTCTTTTTTACTTTGACATCGCGCAACAAGCTATGTGGTAGTGTGAAAAGCGGCTGTCGCATTGCGGGTGGGTTAGCCCCGCCCCATCGCAACTGTACATAGTCTTTGAATGGAGAGTGATCGCCGAGGTAGTTCAAGTAGCTTCCGGTGTGAATGCACCTTTAGGAGGAGTCAAGCCAAGTGTGATTGTCAATCATATGACCATGGTAGAATTGAACTGTGCATCAATGGAAAAACTGACGCTTCGTCTTGGATTAAGCGTACTGAAGACAAAAATTTATAGTGAAGTGTAATACAGATCAACAAACCCTTAAGCAGAGTAAAGATAATGATTGGAACCAAAATTACAACAAAATATGAAGACAGAGATAAAGCACATCTGGTTTGCTGTAGCTTGAGTAAATCATAGATAAACACTTGAAAACTGCTGGTGACTGCAGTCTTTCTCTGGTATAAAGAACATTAAAGAAGGAGCCTTTTGGATCATTTCTTTTTACCTGTTCACCTCGGTTAACTTTACTTATGTATAAAACAGTACTGGAGAAACTTTTAAGCTCAACCTGGTCTATCAACAAGAGAAAACAACAGTTCAAGGTTTTTTAGTTTCACAGAGACCAGAGAGAAGAACTGATCGACCAAACAGTTAGAACTGAAGTTCTCTTTTTCTCCCAACTAAAGACTGCATAAGAAAGCAGCCCCTGATGTCCTTGGTTTCTCTCATTTTCTCTAGGCCCCTGTCATAAATACTGTACATAGAAAGTCGAAGAAGACTGTGATGTGATTTAAAAAAAAAAAATCCTGAATAGTTTACTGAAACAGTCTTAGTAAACTGAATCCATGTGCAGCAGCCTGAGTCATTCATAACCACTTTCCTATAACTACTGTGTGAATTAAAACAGATTTACACAGAGAAGCTTTGAAAACTGCTTTTTAAGATGTGCTTTTTCAGCATTTAATACCTCAGTTTAACTTAATTATCTATTCTGTTGTAAAAGTTTCACAAACTCATCTGTCTAATATCAGTTGAGTTGATTTAGTTTCTGCTGTTTTTAATTGCTGTCAGAAGTTGAGGAAGCAATTAGCCAAACTAATCACATCAACACAGCACCCTAATAATTAAGTAGGCAATAAGGCAATTAAAAGAGTATTATTGATGAAAAAAATCCTGCCACAGATGCAAAGTGACAGCCTACCAGCTGTGAAATTATACTGTAAAAGCACAATTCATTTAGACATGCATTTTATGGCAAAAATGCCAACAACACTGAAGAGTTGAACTCCAGTCCTAAATCTGCTGCAGCAACCAACTATGAAATACTTGTTAAAATCTCTCTTAGTGACATATAAATGTAAAAAAGATTATTGAATATACAACTTAATTCTGTTACTGATGTTTTTGGTACATTTACATGAAGTACTCTAGCAGTGGTCTTTATATCTACTTACTATCATTATCATTTTTGATTTTATGCTCTTTACTAGGCCTATCAGTTTTTTTTGCATCACATTACAGTGACACTGAGGTGCAAAATACACACATTAAAGAAATATTATGTCACCATAACATTTTAAAATGTTGATTGAAAGTTGGACAGTTAACTTATATAAAGCATTTTCTAAACATCGTTTCATCTGCTTCATTTTTTTTTATAGGGAACATATTTTAATGGTCCTGCTGGTTGACATTTGTAAATTGTATGGATATTGTCCTAATCTTTCAGACAACATTTGAGGCCAGCCGAGCACTCAATCTGTGGATCCAAATCATGGTGAATTGAACTGAAGGAACTGAGGATCTGTTTTACCATAAAGTTTTAGGTTTTGTAAATGGCTCATGATGTTGCATAACTGCATCTGCTCACAGAAGATCAGTTGTGTTTTAAGTAGACTGCTTCACAACTTTAATATCAGCGTTTTGGCTTTTCATTTCCATAATGTTTTTCAAATATACAGGTACATTTTATGCAGCTATATTTAAATGAGGGAAAGATCACACATAAAGAACTTTTGCCAATTGGCATTATATAACAATCTGCAGCACGTATAAATAGCTAAGGGTCATTTTTTTCAGGAAAGAAAGGACCAGGAACTCTGAGAAAGACAGATGTGTGGGTACTGTATTTTACAAAGTAACTGTCCAGGAAATTAAGTCAGAATAATGGCACTATGTGCAACAAGGGGACTCCCATAAAAGAAAAATAAGTAATCAAGCTTTAACTATTAAAAAACACAAGTGCTTCTGACAGGGTGCCGTCGCAAAAGCTGTACTTCAGTTTAACTTAAAAGATGTAAAATAAAAGTCCCATGCCTCTGGAAATCTAAATTCACTGCCCTGGAGAACAATGTTCATATTTCATTGCAGAGCTGAACAATGACCTCTCGTTTCAATCAATCAATCAGACAGTCAGCCATTCAGTCACTCCATCAATAGTTATTTGATTAGCACCAATTCTTAACTATTATTTCAATGCACTTTACAATACAGCAGGCTTAAGCCATACTCTTTATTTTATAGATACACATACATGCATTTATACATATGCATATATTAAATACACAAACACATACATCCAGAGAAGCATCCACCCAGGCAGACACAAAAAAACTAAAATTAACAATTTATGATTGTGACAAACCAGTGAAAGCCCAGAACATACATCTGTCCTCATTATATTTGTCTCTGTCCAAACGTATTGGAGGTCAGCCCTTTAAGATGTGGCATCTTGTTTCCAGGAAGGACCTTGTGTCTATATGGTTGGTATTTATTGTGGATGTATCTATCTAATTATCTGACAATAACATTAACAACTATAATAATCATAAACTTGACAGGACTGATGTGGATTAATGTAGCAACATTTAGTTAAACTGTCATTGAATTGGATTGAACTGCTCCAAAAGTATGTTATTCCTGTTTATGGTTTCACTGCTAGGGGAAAAAATAAGTGTGCTCAATGAACTCTCTTCATTTAGGGCATTAAGATGCAACACGTGACATCACAGTCTTTATGAAGATACCTGCTTTCCCCTCTGGTCTCTACCTTTGTTAGTACACTTTCAGGGAGAGGGCGGCAGGATGAGAAGTTGCCCATTTGTAAAGAGATGAACATCAGAATAGACTGGCCAGAGAAGGCTGTTTAAAGCTGGTTTATACGGAGCCAAAAACCTCTGATGTTTGATCCATCTTACATTTTGACCAAAGCACTGCCCAGATGTTTCTTAAAACAACAGAGGAACTTTCAAGATTTAAAAAGCTGTTTCACTGTAGGCCAGGCTTATATTGGACTGTATCAGGTACCAGAAACACCGTCCAATATGTATGCAAAGGAGAGCATGTCTCCATTTCTATATGCACCCAAGTGTTTCTGTCTGTGTGTCTATCTGCACCAAATCAGTGCAGGGGGGGCATTTGACTCGCAGCACTGAGATACAAGCCCCGGAATGCTAAGCAGGACTTTTAAACAGTCTTAATATTAAGAAGGTGTAAGGCAATGAATTCACTTTGACACTGTGCGCTGCCTCCCCGGGGTGAGGCTGCCACTGATCAGCAGCTACACACACTCTTTGGTTGTAAATACTGAAGCTCTCACTAGTCAAAACAGGTTTCTCCTTCACTTTATCTACCCCAGTCTGTCCAGGAGCGGAGGAGGGAGGTGGAGGGGAGAAGGCCAGAAGAAAGAGCTTATGTACGATGAAGGGATGGGTGGAGGAGGATGGGTGAAGACAGAGGAAAAGAGAGTAGGATAGAGAAATGGACAGAAACAAGTAAAGGAATAGTCAATGAGGGAGGGAAACAAGAGGGCAAAGATGCGAGGAACTGAGAGAAGATGAAAAGAAGAGGAGGAGGATGAGAGGTGGCTGGTGGATGGAAACAGAGGGTAAAAGGAGATGTGAGAGTTTAGACAGGAATGGGCTAAAGAGAATTTACATAAACAGCAGGAAAGTAAGAGAGTGAGGCAAGGGAAGGATGAAAAGAGAAGCAGTTAGAGGAAAGACAACAGAGGGACGAAGATATGAATAAAAGTGAAGAAAGTTGCGGCAAGTCCACTTTAATGTCATGACTGCAAACCGAACAGCTAACAAAAACTTTCACTTTTTGTTTTTTTAAGTTGCTTCTTTTTTTTAAATTTTCAATTCCACCTGACACTTGGTATTTTTATCCTCTTTACTGCTTCCTCTAACTCCCTAATTAGCATGCAGAGACATTTTCAAACACGATTTCTGGTGTGTTCCCTGAAATGGCTCAAAACACTTGAAGAAGATCAGAAATATAAAAGGTTCAAAGTTACAAAAACCTCAGCATTTAGAAAACAGTAAGCCACAGTAGTTTTTGATCTCTGTGTTGATCCTTGGATCGCCGAAAAATCTTTGCATCGTTTATTCTGTCAACTATGAGAATGTAAAGGTAAAAGCCTGCTTGGATATTCTGCACACATTTCCACTCCACAACCACAGAAGTGAGCCTGGCACCTCCAGCAGTAAAGGTCCCGTGCCATATAGGCAGTTCAAAATGGAGAATGTGGCATAAATATTCATATATTATTACTATTCTGGGACCATAGCTTGCTACTGCACAGTTCTCCTTTAGGCCACTGTGAGTTCTTCAAAGGAAATGGATTTCAGAGTACTTTAACATATATTATAAACCCTGCATTTTAAAAGCCTGTTATGTATGTCAATATGTTTGTGTGAGCAATTGCACAGTCCACATTGTTTTCTCTAAATGCCAAAAGCCCTTTGACTGAACAGTGGAGAAACGCTCCACGCACACACTTAAGCCACTCCAGGCTGCTTCTTAACTCATTTCCTTTGCTATAGTCTGTCCACACAGACTGACCATTATGTGTTGGCTAAGAGCAGATTGTGAGACTGACCCCCTGGTCGCATCCCTTCAGTTCATATCCCCTGATAATCTTCCTTCTTTTCACATTCAGCTTCTTAATGTGAGCATGTGTTCCGAAACGGTTCATGAGTGTATGGGGATGGAGATAAGAGCAGAGTGCATGTTGCATGACAGAGCATGAGACAAATCACAAATAAGCAGAGATTTTAGCCAGGATTTAAATCTTTTATGTGGCTGAAATATTTAAGTCCTCCACCTGCCTGCAGCATGTTTTTTTTTTTCAACCTCTCCTCACCCCCTGCTCAAGGTTTTTTAAAATTCTGGACAAGCCCTTAGATCTCTCCCTTTATATCTCCCTCTCACTTTCTGTCTTTCTTATCTTTCCTCCTGTGCCCCCACACTCCTCCCTGTCCTCTTTCCCTCCCCCCACATCCTGTCTATCATTTTAGCCTTTTGCAGCTCCAGTAATCTCCCTCTTAACTGTGTCTCCCTCGCTCTCTCTCATCTTCCGTCCATCCCTTCAATCTACTCTCTGACTGGCTGCTGTGTGTTTTCATTCTCTCTGTTCTATGGTCCCCCACCCTCTCTCTCTCTTTCCCTCTCTTCCCCTCTGTCCATGCATCTGTAGCCCCCTCTCTCCACAGCTCCCTCTCTCGCTGTCTGTTCTTCCATGAAATTAAAGCGCTCTAAGCTGCTGTTTAATCAGAGCCTGTTTGGGAAAGTGCTGCGATGACAGAAACTGTCCATTCCAAGTGCTCTGTCCATGTATGCATGTTTGTACTTGATTATATGTGTGCATTTTCATGGCTAAAACTCCATAGCTATGAAATGACCGCCTCATGCAAAATACAGGATCTTCATGTGTGTGTTTTACACACATGTGTGTGCAGTGAACTGTGTGTTAGTGTTTAGATGACCATTAATCCACAGCATTAGCAGGTGGTGAGCCCTGATACAGTGATGATTAACCAAAAATTTGGATTGTTTTTTGTCGGGTATGGATGAATGAATATAGATCAACAAAGCCAATTAAATACCATTTGTCACCACATAACAGTACGTGACAGAACAGATGTGGATAACAGAATGCAAAATTCAAGCCTGTAAGCTCAAAGAGGAACATTTTCTTGATGCAATACTTCTCCAAAATTTTCTGATTGACACAAATGTTTAGTGCTTTAAAGAAAGGTTAAACAAGTCAAACACTTCTATCCTTTTATTTTGAATTCAATGAAATGGCCTATAGTAGTCTTGCATCTGTGTATTTGGTATGAATCTGGAGACAAGAGGTTGAGCCTTGGGGAAACCAGCTGCTGGGTGCCAAACGAAGCAGTCTGTCTTATGTTTAGAAACAGATTCCCATTCACCTTTTGTTTCAAGCCATTTAGCAGTTAAAAATTGGGTGGAGCTGGTATGACTTCACTAGTCAGACAGGGGCATTAACATGTGCAGTTTGCATGTGGATTGATTTTCTCCCAGTACTCTAGTTTCCTCCCATAGACTAACAACCTGCTCAGTAGCTAAATCAACAATTCCAAATTGCTCTATATGTAAGCCCTGCAACTGGCTGGTGATCAGTTCGGGGTGTACCTTGATTCTTCCACAATGACAGGTTGCACGTTATGGATGGTTGTATGTTATTGTTTTGTAAATGGTAATATGGACTTAAGCCAGCATGATTTGTTTTAAATGATACTATTTCAACAAGAATTTTATACACAGCTTGTCATATCAACACATTTACAGCCTGGTGGTTGTTGCTGCTATGTAATTAGTCCGTCAGTATTAGTGTTGTCACAACATTAAATTTTACCCGGATGGTTGTCATTTATTTATTTTTTTAAATAACACAATTACAATATTAACAGAAATATAAATTGTGGAGTAGCATTATTTTTCATATCTATTCAAAAAGTTATTTCATTTTTTTCTCCAAATCCCACAAACTCCCAAAGTGGCACATACCTTTGTGGGTGCATGTTCAGTACCTCTCTTTCATCCTTCAACTTTGACATGATTTGCACCAAATAGTAGCCACATATTACTATAAAGACTGATTATCCAGCAGGTTGTTGAGTCTTCACTTGCAGTTAATATTACTGTCCCCTTCAGATTTATGGCAGGTGGTAATGACCTTAAATAAATACCTTTTTTTGTACAAAAAAAAATACGTTATTAACTTATACCAAGTTTTCATTAAGATATTGATATTTCAATTATTTATTTGTCTGTTGTAGTCAAGGGAGTTGTCTGTCCTGGTATGCACTCACAGGCTTGTGCATTTCCTTGCCATTGAAACAGTGGTGGGAGCACTAAAGGGTTTTAATGTCTTTCCCAGGGACACATCGGGAAATGTTAGGATCTGCCACATGACCATGTGTTTATGATTGTGTTGACAAAGTTTTACATCAGAGTCTGACTTGTTGTTTGTCTTTGCATCTGTGTTTGCCCGCTTGTGTTATCAGTGCTTTTGTTTGCTAACCTCCTGCCACAGGCAAATCATTTTGGAGGTACCATGAGAGAGCGCACAGGGACATATGGTAGGATGTAACTACCTGTTGAGTGAGAGGTGAACTGCAAACATGGCAAACATTTCTGTCACTCTGAGAATGAAATTTTAAAATAAATCAGAAATAATCAATAACATCATCAGACACATGTTGACAACCAAGGACCAGGGATCAAAACTGAGCATCAGCACTCTGTTTTTACAATATTTTCTTCCATTAACTGTCACAACTGTCTTGGTGTTACAGTTCAATAAGTGTCAGCATTTCTTGGCAACTTTCACCTGGCTGTGTTTATTGATTTCATAGTCAAGGCAGCAAAGCAAATTCTCTGAACCAAGACTGAATAAAAGGGAGAGGTTTTCTTTATCATTTTTATGAAAAACACCAACCAGTGATTAATGTTAACTGGTGATTGACATCCAGCCAGAGATGCCAGGACAATTGAAAAATAACCTCAGACAAAGCCAACTGAAAGTTACCAATTTACACAATCAATACTAAATAGACCAATTTTTTCCCCCAATTATACCTGACTGCAAAAAACAATCCATTGCTCTTTAAATCAGATTTACAGTCAGTTTCTTTATTTTTCAGTCTCAATAACACTGTTTAGATTTTGATGTAATTCACAGTCATTCCTGTTGTTATGGTGACTGTAATATCCCCTCTGCCTCTACGCTGTTCCCATGAACATCTGACATGCAGAACAGATGAGGGGATGCATGGTTGCCAACATGCATTTGCAGTTTGAAGCAAAATAAATCTCAGGCCTCAGTGGGAATGCTAGCACTGGCATATAATTAGTGCAAATAGTGTCATAGGGTAGGGCTGAACGATTTTTGGAAAAGATTGAATTGCGATTTTTCTGGCAAATATTGCGATTTCAATTCGATTCACGATTTTCTTCAAATAAAGCTTTGGGATATTCACATGTAGGGCTGAACAATTTTAGGACAATTTTAGGAAAAGATCTAATTTCGATTTTTCTGGCAGATATTGCAATTCCCGATTTTTTTTTCCAAATCAAACTTAAGTGCAAAATTCACTTTGTTTATAGTACAGACAACAGTAAGGAACTAAATGATGAAAAACACTTAACACATTATTCACCTTCAATAGTGATGATAAATAATCTGTTTTCATCAACTTCTACTCCTAAACAGAGGCTTTGTGTTGTTGACCTGCTTAACAGGTCTTTTAACATATAGATTGTCTACAAATTTGTAAAACAGTATGTGAATAATACTTGACACAACAGATCCTGAGTCAGTCAGGAGTGCTGCAAAAAATTGTTGCTTTGGCGATCACAAAATGGCATTGTCTAAAATTGCGATTTCGATCTGAAAACGATAAATTGGTCAGCCCTATCATAGGGTGCAAAAATGGGCCAAATTGTGAGTGATTAATCGTCATATATCATGGTGCTATTAGCAGGGGCAATACATCACTGTGAATAGAGTATACAAAAATATGCTTGACTGCAGAAGCATTGTTAACTTGTCATAAATATATAACTCAGCCTGTACTTTAGTTAAAATGCACTTTCATTTTCTTTCACAGGTTTTTTAGTCATCTGTTGTGCTACTGGCTTGAGTCTTAGGTTTTTCTCCACCCTTTTGTCGCACATTTTCTCTCTCTTTTCAGTCTTCAGCTGACCTTCGGGAAAGACATTTACAAGCAGTTTGTCTAAACTTGTCCAAACTTGTCTAATGTTACAGCCACCGCTGCACAAAATACAAACAAACAAGTAGACCCGTGGAAACAGTCATACTTAAAACTACAAAGCTTCCCCATTAGACAGTAATCACTTCTACACACTTACAGAGCAACTTTGCATTTAGTATTTTGCCAGGGTACTTTGACAAGCACACTGGTGGAGACAGAGGGATGCTGATTGGAGGACCATCTGCTTTGCGTCAAAGGTGCAAACTTTTTTTATCCACATGGAAACCAAGGTGGCACGCAGTAACTGCCAGATTAGACAATTAAACAAAAACCCAAGCCAGATATATGCTTTTACACACCATGGTGTTTCTTAAGCTTACATGTATCACTTGCAAAAATAAATATATTTATTGAAGCTGATTTAATGAGCCATGCATGCAACTTTCTGTCGCTATAAAAGTCACTCTGCTGCCTTTTTCAGTTTGTTAGGGATTTTTTTGAAAGTGTTGTTTTTGACAGAAATTAGTTTTATATAGATATGTAGTTTTTAAATTGTTTTTATGAGTTACCTCAAGTGGCCAAGCATTACCTGAAATTGGTTACCACTCACATGTCCCTTGTGCTTGTGCCTCAATGACTAAACTGTAAAGATCATTCATTCCCCATCACTATGGTACTATCAATCTGGGACGTGTGTTGCCTATGATCTGTAGATGGCAGTAGAGGTGCAGATCACTGACACATTACTAACTGCATGCATCTGCTTATATATGTGTGTGTACCTGCAAAAATCTGTTTGTGTTTGTGGAAATTAGAAAGAGAGAAACAGAGCGAGAGAGGGGGAGAGTGCAAGAGTGATCAAGCAGAAAAAAATCCAGCAGTGAAAGGTATCTCAGTTTTATTTTACCTGTGCACCCACGCACATTGTTTTACAGACATTGGAGGGGAAATTGTCTATTCTAAATCTTGTTCCTGCCACCATTTGTCTCTATAATCCATGACAGAACAATAGGCTGCTGTGATCAAACAGTATCAGCTTGTTCCCTGGTTATTAAACTTCATGTCTGACCTAGATTCCAAAGCAGCACTTACTGTCACACTCAGTACCTTTTCCTAGAGTTGGTGGTGATACAATAGGAAAAATGAAGAAGAAATGACATTTAATTTTTATTTTGATGTTGCTTTAACAAGGCAGGCAGGGTTGCTGTCATAGCTTTCACCTGCACCAGCATTAGCAATTCATCAACATCCAACAGAGGATTTTTGTTGCATTTTCCTCCCACTTCACATACACTGTTTCTTGCTGTTCTTCTCTCTAGACAATTGTATCTCACTGATGATGTGAGTGGTGGACAAAGTTTACACTTGTGTAAAAGAATAAATGCACATAGTAAAATACCACAAGTGATAGTGGGTGGATCAAAATGTAAGTAAAAGCACTGGAGAATGAGTTGGTGCTACTAAAAATCAAGACCAATGCTTAATAAAACAACAACACTTTTATTGGTCATAAACACGTTCAGTGTCTTGTCCTTTCAATATATCCCCCCCTTCATCAGCACACTGCTGGATTCTGGTCTCCCACTGATTAAAGTAATGTAGTAGGTCTTCTTTAGACATCCATCTCAGAACCTCTGTCATTCTTTTCTTAACTTCTGACACAGACTCAGAAAGAGTTCCTTTAAATTGATCGTAGGAAAGGTGAAAGTCACGTGATGCAATATCAGGTAAATAAGGACAGTGATCGTTACATTACTGAGATTTGTTTTTGTGCCAGAGACTTTTTACTAAGGGCATAGTGTGAGCTAGCACATTGTCTTGATGAATAATGAAACCATTGTTTGTCTCTTTATTCAGTCATGTACTCACAGATTCTCTGCAACCAGGTGATTCACAGTTGACTGATCTGGAACCCTCTCCTCCAAAATTATCTTAATATCAAAGAAAACAATCAATACGGCCTTCAATTTAAACCTGCTTTGTGGAGCTTTCTTCATTCTTTGGAAGGATGGTGTTTTCCATTGCATGACTGCCCTTTTGCCTCAGGATATTTTAGGAATGTCCAAGTTCCCTTGTGATCACGCCTTCAAAGCTTTCCTTTAATTTGGTCTATATGTCCCCACAAATTTTCATTATGGATTGGAAAAGTGACTAAAAATACTCTTCCATAAATGTACTGTATGTTCTGTTGTAAATTAAACTGGTTTAAATTTTAGGTACTTTGAATGTCACACCTTACATGCATTATCTATTTCATCCATCCATCCAGTATATACAGCTTATTCAGAAAGTGTTTAGGGGCTGGAGATTATTCCAGCAGGCAGGGTATACTCTGAATCGGTTGCCAGCCAGTCATGGAGATGACAAAGAAGCACAGACAACCATTCACACACACACTAATACTTGCGGGCAAGAGTTACCAACTATGCTATGGAGCCTATTTTGTCTGTAGGAGTAAAACAGCACAACCAGAGGAATCCCATGCATGCATAGAAAGAGCATGCAAAATCAACAAAGAAGGGCCACAGAATGATGTATGGACAGAAGAGTAAATCCTACAACTCTCTTGCTGTGAGATATAACCAGTAGCTGCTGCAGCCCTGCATAATCTTTTAGAGTCCATAAACCAGTCAGATATGTATAGTACCACAGAGGAACTGAAGAAGCTTCTTGAATGAGAAATAAAATGTCTTCCAGTCTTGGAAGAAGGGAAATGTCTTCCAATACAGTCCAGTTGCCTCAATTTTTAATCTTCAAGAAAACCATGACCTGGATGAATGAGAATCCACACAGACATGCCACAGAGTTAAATTATTTTTTGAAGGTTACAAAAACCTAAATAGAAATATAAATAGAAACACAGAATTTGTTTTGGCTTACTATTAGCAATCAAAGTATATACAGCACATTGTATCTTATATTTGTTACTGTGTGTCCTGATAAACTTCATTCTCACTGTTTTGTAATTGTCGAGGGCCTAACCTTGCAAAGCAGCTAGTTGTCGCGTCTATCATGAGGCAGACCCAGCTTATCAAGTTTCAAACTTGTACACAATAATTGTCCGATTGATTCCTGTTAAAAAATAAACAGGTCAACCAGTGTCTCTTCATAAAAAAGGGCAAGTTCGGTTAACGTTTAAACTGCACTTGATCAGTTTTTGTCTGTGCTGATCAAGTGATCAGCACAGACAAAAACTGGTTGAACTGTTGTGTCTAGTCATACCTGTCTATGTTGTTGCCAGTCAGCCTATTTTGTCACAATGAACCAGGTATACACAACCAAGCATTGAGGAATATCAAGAGTCACTTGAGGCAGTTGGGAGGTATAAGCCACAAAAAAAAGGTAAAATCTTATTTCGAAGCAATGTGTTAAAGCCCCACCTTTCAGCTCTCTTGGGGTCTCTATGGTTGTAGAGTAGACAATGTCACTCTGCTTGACATTGCCTATAACAATACATCTTCTTACTTACTGATGCTGTATTCAGCAAAAAAATGAATATATATATATACATATATATATATATATGTATATATATATATATATATATATATATATATATATATATATATATATATATATATATGAACATAGTAATAAATAAGATAAAAAAACTAATAAAAAAAGAAAGACATATCAGTTGTCAAAATAATACAACATGGAGGATGTCATCTACTCTACAGTGATATTTGATATATTGGCCGCCAAAGATATTTGTCTTTCCTCTCAGTGTAAATTTAGTTTTTTCTAACACCAAGTGTGTCATTACGTCATTCATTAACGCTTGAGTTGACTTCAGTTTGCAGTTCAGCAGAATTATTCTTCGTGCTAAAAGTGCCACAAATCATGTCTCATTCTTCTGGTTGTTTGATGAAGAGTGCTCCATAGCAGCTAACCAACCTCAAACAGAACAGGAATATGTGTTTTTTGGAAATTTCAGATAATCCTGAAATATCTTCATCCAGTAGTTTGCAATGCTTGGGCAAGTCCAGAACATATGTGAAAGTGAGGCCAGTGTCTGTCTGCATTGATCACAGAGTGGGTTCACAGCAGGGAACAAAGTTTCAACTTTGAAAGATGAAGTCTGTATAAAATTTTTAACTGTATCAGTCCATGTCTGGTACTAACAGATGAAGAAAGAACATGATCCTGAGGCTCTGTCCATTGGTTTCCTGAGATCTTCGCTGCAAGGTCCTCCTGCCAAGCCTCTTTTAAGTTCAAGTGTTACTGTACAGTCCATTTGTACAGATTGTTATACATCTTAGGTATAGATCCTTTTTTAAATGGATAAGAAAGGAAGACTGAGTTCATGCTGCATTGAGAAGCTGATCCAGGAAGGTTGGGAACCTTTCCTTAACAAGACTTTGGATTGTAAATATTTGAAAAATCTTTATTATTTATGCTGAATTTTTATGTAAATGACAACATAATGAAAACGCCGTGTCAAAACAATGATTTTGTATGGATTGTATTCCTTTCAGGTGCCATTGGTTTTATGTAAATCTGAAAATCAAGGTGTAAATGTTTGATTGGTCGATAGGGGAGTGTGTGCTGAAAATTCTCTTCAACAAAAGTGTTTTCTTACCTAAGTCCAAATTTTCACTGAGTGGGAAACAACTGGAATTTTAAATTAAATTTTAGGAATAGGTAATTAAGAATGTAGCAGAGCTCTCAGTGAAGTAGGGTAGCAACTTTGATTTTCCATTCCTACCGAGCCAGCTTCCCAATTATGACACCAAAAAGAAAGAGAAAGTAAGTTAAAAGAACAAAAATGAGCCAAAACTAAGGCAGTCCCGTACCTCCTATTGGTTTTTGTCTCTGTCATCTGTCTTTTATTTAATCAGGTGATCATTTCCAGCATCACTGCCTGCCATCAACCACTCTGAAGCTTCACTTACGTCTGATACCATCCACGCTCTGACTGATGAGTATGATCTCGTTGTATATGTGCTTTGTCTGTCTCTGATCTTGTGTGTGTGTGTGCATGTGCGAGTGTCTAGGGGCGTGACACAGAGCCATCAGCTTAAACTACTTCACATGATGAAGAGCCACTCATGAACATTTCTCAGCCACTCCCCCCATCCTCTTCCTCCCTCATCTCTCACATTCATCCATCTCCCCCTCCCTTCTTTACTCTCTGGCTCCCTTACTCAACCTCTCAATTTCTCACTTGGCCTTTGCATCAAGCCCGCCTGGCCTCTCTCCCCCCTACCGCCACTCTCATTACCTCTTCTGCTCAGCCGCATCCAGAGACTGGCCATTGGATCCTGACACTTCGATATTCTCCTTCCTCCTTCTTTAAATTTTCCTTATACTCTCACTGCCACTGTCTTTAATCTCTTGCTCTTGTTACTTTACTTCTGCTTCTCCTTCATAGTTAGTTCTCGTGCTTTCCTTTTTTAATTGCTAAAGGATTTTTCAGTGGCTTTGTTGTATTTCATTCCTCACTTATTTACAAACACACTCATACTGTTCTTATTAATAACATTTCCATATGTACAGCACGTTACCTGTTCTACTGATAATGTCTTATTTCAGTATATTTTGATGTCTGAAAGTCAGCACCTGTATCTTTGGATATCATCTATGTCTTCTCCATTTTTAGTCCCATGATGGTCCGTTGATGAACTGCTATATTTTTTAGGCCATGGCTATAAGAGGCCAAAATGTTTTAGCTTTATGTTCATCCCTTGCCTTTGAACGCCATGTTTTTCACAGTATCGTCAGGGACTTATTTAATTAGTTGCACAACTGTCCACTTTGATCATGAACTCAATACATTTTGGTATATAAAGTCAAAGATTCAGGCCATTCTGTCTCATGCTCATCTCTTGCTTGTAAATATCACAATGAGATACAGTATTTTCAACAAACTTTGCACAAAATGATGTTTCTATTTTGATAATTAACAGAAAGTTAATAATCAACTCAGAGAAGAGACAGGAGCTGACCTCACAGCCTGCTCAACCTTTAACATGAAGTGAGATGAGACAGAATATATCTTTTGAAGAATCCATGTTGGAGTTTCTTTATGATGTCAAGGACAAGGACAAGTGCTCCAGTCCCTAGCCTTGTCCCACTCATGTGCACTGTTTAACTTGCCTTTAAAATGACGAGTCGGCCTGTTGATGAATGAAAACTCAATATTGTTCAGTCCAATTCTGAGCTGCTGTTTTCACTCGCTCACTGTTTTCTAAATGATAAATTCATCCAGAGGCTTCCTGCATCACTTATCCGCCATGATATAAGAACGATCCGTAAAGTATTCAGCTTCAAATACCATCTTCTAGTGCAGTGGTTCTCAACCTGTGGGTGGAGGCCCGTAAGTGGGTCTCAGGACTGTTTTCAGTGGACGGTGTATAAATCAGGTGAAAATTGGGGCAAAAATGCCTTCAGTGTATGGAGGCCCTACGAGGACAAACCCCCATCAGAGTATATCAGAGTTTACTCACCAGAGTAAACCAGACTACACCACTGATCGTTTCCCCCTTCCATAAAGTTGATCCCACAAAAAATCCCCATTGTAAACACAGATGTTTTTCCATAGTATAACTGGGTTTGGTGACTGTGCAATACAAGTCAAATATGACACTGTTTCAGATTTCTCTAGGAAGATTTTCCTGTCCAGATTTATACATTCATTTATAGGCTATTATTACTTTGACTATGATGTTGTATTAGAAATGTACTGATTTTAAAAATAAAGTAGTGATAACTGTGACTTTGTATCACAAGTTTATTTTTTTCTTCTATGCATGTGTGTGTCCCTGTAGTATATATGATTTTTTTTTACTTTGATTCAGTTTGTCTTTCTCCACCGATACCAGCAAAAGTTAAGAGGACCCAATGCAAAGCTGGAAGTGTCCCCAGGGAGCTTGACAAGACAGCCTGGTACCAATTCTTTACAGGAAAATAGACTGGAGTGCCAAGACCCAGTAGACTAGCCCTATAAAGGGTATAGTGGATGCTCTCATTATGTTTGTTTTATTATACACATTGCTACTGAAACAATTACCATTACTGTTTTAAAATTTGTACTGGAGTAAATATGTTGAAGGCTTGAACACTGTGTTGTTGATGAAGATAAAAACAATGTCTTATTTTGTTTGTTTTAACAATTTATTTGGACATATTGTTGAAAAATGTTACTAACATTCAGTAAAACTTAACTGCAGTTAAATACTTTTCTTAGTAATTTGTATTTCTTTATTAATTAGACCAAATATTTTGAATGCATGAACACTTCTCAGTCTCTTTTGTCAGGGTTGAATGTGTCCCTCTGACAAAACCCTTGGCCCCAGCCTGTCCCCCCTGTGAAGTTGGTCTAGAACCGCCACTGCCCACTGCGGACTTTAGTGATGGCACTGATTCTCCCTCTCTGCTCCTTCCTCTATGCCTCTTGGTCATGTCGCTCACATCTTTAAGACTGGTATGTACACCAAGTGTCTGTCTTCATAGTCATGACCTGAGAAGGTTATTCAGTGAGAGAACCTCAGTGAGAAGTAGGGCTGTCATCATCTACACGTGTAAACAGGAACACGGATAACAAATCATAACTCTTTAGAAAAATCAATTACCGTGTACACATCATTTTTTTCCCCCTCCTCCTCCTCGTTTATTTCTCATAGATATATATAAATATAGTATTTTTAGGGGTGACAATGTTGCCTGAAAGCTTCAGATAATAACATTAACTAACTATGCAATTACATTTTCCCACTAGTGCAGTTATCCACATATATAACAGATGAATGGGGCGCAATGTTACATTAAGATAAAAGAACTGCAGCCACAGCAAGCGGTAGTTTTCAAACAAACTACCAGTGGAAATACTGTGTAGTGTAGGGTATGTCAGGCAAAACTGGCTTATAACAGCAGCAGATGCATGGGAAACCACCTGCGATAGAAACACCCGAACAAGTGACCGACAAAGAGATTGCTGCTGCTGCTATTGTGTTTGAGCGCAGCGCTCATAATCTTCTCCATACCCAAATGTTGTGCAGCTGAAAACAAAAACTGTTAACGGCTTGTTATTTTTGCCTGTATTACTGCGTGTTTCGTACTTTGTTACATTGTTGTTCTGTCGGCTTTTCTCGACCTGATCATAAACCTTCGCGTCTAAAGAGGAGGAAGAAAACACGTTTTTTTCTGACAATTTAGTGAATAATTATGAGAGTCCCCCCCTACTGCTTTAAAGTTGTGCATAAAGGGGGGAGGTTTTTCCCCTCACAGCTTACTTTGGCTTCTTTTTGAGTTGCTTCCTCTCACCAATTCCAGATTACATTTACTATGAGACTTATTAAATTCAGACGCAGCTCCCGTTGTGAAAGAGGGATGAAGTTTGCACTTTAAGCTTTAAAAAATATTGAACAATAGTGAGCAATAGTTGAAACTATGAATTAAAAAGAAGGTTAAACCTTTTACAGCTGTCTGTCAAAATTATAAATGATTTTGTTTTCAGCTCACTTTACTTTCTGTCATAAGTAGGCTTAAGTCTTAAATGGTGAGATGGAGAACCAAGTCCAAAACCAATAATAACAGCATAGCAAATAATGAACAAAGTACCAAACAGCATCAAAAACATAGTGAGATGACTAATTCTGAGTGGTCAGTAGATAAGCCTGGAGCAGAGGATCTCTTTCATGCTAAAACTTTGCTTATTTCTTGTTCGTTTGGTGTGGTATGACTAAGAGCTCACAGCCAGTGCATCAGCCCTTAAATAAAATCTAAGACTCTGTTAACTTCTGGCAACATGAGACACAAGAGTTACAATAATAAATAACTCTCAGTGCAATGTGGAACATCCAACAGCAGATAAAATCTGACATTTCTGATGTCAGTGTTTACAAATTTTTCAACACGTGTACACGTGACTACTAACCGATGTGTAACCGGTTACACGTCAGTGATGCATTATCTTTTTCTAACGCAGTTGTGCTATATAACCACTTGAGAGTTCTGTCTCCCTTAGAATACCCCTTATTCCATTAAATCAAAGACATTAGAGTAGTTATCAAACAAAAACCTTTATTCTCTCACCAATTCCAGATTATTTTTACTATGAGACATATTAAATTCAGACTGATTACCTGATTTTTAAAGTAACTAATTAGGATTACAAGTTACATATTAGCGACATTTAATATATATGCATATATTCTATATATTGCAAGTCAACTGTGTTAAAAGGCATCATTTCCTCTACAACATACTGCCGACCAACTTCTTTAACTCTCCCCAACTTACTAGTTTTGCATCAAAGTCCAGCTTTTGTTGTTTGGATGGTGGGGGACCTCCTGTATTAGTCACAGCTCTCTGCTTCACACCACCATGGCTGCCAGTACAGAGTGTACAGTGAACCTTAAAATTGTCATCTTTAGCTGACACAAGCTCTGAATAGTGACTGTATTTCCTGCTAAAAAGTGCACATCTCTCTCTTCCCTCCATTGTTGTTTACGGGACAGCTTGTCCTCATGCTAAAAACGTGACTAGTTGCATAAGTGTCATCAATCCCTGAGACACAGGGAGAAAGTAACTGTAACACTACTAAAGAAAATGACAAACATAGTACCCCACAGCAACTTGAATAAGAAACTTAGAACTTAATGAGTAACCCCTTTGATTACTAGTTTCTGAAAAAAAGTGGTCATATTAGAGTAACGTGTTACTACTACACATACTGGCTATCGCCCAAACAAATAAAAGCCAGGGTGACAGTCTTTCTAGAACTGACAGTACAACTTAGACTTCAGGTATATATCTTTCCATTGGGTCTTTAAATAGAATAAGCCTGGGAATTTTGAAGTCTGTCTCTTTGTTATATTTCTCTTTAAATAGAGGGAGATATATAGTGTAGAAGAATTGGTGGATATAGACAGGTTTTGTTTCCTTGGTTGAGTAAGCACACAAAAACTTACTTGGCCAATCAATCCTCAAATTCTTCATTTTATCATCATGATTCCTGCCTGTGCAGGTCGAGGTGGTGGTCAGTGCAGGCAACCATCCTTCAACAGAATGAATAAAAATGAGAACAAAAATCACTTTAAGTCTATGAAATACACATTAATAAGTGATTGTTGCCACTCTCTTGTCCTTGCAGCTCATGAACGTATCACTTTTGTTAGATCTTTTTATTCCGTCATTTCGAATCAAACCCTAAACCTGACTTTTTTTTGTCTTTTTTATTAGACAGAAAAGATTTCATCGGGAGATTTCTGGGAGATGACTGTTCAAAGTTTTCTTGTTCTATGCTGATTAGGGTGTGCATGGCCATTTCGTGTCTTAATGCTTGCAACAAGATCAAGATTGCTGTGATTTTCTTTATCAAACTGTGTGTGTCTTTCTTTTCTCCACCTCTGCCCTACTTGTAATGAAATGACTTGCTAGCTTTAATGATTGCACATGCTGCCTCACTTCACTGTAGTTTAGTGGAGTTGACTTCACTTAATACATCACAGGTTCTTTTATTCAGACTTCTTAAGTTTGATTTGTTAAGATAATTTCATGACAGAATTTAATTAGTATGAGGCTAAATGATTTCCATAAGCTTAATTTTATTGAAGGGCTCAGTGACTAGTGCTGCTGCCTGACAGCCAAAAAGAAAGTCCAGGATCATGGGCCAGCTGTTCACTCCATCTCTCTCTCTCTTGCTTCGTTTTCTCCCCCCACAGTGTGAAGACATGCAGATCAGGTGAACTAGAAGATTAAATTTGCCTGCGTTTGCTTGGTGTTAATCCGATGATGGACTGGTGACCTGCTTTTCTGCCATTTGTGCATGCAGGGAGAGTCTCCGTCCCCCTGCTACTCTGAGCAGGAATAAGTGGGTATATAGAAGATGGATGTGTGAAAGCTCCCAGCCACCTTTTTCAAGGTTATTTAACAATTTCTCCATTATTTGGTCAATAGACTCCCAGGATTATCTACAACCCCCCTGTTCAAACCAGAGGTCACAAAAATGTTGTTGATTCTGGCTGGCTGACTTCTTTCTCTCTGTTCCTATTGCTGCTGCTTTGTCATTGCTAAAAGGTTTCCAGCCACTGCCAAACAGTCAATATATATCCAGTATGTGCCTGCTGCTGAAGGTTTAACCCAGCAGATGACATTCAGTACAGCGCCATAATCATTGACTCCTAATGAATTAAATAGCACTGACATTTCACAGCACAACGCTTGTCCTTTTCCTGCAACTGCTGCTCTGTTACGTCCCTCCTTTTATGCATTCTGTTGCTCACTTGTTCTTGTGCTTCCCCTCGCCTTGCCCCAAAATGTGCCTTCTGGCCTCTCAGTTTGCCTACCTCCACCCCATGGACACCTCTCCAACCTTCATTTCTCCATCCCTTACTCCCTCTCTTACTCCTCCACTCGCCTCTTCTTCTCTCACTTTATGCTCATCAGTATGCTGCCACATGTCCAGCTGTCTATGCAGCCAGAGTTGAGAGAGAAAGAGAGAGAGAGAGGAAGGGTAGGAGGGATGGAGGAAAAAGAAGGAGAGTGGCACAGTTTAGCATCAGAGACAGAATCCAGCTGGGGGGTCAGGACCCGAAATGACCATCCACACTTACACACGCCTAGGCACACTCAGTAAGTATACACCCACACATTCTTGATGGCAGGAGCAAGAGGTCATACGCCAACAATGTAGGGAGTAAGAAAGAAGAAAAAGAGAGATAGAGGGAGAGAGATACGTCTAGAGGTGTGTTTACTGCTTGCTGAGCCATAATTGTCCTGTGATCTCCCAGTGGTCGGCAAAAGAGGGAAGAGACAAAGAAAAAGTGGCAATGGAGGAGGGCATAGCCCGTGGCAGAGGAGTGCTCCTTCAGCAGTGTCAGAAAGTTTGTTTGTTAAGGAATCCAGAGGAGGGTAGGAAGGATGACTGCTTGGCTGAACTGATGTGTTACAGAAAGACAGACTGCCATGTAAACACAGAGCCTTTGTTTCATGAATGGATAAATGTTTATGAGTTTTTGAATGAGCCCGACAAAGAAACTACACCAATTTGTCACAGATAAAATATGGTAAAATCGGCCCTGCCCAACAGAGGCTTAGCCAAGAATCTTGCCCTGGCAAACCTGTTTATTTAGAAGGCCACTCCAGTGGATAAAACCACAGTCAAGACCTACAGTTCTTTTTTGTGTTACAGAGGCAGGAGGCATGTTTAAGTAACTAGTTTTGGATGTTAGATCAGGCTGCAAGTCTTTCTGTCAGTCTGTTTTTGTCAGTATTTTTATTTTATTTTTCGTCTGAGAAGGGATATCCAAACTTTTTCCATAACAGACAACAGAAACAGAAAATTTATGGAAACGGCTACATTGGTAGTCTGATCTTTAATATATTTAAAGGGATATACCACTTTTTTGTTTCATGTCTTGCTTCACTCCCATGTCATGTCAAGAGCCCATGACATGCAGATGGACACCATTCTTCTGACTGTGCGTCCAGTAACATGGAAGAGGTGGGCAGATCTCACCCACCGCTAATTAGCTTAGCTAAAACACTGGGAGTCGATTGTTAGAGTTAGCCTGCCTCTACCTATGGTTAGCAGATAAACTCTTCAGCAACTCTAAACAGTCCTGTTCGTTTGTTGTGACTTGTTCTTTTTTATTTATTTTTTTGACACATTATGCTGTGTTATCCTGGTTTGGGATTGTTTTTTGGTACCTATCTGTTCGTTATGTTTTTCCAGCTGTACACTATGCTTTGTACAACATGGGCTTTTTAGCGGCTGTTGTACAAGGTTCATTTGTAGTTATAAAAGCATGTCTGATTTGCTGCTCTGATTTAGCCTCCCTACTCTTGTCCCACTCAGTCTGCCCTCATACCTGTACAAGCAGGAACTAAATGTCCATCTGGAAAGTAAAGTTGTATGGTCACAATACTACTGCAGTTGTCCTTTGCTTTCTTACAGATTCCTGAAGGATAGAGTATTTTGTATAGATACCGTAACAGGGTTAGATATTAGTATTATAGATAATAGTTATTAGGCACAAGAAAAACAATATGGTTGAAGTTAGATGGCAAAGTAATATTAAAGATACTAGTACCAGACATTGTTAGATAGAATTTTTTGATATTATATATTAAAAGATAAAGATTGCAGTTTGTCAGGTTGTGGTGTTAACTTGTATTAAATTCTTGAGCAATAGTGTCTGCACCCAGACAATCTGTTTGAATGCTGCTCCTCCCTCTTTTGTTAAATGTAAAACTTTGTGGGGTAGGGTAGTATACCAGGGTAGTGCACCCTTGCAGCCTTTTCTCGAAGTACCAGAGCCCCAGTCCTCTCAGACTGGTATACGCCATTTTGCTTTTTCTTTGGTGATGTTAACTGGCTGGATGTAGTACGTCTGACAGCGGGCATCAAGGGCTGAAAGCTGCTTCTGATGGTCACCAACATTTGGATAGTGGTGTGTGATAATCATTCATCAACCAATGGACTTTATTACTGATTCCTGGAGGATGTAGTGTTTTAGAGATCATTTTATAGGGCAGACTATTAGCAGATATAATATATATGATGATGGATATGTAATATAATATCACAATATTAAACTGTAGCCACATTTCCACAAACCCCTATTGTAAGATGCAGATTTCCTACAGTGCATATGTTTGATATTGCACACATCTGATCATTTTCTTGAAGATGGGCTCCATTTAGTCAAACAATTAAACAATAGCATTCAAGTGGACACACTGGCTCCATAAAGTCAGCACATTTTTAAATTGATTTACATGTTTGAAAGGACAGGTGTAGATCTCTTCGCAGTGTTGTAGAGAGACACAAGCTTTTATTCAATGATTTTGCTTCAAGATTGATCAATACAACTGTTATTTGTGACTGATTATTTTCTGTGTGATAATTTTATGTTTCAAAGGGTTCTGTTATTTGTTTCTGTACAGGGTGTCTTAACATCCATCAGGCATGTAGGTAGAAATGTCATCAGTAGTCGATTACACTTACATTTTAGGTTCAGGCCTCACTGAGCCATCACCAGGAGTGAAGCAGGGAAGTATTGGTTGTTTAATAAAAAATATTTTTAAGCTGGTGAAGGTATTTGCCATACATCTTGAGCAGACCAGCCCCTGTTCTTCAAAATGCTGCTGCTTTAGTTGGTAGTGCAAATGTGTTCTGTATCCCAAATTGATGCAATGGCAACCTAGCCTGACCTCGAATGTTGGGGTTAGACAGTCTCAGTCAGGCTGATTGTTGCCACTTCTTTAGGTAGCAGCTGTCAGTCAGCCTCACAGGAGCATCACAGCCCAGGTGTTCAGGCTGAAAGCTGGCACTGGTTCTTCTTACAAGTACTTTTTAAAATCTTATTTTAAGATGCTTATTGTCCTATTGAATTATTAAATATAGTATAAAATAAAACTAACCTGTCTCTTGACAGGTGACTGAATGACATCACTGGAGAGTTGCATAATAGTGGTAAAAAATGTTATATTGTTGTTTTGATTTTATTTCACTTTTTGATGCTTTCACTGTGGATCTGAAACAAATGTCATGAGACACATACAGTTTTGGAGCAGACTTTGAAGAATAAGAAATACTAGCTTTGATCCTAAGGTTCTTAGCAAGACCCTCTACTGTGCTTTTTTAGGATTTGCACCTAACAGCAAGAAGCTCACTGAATGTAAAGTACCGCCACTCAATCACATAGTTAATATGTCACTACAATCTGTAACATTCCCAAAGGCCTTGAAAACTGCGGTCATAAAGCCTCTCCTAAAAAAGAGCAGTCTTGATGTGACAGTACTGAACAGAAACCTGCCCATCTCAAATCAGCTGTTTTTTAGGCAAAGTCCTTGTTGTTTGCTTACTGACGTTTTCCTAATAAACAACTCTTTTGATGTTTTCCGATCAGTTTTTAGACCCCGTCACAGCACTGAGACCGCTCTTATCAAGGTGACAAATGAAAATCCGCCTGAACACTGATGCAGACAAAATCTCAGTTTTTGTCCTGCCAGGTCTGAGTACTGCTTTGACATTGTCGATCATGAGATCTTCCTACAGAGACTAGAGGACTTGGCAGGCATCTCTGGAACTGTCCTTAACTGGTTGAAGTACTATCTACAAGACAGGAAGTACTTTGTTGAAACTAGTAACTGTGTCTCAGCCTACATGGCCTTGACTTGTGGGGTACCCTCAGCGTCAATCCTGTGACTCCCTCTGTTCAATCTCTACATGCTGCCTTTAGGCCAGTTAATACAAAGTGATCATGTGTCCTACCACAATTATGCAGATGACACTCAGATCTATATCTCACTGACAGTAGGTGAATGTGGAACAGTGGATTCACTCCGTCACTGCATACAACAGGTCAGTGTGTGGATGCAAAACAAATTTCTCCAGCTAAATTCAGACAAACCGAAGTCATTGTATTTGGTCCACAGAAACAAAGAGAAAGTTTCAGCAGTCACCTTCAATCTCTCTCTCGAAAACCTATGAATCAATTTAGAAACTCAGAGTAGTGGTGCATTCCGATTTGATCTTAAATAGCCACATCAATAAAATAACATAATTTTGTGACGCAGCATCGGGTGGCACAGGGTGCGCAGAGCCCGGCGCACCCCACGCAGTGTAAATTTTGTCCGGCGCACCACCGTGCACAGCCAATTTGGCAATTTGATAGACCGGCTGCGCTGAGATGGGTGTGATGCCGCACCAGGTGGAGGTGCTGACAGATTCAGCCTGGCGCAGTGACAATTACGTGCCAAAAAACTGCGCGGAAGATGAAAGCTCGCCTGCTTGAACCTGGTCTATTTATTTTTTCGGCGCGAAAAAAAAAAAAAGTTATGTTATCTTAACATGTCTCCCTCTTCTTCCTCCTCTTGGACTGCTGGTTGGAGAAGGAAGGAGAGAGCCCGAGGACAGCTGTTCTTCCCCTGGTCCAGGGATTCAGACAAGGGAAGGACATGCATCTGCCAGCTGAGGCCGGAGTCAATAGAGGCGAAAAATTGAAATTGTCGCTGCACCTCACCTGCAGCGCTCATTTGATTGGTGAAGACACCACTCGGCTGTGTTAAACCCTTTCAAGCCTCGTCTCCTCCCTCTCTGGCACTTGCGCGGAGGGGCAGGGATGGAGGCTAGTAGGCTAGACTACTGTAATGGCCTGCTCATTGACCTCTCCAAATGAGCTTTAAGACAGCTGCAGTACATCCAGAATGCTGCTGCTCGGGTTCTGACCAAAACCAGGAAGTACGAGCACATTAGCCGAGTGCTCAGGGCCATATTCACAAAGAATTTTATCTTACCACTAGGAGGACTCCTAAATGACACTAATGTTCCTAACTCTTTTGCGTTTAGATGACAACGCTCGGAGACAAGTTAATCCCCTGTAAATCCGCTGTAGTGTGCATGCCGGTTCAGTAGATGGCGGTGTAGGTCTGCAGAGAGGCAGCACTGCTACAACACACAAACGAAGAAGAAAACCTTTCACAAACAACAATGGCGAATAGATGCACAGAGAAGCAGGAGTTTCTATTTTGGACAACAAATCAGTTCGGACAACAAATCTATCTGGATAGTTTTTTCTGGATAACAAACCGAGCACGGTAAGACACTCCCACGTTACTCGGCAGACGGCCGAAGCTGCTGTTGTTCCTGGTATGCGCGCGCAGCCTCCATGTGAAAGAGTACTGCGCATGCGGTGACGTCAGCGTTCCCCCCTGAAACGCTCTGCTCTGTGTTTACACGAGGCTGGATGGAGGAGCAGATTCAAATCTTTCCACTCTGGGGAGCGTTTTCAAAAGTTTGCGTTTTAGGTGGAAACGCAACGTGGTCTCATCTAAACGGAAGGCCAAAATGCAACGAAATGTTTGCGGAATTGACCGTTTTCGGCGTCATGTAAACGGCCCCCAAGAGTTTTCTCTTATTACCTATTCACAAAGCTGCTGAGACTAACTCTTATGAAGGAATTCAGAGAGCTCTTAAGCTAGAAGAAAGGGATGGAGCTGACCCTGTTGCTATGGATGATGTCATGTTTCAAAAGAGCTCCAGCAACACTTGGAGTTCAGGAAACAACTTTATTAGACCGACGCGTTTTGGTTTGTGGCCTTCATCAGGGTTTCCAAAATGCCAATGATACCTCCCTTTGGACACTTCCCCTCACCTCCTGCCAGCACCTGATTGGTCCAAAATCACATGGTGACTCAACTGACACACCCCTGCAGGCAAGTCATTGGCTGACTCAGATGCAACTTCACATGACTGGCCAATTCTTGGAAATGTTTGACTCTTCTGATTTTTTTCAATTTTAACCCTATACTTTGTAAGTCTTGTTTCTGATGCATTTCTGATGACCCTGATGAAGGCCACTTGCAACATTGTTTCCTGAACTACAAGCGTTGCTGGAGCTCTTTTGATCTCTTCAAGACCCTTTCTCTCCAAGCACCTTGGAAGTTGGTGAAGTTGGGCCAGAACTTTTGGCCTTTGATGTCATGTTTCAGGAACCACATGACTTACAATGCCTACAGTGATTGGCTGACACAAAATGTATCTTTGGTTATTCTTTGTACATAGAAATTACCCAATGAAGAGAAAGGTGTCATGTTTGCATATTTAAGAAAAACCTTCAAAAATTAAGCATTAAACTATGACTTATATACTGACTAGTCAAGTATGTGTTCTGCTAATTTTAAGCAGCTGTTTCTGGTTAAACAATAAGCAGATATACATATAAGCAGCCTCTTAATGACTGGGACTCTGGAATAAGCATGGCAGAGAAAACGTCAGGCAAAAGAATGTGCAAACTAAACTTTGCACTATCAAAGGAAAATCTGGATCTAGGAAAACTTTGCAATTGAAAAAAGAAGCGTGGGAACACATTTGCTTACCAATAAATGCAGAGCTCCCACTTTTGACCAGAACCACTGACGACTGTGAGAAACGTTGATTCTCTTTACAGTCTCAGGCAAGGTCAGAGATTGCAGAATTCAAAAGACACACCACTGCAACAGGTAAGACCAATTATTGTGAAACAAAATCTAAAAATCTTTTTAGTGTGTTCAGTAATTAACAAAAGTATTATACATAAATGAACCTTGCTAAACGTGTCATCACAAATTGTATTAACATGTGAACTTTTGTGTTTAATTTATTAGGGAGAGGCTCTGCACCCAAGTCACTAACACCTGTTGCCTCAGTGGTTTATAGTGTTGTTGGCCACTTAGACACAAGTATAGTGGGACTAGAGGATAGCATTGACCCTGCAATGCAATTACTCCATGAACTTGAGTAAGTTTCTTTAACTTAATACTTCTCAAAGAAGGATTTCTATTTGTTGGTGAAGTGATTGCATCTTTGACTAATTCTACTACCATCATTACACCCACCCAAATGGGGCGTAACCTTTTCAGAAGCTCATTATTGTATCTTTCCAAAATGTTCATACGATCATGACGTGGATGGCCAGCAGCAGCCATGCTGAGATTTTTCTGAATTGGTCTTAGTGACTTGAGTGAAGAGTCCTCTTCACTTCTTCTAACTTCTCAGTGGTTTAGGAGCTTGTTTTAACACTAAAATGCTTTGTGAAATACTTTTAGGAGAGAATTTAAAAGTCCTAAATTTAGGACTGACACCCCCATTAGTTTTGAGAGTTTCTCCTAAATTGGCAAGTTAGGAGCTACTTTTAGACTTAAGATGTTTTTGTGAATACAGGCCCAGGTCCCTACACTGGCTTCCTGTGGCTCAGAGAATAGACTTTTAAAGCAGCTCTGCTTGTGTACAAGCGTACAAGTTTCTCCATGGCCTGACACCAAAGTACATCTCTGACATGCTTGTGCCATATGAACCATCTCAGACTAAACTAAGAATCAACTAAACATAGGGAATCAGGGTTCCAGTTTTATGCAGCTTAAATCTGGAACAGTCTTTCTGAAGATGATGCATGCCTCTACAATGTTCAAATCTATGCTCAAACAGCTCTATTTAATTGTGCATATAACTGAAAGGATTTTATCTGCACTCTTTTGAAGTTCTTTTTATAATGATCAATGTCTTTTGTCTTGTTTTGTGATTTTAATGCAAGTTTCTTGTCCTGTAAAGCACTTTGAATTACCTTGTGTAAAAATTGTACTCTACAAATAAACTTGCCTTGCCTTGCCTCCTTGATATATTAATGATGTCGTAGTGTGTGATTTTTGAGAGGGGAGGGCTACAGCCTTCTGGTTTTTGAGCTTTTCTTCTGGTTGTTTTTGGTATCAAGGTACTAAAGGATCTTTTCTTTCCAAAATCTTTAAATGTTCTTATTAAAGAGCTTTTAACTTCCAAAGCACTCATTGAAACTTGAAAAAAAAAAAAGATAAATGAAAATGCATTATTCCCTATTTGATAATGGTCATTTTGTAAAAGCCTTAAAGCAAAAATGATTTCTGAAATGACACCATGTTGTGATGTATATTTTGTTTTGTTTTTGGGGTTGTGCTTGCAAGGATTTCTAATGTTTTTTGTTAAGTGCATTCAACAATCCGGTCCTTAACTCTGACTCAGACTACAAACATGATGAGGTTCCACTGTCCTAAGTTTATTTTCTTTAATTTTTTGGTACATTTACCATTTAGTTCTTTGTTCTCTTTTTAAAATCGTACAATCCTTTTTACAGTCTCGTAAACGTCTACTTGAAGGGCCTCTGGTCTGTTTGATTGAGCCTCTACTTGGGTCTTTCTGGGGGACCTTAATCATTAAATTCATGAGAGCGAGCATCAGGAAAAGCAGGGGGCACAGTTGATTCTCAAATATCTTCACAGCCTTTCTCCTGCAGACAGACACTGAACAGTGTTTGGGCCAAGCAGGCTCTGAATCAGTCACTCTAGTCCCAGCTGGCCAAACTGATGCACCTTTAGCTTTTGTATTGTGTAATTGCTGTACTATATTAGTTTCCTTTGTTGCTGCTTTGGATTCTGGTGTTAAAACTTTTATTAGGTAAAAAAGGAGAACCAAAATATTCTGTTCTTTAAGACAAGATGCCTTGTTTTGTCTTGTTTTCTAGGGGATTTTTCCTTTTAAATTATTTTTAGCGTTAACACACTTTTAAGTTATTTGTGAGAACAGTCAGCGGCCTGTAAGGCTGTGCCTTGTGTGTATCGGGTGACCTCTTGTTGTTTCTCTGTTTGCTTGTCCAAACCTCTATACTCGCTATGCAGCAACTCAATGTGGTGTCACAAAACTTAAGACCTGCTGTATATTGCTGTTTCTGTAATGACCACTCATTTCATTTCAAAAGGTTTGAAGTGTTGCCTTGATTGGCTGTCAGTGACTGCCTCTGTGCTTTTTCTTTGAGAACTTAGGGTTAGGATTTTTTTGTTTCCAGGCCCAGTCAAGAAAGGAGAATTTTTTTATTTTCATTTTTTTTTTGCTGATACAATCACAGCCTGAGATTGAATCTTTGTGTTTTGTTCGACTTATGATCTGTAAAAAACATTGTAAGGAGTGTAATAGTGTAAACAGCGAACTCTCTTCAGAGTCTCGTTTTTTTCCTTGTTTCTTATTTGCCCTCTGTCTGATGGGGAATTGAGATTTATCTTTGTTTG
Source organism: Scarus forsteni (assembly GCA_036419115.1). Classification (NCBI taxonomy): domain Eukaryota; kingdom Metazoa; phylum Chordata; class Actinopteri; order Labriformes; family Labridae; genus Scarus; species Scarus forsteni. The sequence goes on along the minus strand of JAZDUH010000331.1, from coordinate 1,289,983 downwards.
AGTGTACACTCTAGGCTTTTTATGAAAGAAACCCAAACAAGTCAAAAATAATAGCTCCTCTGCTTACACACACACACACACACACACACACAGTGCATTGCTGGCTGGATTAGAATTCATTGCATCTTGAGATACAAATTGGGATTTGTATCTCAAGATACAAATTCATTTTACTTCTGATCTCTGTTTGTCAGCATGTAAATATTTAAATAGCACTCTGGTTGACGAAAAAACAACTCCTACGCTGTGTAAAAAGGACTTCAAATCCTCTAATCATATCTCAAACATTCATCTTGAAGCTGTAAAGATTTTAATTAGATGGTAAATCCCACTGCCTTTGGTTATTGGGCAACTGAGGGCTTGGTGGCTTTTAATGTCATATTTACTCCCTAAAAGAACAGGCAAGTGATAGTTATAATTTTTAAAGCTCAACGCCCCACAAGTCATCAAACGATGGACATGAGTTCAGTTTATAACAACAGACAAATGCTCCATCAAACTCCCACCAGCTTTACAGCTATCGCGAGAGAGGCAGTGGTTACTATAGCGACGACGGTTCAACACAAACACCCAGTGCAAGTCGGAGAGACTGGAACATACCCCTGGTGAAAACCTGCAATATTGAAACACTTGCCGTGACTCGTTAAACTGTTCGTTTTTATTGTTGTGACGAAAACGCGTGTTTGCTCAATATTAACCATTTATTGAGGAGTCTAAGTCTTTTTAACCAGAGGGAGTCACGGGAAGCCTGAGGTAAGTTCATAGCTGTGTTTAATGAGCTGTTGCTATGACGTACATCTGTGAAATACAGTGTCAGCAAACTTTAGTCAGTTTAGTTACCGCCACCCAAATATTGTCGATAAAAACGGTCTGGCCTCAGACCATGATGACTGAATATTTCGAAAGGATAGGCCTCGGCTACATGTCTGTTATTGAGGACATACTTTGATCCAAGGTGACCACAAAGTTAGAAAATAGCCTAATTAAAATGATGAGAGTCTAAATCCACCTTTCTCTTTATATCAGCATAACATGTAATTTCCAGCCCTGCTTATAATGAGCGTAATTACAGCTACAGGGTGGATATAGGAGTAAACAATTATTGTAGGCTACTCAAGCTTTTAAGGGATTTTACTAAAGTACAAGTAATAGTGTTAGTAATAGTATTTTATTAGTCGACTCAAGTAAACGTGAAAATTACTTTTTTAAACGTTCATATACTGAAAACGTAAGTACTTCCGTGCTCTGTAAAAAGGGAAAATAGAGTAGGCTAAATAGTATTGTGTAAACCATGGCATTTCAGATAATCTCACAACAGAACAGCCGTGTTTGATGATATTATGAACAATTATCAAAGATGTCTGTGAAAATATATTTTGTATGCTCTGAGTCATAGTTTTGCAAAAGCACACTGATTTGACCAAACTAGAATACCAAATAACTGTGCCCTGATTGATTGCCAAAAAAGAAGTGTTGGCCCAACATGACAAAAGCATGCAATTGCAGGCACATCTCATTTCTTATGAAATCCTTGTGCACTTTCTTAAAATGTGATCATTTAAGTTTTATTTCTATATCAGACTTCTTGTGGGCTTTTGCAAGTAAATTTGTGCCTTGAGTGAAAAAAATCTTATTGAGAGGGTACGTCATTTTTCTAAGTTGTATTTTCTATTTAATTTGCAGAGCAATGTGCGGGTTATTTAATAAGCTTGAAGGAGTAGTTAAAAGCAACAGATCCTTTTTAATGTCATACCTTACACTGGACGTTTTTATGCTTTGACAAGCAATTTACTGTCTTTGCTAAAGGCCTTTTTGTCAGTTGTCATTCATACTTATTTGTCATTTGGGATTATTTAAGCAGGTGTCACCTTTAACTAATCTAATGCTATCAGCTCAACTACAAGCAGAAGTGGTAGCCTGGGCTGCTGTTTGAACAACGTTTTATGTCTGCATCACAGGCTAATTTTCTTAACTGGTATTTGAATACATTTTAACAAATCAGTTCCACTATTTTCAATGATGATTTCATCCATAGCAGTTTGTAATCTAGCAAATGTAACATAACTACTGTTTTTGGTGCTCTTTGTTAACAGCTTTGCAAAAAGGGCAAGAGGAAGGACCGAGAAAATAAAGAGAAGCATGAATTTAAATGACTTTGTGGTTCTTAAGAACAACAAGACCAAGTCTGTCAAGCTCCATGGCAGGTAAGAAAAGAGAAGAGATCGATAAGATGTTATTAGGCATTTGGTGCAAGCCATTAGGGCTACTTGGCTGACATACTCTTTCCATCTGTTCTCATTCAAACAATGTCCAGGTAATGAATATTTCTCAATATAGAGTTTCAGGCAAGTTAAGCATGTGACCTGGATTACCATCAGTGTATTTGTTTTCCTCATCTGCCAGAGCAAAATTGAGTCAAGTCTCCTATGTAGTTTCTCATTTGCCAACAGGTAATTGACTTAATTGATGTCAGCCTTGGAAGTACCCTGATCCAGTCACTAATTGATTAAAGTATTGATCAGTTGCAGAAATAGGGATCTGATAGTGCAGCAGATGAATTGAATTTATTGATGAAAGCCTGGCAGTCCAACCTGACAGAGTAGGTCATTTGTATGATTGATTGTTGTTGATTGATTGCATATAAATAAGTGTGTGTGTGTGTGTGTGTGTGTGTGTGTGTGTGTGTGTGTGTTGCCATAGAAATCTAAAAGAGCTGCAGATGGAGACTGGAACTCTGGCACAGGAGAACAAAGAGATGGAGGAGAAATTGCAACAACTTAAAGAAAGGATGAGTAAAGAGAAGGAGGAGAGAGGGTGAGTATCAGTGGGACACAAAAAGAAAAAGGAAGGAAATTGGGGAACAGAAATGAAATAGTCTCAAGCAGGTGGGGGAAAATGGACCAATAAGTGAGTAAGGACAGAGGACAGTCATAAACACAGATAGGAATGCACAGAATGAGCTGTGGTTCCTATAACTGAAAATACAACATGGGGAGATTTAAACCCCTGAAACAAGTTTTTAACTTTTTAAAGGTTTTCAGTCTAATTTATGGATTTGATCAAATGTCTGTTGTGTTTTTAAAAAGTTTTAGACAGTAGTTGCCCAAAATAGTACTTCTTTCTCCTCAACAAAGTAACTGTAAAATAAAAAGTACTTGATTTGGTATATGCGTGTCTGGCATATCCACTTGTGCACCACAATCTCTGGAATCGCTGCTTGAGTGATCAAGAACATTTAAACATCCCTACAATGTTTGTACTTACTTTGCATTTAGTACCTAATTTACAATGTTGAATGCAGCACCCTCAGATGATTTGTGTCAGCAAAGATGTTTGGCATCTTCAAGTATTCTCAATAAAGTTTATCGGACAAACTCACACAGCTAAAAATGCATATATTGTAGGGAATGTTTATGTTTCAATGTTGTTTATTCCCTATTCATTTTGTCGCTGATCTTCCTTGGGTTTACAAAATTATTATTATGGATTACATAAAAATATTAGATTAAAAAATACGTTAAGACATGCATGCAAAAATATGAAACCTTTCCAATTCTCAAAACCCAAAGCTACTCTTTAATTTAAAATTGACCTTTAAAATACTAAATATGCCTAAAGTAGCAAAAAAATACAATCAAATCAAAACAACTGAAATTAATGTTACTCAAAATGTAAATAACAAGAATAGATGGTTAAGGTTAACTCATAACACTCATAAGGTTAACTTCGTTATATCCTGAAGTTATTTAGTAAAATCTCAAAAGTATAACCTATATATTACATTATCAGTTCATGTGCTTATGCATCAGTTTTAGTTTGACATATACATAATGTGTACATCTACATTTGCAGTTAGTGATGACTGTAATCTAATTACAGTGAACACCATTGTACTTTTTCTTGTTCATACTTGAAGCAAGACAAATTGTACATGTTTGCAAATTAATCATAAATGAAAAAGCAAATATCCAAAATGACAAGACATCTATAGACAAAAGATAATATTTTTATGCTGGTGCTTAAAAAGTCAAATCAATACAACTGGTTTTACGGTAGACAATTTAAAAATGTCTAAAGATATTTATCACATAAAATGGAATGAGCAAATTTTTGTAACTTTTATTTGGTCAAAATATAATTATCATTGGCCTTTTAATAACCTGAAAATATCCAAATTAATAACAGGTACTGCTCATCCTTTGAAACAGCAATGATATTTCAGGTTTGAGGTAATACTGTCAATAGTTGTGACAGAAATAAATAGGGTCGTACCAACAGCTCTTACAAAATTCCTGTCACGAATTTTTTTTGGCCACTCAGCACAGACTGCGGTGCCTAATTTTGGTTTCCGTCATTTGTGCACACCCTTTATTACATAAAATAAATCTCAGAGCAGGTGTTTGCCTTCATGGCCACATTAACCTGTCCAAGGAGCCACTCAGATTATACTGTCCACCATTAATCTTTGAAGTTTGTCAAGTGTTAGTAGAGGCTTCACCATAGCAGGGGTACTATTCTGACACATGGCAGGTTCAAACTGTAATAGTTTTGTAGAAAACAAATTGCAAAACATGGTACAGAATTAAATGACACAGAGATAGTGAGACAGACGGGGAGAGACTAAAGAGACAAAGTGAGGCAAGAAATGACGGCAGGTAAGAGAGGGGTCATGGAGGACGTCATAGATGGAGGAGAAAAAGTAGACTGCTGAGAGGAAAAGATTTAGGCATTAAGCACCTGCTTAATGCGTAGTTGCTGAAAAACTTTAAGTTCAGACTGTTGCAGCTAAATACTTGGGGAACATAGTAAATCCCAAATGAAGACTGTAGTTGGTGCAAGAGCAGTGAATGTGGGAAACACTGAAACAGCTGTAAGAGAGCATGTCACTGAGAAAACAAGCAGAACAGAAACAGTGAGTAATGGAGATGGATGGAGGAGAGAGGAGAGGTTTATAAAGGTCATTAAAAGGTTGTCATGAAGAGAAAAAGAGGACGCAGAGAAATGAAAAAGCCAATGGTAGACGAGACACGTTCATTCCTACATATGGAATCTTAAAGGTCAGTGATAGCCCTAGAAAAATAAGTCCTCACCACCTATACGACACACATTTGTTCTTTGCTCTAGTTCACATCACATCAATCTGTCTCATGTGAAGAGTGAGACACCAAAACATTATAAAAGCATGATATGGTTTTATGAAGTGATACGAGCAAACAATTACCTGCTCCCTGAAGGCATTTGAATTATAATACCAGCCTTCTTACGCTGGCCCATAGCACATTTGGACATAATACAACATTAAAATAAAGGACCAAAGATATCTGTTATTTAACTAGAACTGATATCACTAGTTAGCACAACAAAATGAGTAGCTTTTGACTTTCATACTGCTATATTTTTAAACCCCTAGGTAAAGACTACATTTCAGTGACACATTTTCAATGATTAGTACCTTACATTGGAAGTTGATACATCATAATACTGTCAACTCTGTTTTTCAGTATACCATTTTCACACCTTTACTGACATATTTAATTTTGGAGATTAGATTGAGTATTAATACCCCCATTTTACTTGCTTTTTTCTTTTAAGAGGCTAATGCTTATTTTGACTTTTAGGATCTCTTGGCCAAAACTTAAAAACTATTGTACTCCTCAAGGAATCCTAGCACCACATTGAAAACTGCATGGTAAACAGTCATTTTCAAGGGTGATGCCATACTGACTCTGCTCTAATCCTGTTTGAGCTACACTCATTATTGCACTTCTTTGCTGTGTTTTAAGGGGGACCACCTACCAATAACTATACTCTATCTGAATGTGTGATGGAATATAAATGAATGCCAATTTATCCATTCATTTTTTCAAAGCATCTTAACAATTTGAATGAAATAATTAAAGACAAAGTGCAAAGAGAACATCTTGCAGTGTTAAACTAAGCTCCGCAGACATAAAAAAAATACAGTCTCAGTTTTATGAGAAATATTGACAGAACAACATCAGTGCTTTTATTTTTGTCTTCTTACATCACCTACCAAAAACCAAACTTTAAATCCTTCAGTACTTGAAAATGGTTTCAGTCAGAGTCTTTTGTCTGTCTTTGTAATTGCTTCTCTATTTTCAATCAGGCTTGTTTTTGAAGAATGCAGTGGTTCCCACTTTGTATTCGGAAAACTTGATTTTCTGCTTAAACATTGGCAGACTTTACCAGCAACTGCACTTATTTATTTCTTATCATACCTCCTACACATGTGGGCAAAATTGTTGTTATCCTTCCGTTAAAGAAAGAAAAACCCACAATGGTCCCTGAAATAACTTGAAACTGGCAAAAGTAATAATAAATATAAATTTACCAAAAAAATAACTAATGAAAATCAGACGACCTTGCATTTGAACTGTGGTTCAACAGAATCATTTTAAAACCAAAATAATGAAAGTGGCCTGTACAAAAATGATGTTATCCATAGAAAATATTGAAAATAATTTGACCAAAGGGACATGTTAAAAGAAGGTGTGTCCTGTAATTAGCATCACAGGTGTCTTCAAACTTTAAATCAGTCATTCTGCTTATTTAAAGGGTAAAAGGAAACCACTGTGCTGTTTCTGGTCTGTACCACACTGAACATGGACCACAGAAAGCCAAGTAGAGAGTTGTCTCAGGAGATCAGAAAGAAAATTATAGACAAGTATGTTGAAGGTAAAGGCTATAAGACCATCTCCAAGCAGCTTGATGTTCCTGTGACTACAGTTGGACATATTATTCAGATGTTAAAGGTCCATAGAACTGTAGCCTACCTCCCTGGACGTGGCTGCAGGAGGAAAATTATTGACCAATTGAAGAGACAGATAATACGAATGGTAACCAAAGAGCCCTGAGCAACTTCCAGAAAAATTAGAGAGATTAGAGAGATTAGATTCGAGGTGAACTCCAAGGTAAAGGTACATCAGTACCAGATTGCACTAGGGTTGCAACTATCACTTCTTTTTGTAATCGAGTACTCTATTGAGCATTTTGGCTATTGAATTGGGTACTTGGATAACTGGTACATTGCATACATTGCAATTTTTTTTTTGTGTGAATCACTTCGGCTTTTTTGAAAATCATTAGTAACATATAAAACAGAAAATAAGACAGGTCTCTTATATTAACATATATTTTTTTGAACAGTTTGAGCATAAGCAGGATTCCAAAATGAAAATACATATTTTTGAAATGGTAAAAGTAGTTCCTACATGAAACTGCTCACAACAAGGTCTGCAGATTATTTCAAGCCACCAGGTCCTGATTTTTAGAATGAGACACTAGTTGAGAATTTTTTTAGTGTATTTTGGGTTCTTTAAGCATCACAGGACTTTTGTGAATTAGAGATATCAGATATACCAAGAGAAGGCCGTCATCTCTACATCTGATGTCTCAATGATGTACTTCTCATACATACAGTAGAAACCAAAATGGATAAACAGGCTCTTTAGTTACAATTATAACTCTATGCAGTGAGTACTGAACCAGTAACAACTAATCAAATGATGCTGATATTTACCCTATGTACAATGGTGTACATAGGCCCTATTTTTTGAACTTTTACATCTGTTTTGTGTACATTGTTCTCGCAGTTTTATTTTGTCTCTGGATCATATCTTACTATGTTAGTACTTCTTGTTAGAGATGTTCCAATACCATTTTTTCCCTCTCGATATCGATACTTGTGCTGTGGGTATTGGCTGATACCGAGTACTGATGCGACACAAATATGTTAAATGAAAAAAATATATATATTACGCCTGTGATATGATTATCATTGTGGTTAAGCCTTGCTCAGGTTAAACCCTTTGTAAAACATGAATAAATACAGCAGTGATGCAGCATGATCATGCTAGTTAGCTTAGCTCCAAGCCTCGCGTCAACCAGCTCAGACACACGTGTGTCTGTTGTGTCTGTGTCACATGATCAATTCCTCCAGGCCTCTGCAGGTTGCAGCACAGCGCTACTGTTTTCAGAGCACTGAAGAAGAACTGCACTGGAGTTTAATGATGCTAAACAGTAAAGAGAATACTAATTTAATAAATTATGTAGTATTGGAAGGTGCCTGGACTCCAGTACCTGCCGATACCCATACCAATACTGATTCCGATACTGATAGGAGCAATTTCTGCAGTATCAGAGCAATTTCAGATACTGGTATTGGAATCGGAACAACTCTACTTCTTGTAGTTTGGTTACTTAAATTTTATTTGTTATCATAATGCTTACTTTTTTGCTGTTTTGCCTTTACTGCTGTGTCAATGCTTATTGCCATATTGAGGATCTTACTTATTTTATTACAAGGCCCAAATAGTATCATATTTAGACACAGGGGGGAAGCTTTTAAAACAATTTATCAAAACATTTTTGAAATACTCATAATGCAAACTCTTATTTGTCACTGACCCTCTACTCACTGCAGTCAGATCCAAAGGAAAGTTATTGGATGTGAAAAGTATTTGAACAAAATACACATTATACAAGGCAAGTAGCCACCGCATCATTTAGCGTTTAGAACTCGCCTTAACACAGAGCCACGATCAAAGTATGTTATTTACTAGACATAGTATTAGTTATTAATCACATTAACAACTTTTGCTGATGTTTCATAAGTGTTATCTTGTTGTGTCCGGTCCGCAGCATTATCGGCGAGCTGATATGCTGAGCTAGCTCTGTCTTACAATAGACACACTATATTGTGTTTTCTTTTCGTTTCAACTTGTAGTGATCCCACACTTAGGATACTTTCTGCCGTTTATTCTGCAGACTTTCTTCTTTCTGTCCCTCTCATTTCTCTGCCTGCATGATGTTACAATCCAATGCATATCTACAATACAGCAACGCAGCAGTGGAAAGCAGCTGAAGCAGCAGCCTGTTGCGCCACAGAAATAAACATCACTGCCAAACACTGTGGGCTGTATAGTGGTCTGGATTCAAACAAGGCCGAGAAGTACATAATTTGCCCTGTAATTGAATTACCTGGATTTTCCAAGGAATCATTTCAGCTTCAGATCACACCATTGCTTCTTGAGCCAAAGTGGACTTTATAGGAGACAACCGAGGAGGACACCACTGTTGAAAGCAAATCAAAAAGCAAGACTGGATTTTGCCAAAATGCACAGACAAGCTGCAAAGCATCTGGGAGAATGTCCTTTGGACAAATGAGACAAAACTGCAGCTTTTTGGCAAGTCACATCACCTCAGTGTTCAAAGATGAAGCATACAAAGAAAAGAACACTGTGCCTACTGTGAAACATGGAGGAGGCTCAGCTTTTTTCTGGGGCTGTTTTGCTGCATCAGACACATGTTTTGAACCTGTTAGGGGTGCAATGAAATCTCAAGACTATCAAGACATTCTGGAGCATAATGTGCTGCCCAGTGCCAGAAAGCTTGGTCTCAGCTGCAGGTCATGGGTCCTCCAACAGGATAATGACCCAAAACCCAACTTAAAACACCCAAGAATGGCTCAGAACAAAACACTGGACTATTCTGAAACGACCATATGAGCCCTGAACATAAATCCGATTGATCACTTCTGGAAGGAGCTGAAACATGCAGTCTGGAGAAGACACTCTTCAAACTTGAGACAGCTGGGGCAGTTTGCTCACAAGGAGTGGGCCTAAATACCTGTTGACAGGTGCAGTAGTCTCATTGAGGGTAACAGAAATCGTCTCATTGCAGTAATTACCTCAAAAGGTTGTGCAACAAAATATGGAGTTAAAAATACCATCATTTTGATCAGGCCAGTTTCATTATTTTGTTTTTAAATGATTCTGTTGAACCACAATTCACAAATCACAATTCAAATTAATTTTCAATTAACTTTTATTTATTTTTACTTTTGTCAGTTTCAAGTTAATTCAGTGACCATTGTTGGTTTTTCTTAACTTAACAGAAGGGTACCAACTAGGGCCCGATCGATTCATCGGCTAGCCGATTAAATCAGCTGATTATAGCCCTTTTTGAAGTTTTCAATTCATGCATTCATTGTTGTAAGTGTTTTTGGGCCAATCTTTTAAAAAAACTAATCGGCCGATTAAATGGTAATCTGTATTTTTTTCTGCCAAATATCAGTACCAACATCAGCTTAAAAAATTCTGTACCAGTTTGGGCCTAGTACCAACAATATTTGCCACATCTGTGAATGTTGGCAACATCTCTACAGAGACAGAACTTGTCATTTAGATTATAATTACACAAGTTGGTGGTTAATAAATCAAAGGCCTCTGGAGGTTTCACAGTATTTCTTCTGCACTAATCAAACACATTAAGATTTTCTTTTTGTCAGAGTGAGCTTTATTGTTTTTTTATGAAGGCAGTTTCTTCTCTTTCTCCATTGAGTGAAACTGTTTAGTCTCAGCAAAAGCAAAGAAAGCAGACTTTTTAGCTGGCCTCCATCATTTCATTCACCTGTAAGTTGTCAAATAGGAGAAGATAAATGCCATTGTGACAAAGGTGCCAGAGGGCTGTTTGTCTTTAAACTAATGTATAAGCAGGAAGCATGAATGACTGATACAGATGCAGCCTTTCTAATCAATAACTTTACATCCTGCCTCAGGAGAATAGTTTAGTCCCACAGATTAGTCCTTACAGATTTGTTTTTTAATTTAGCTTCTTAGGACCTTTGTGTATAGGTCTGTAGAAGTCATGAAATATTATATACATTTCAACTGTATTCCATCTAGTACTTTAGCTATTACCCATCAGGTCTAGATTTCAGGATACCCAAACCTGTTGAAATTAGTTTGGCTCAAAGAAAAAAAAAAGAATATGATATGATTCGATGCTCTAATTACCTTGTGCCCAAATTATTCCAATTTCTAAAAATTATTACGACAAGATTTGGCATGCTACAAAAAGTTATTAAGACCAGTTCAATGGGATAGCAAATCACATAATATCAGTACACAACTCAGGATCAGCTTTTAGGACAAGCATAATGTGACTTCTTCAAACGGTAACAGCAACACAGAGACAATTACACATCCGCAGGGACCCATTATAATCACATCTAATGATCATGTCAGGACAAGAGGCATTCTCTTTACTTTATGTATTTATATGGGTTGAAAGTCATTTATCACTAACAGAAAATAAACTAGTAAGAAAAAGGGATTTTGTACATTTGAATGTTAGTTTATTTTATTGCCCTACTTGACTGTTTCTGTTTGTGTGTGTGTCTGTGTTTGTATCTAAATGCAGCTGTGTCCCTTAGTAAAATAAAAGCCTTGCTCTAATAAAGAAGTCCTACATCAGTATGGGGGGCAGGACATCTTGTTCAGGCTGCACAAATGATAAGCCCATAAACACAGTGTTTCCCATCCCACTGAAATACTGCGGCATTTACCACTACACCAGCTGCCAGATACCATAAGAAGTGTTCATGGCTGCCCATGTGTATCATTTGATGCTTGTCATCCATAAATGATGACACTTGTGGTGTCAAGACAGCAACGCAGCTTATGCATTATGTCTATAAAAACAGAAGTAGCTCTAAAAAGATTTGAAATTTGTTAGTAGAGATGTAGATTGTTAAATTGTATTGATACGGATACACCTAATGATCCCAGATCATACTGATATAAATATACTGATATGTTATTTGTTGCTTGTTGGAAAGAAAAGATGGCCTTGATTTTCTTTAAAATTGGCCAAAACTTGGTTAAACATCATAGGGTATATAAAGGTTTGAATCTGATCTGTGATATTTATGTGATATTGAATAAACAAACAAAAAACAGCATCAAATAACTGTATTTAATGAGCCCTGAGGGCTAGTTCAAATATTAGCGATTTATGTCACTTAGCAAAAAATATGTGCTTTTTAAATGCAAGCTATGAAAAAAGATAGTACATTGATATTATGCACAATATTATGCTTTCATTTAGATGTGTTCTTCACTAACATCTGACCTTACGTCATGACGTAAAATTCTAATAAATTTCAAAATATTTGAACTTTTTTAATGCCAAGTTTAGGTGGCAGAGCCTGGTGCATCCCGCGCAGTGACAATTTCGTCCGGTGCACCAGTGTGCGCAACTAATTTGGCAATTTGGTTGACTGGCTGTGACAAGATGGGTGTGATGGTGCACCTTGAGGAAGTGTCGACAGATCAGTGTGGCGCAGTGACAATTTAGTGCCAAAAAACTGTGCAGTAGGTGTGCTGAAAGCTCGCCTACTCCAACCTGGTCCATTTTGGTGCAGGCGAAGTGCAGCTGTAATTTGGTGACAGGTGCACGTGTGCACACGTCACCAAAGCCTCAGAGGCAGGTATCCAGAGTGTCAGTGCATTCTTTTTCACATGTTGAGTGCCACACAACATAGCCTCACACCATTGATACCACTTTGACCTCAGGGAGGAGTCATTACAGAAGAGAGGCCGAACTGCCATATCAGTAGGGAGAGCAGACCAGGGGAGGACGGCTGCATCTGCCACCCTACCGAGGTTGGTGTCAATGGAGGAGAGATTGAAATTGTCACTTCACCTCACCCAAAGCACATTTAAAGGCGTTCATTTGATTGGTGAAGACAACGTTCGGCTGTTAAACCCACTCTCCTCCTTCTCTCCTCCCTTGCACCAGTGGGAGAAACAGAGGCGTTGATATGCCCCTGTGCGCTATGCACGAAACTTGCAAAGTGCACTTGACACCCCCTGTCTGCACTGTGCAGGGCAGGTGCGCCGTGCCTGTGCCTTGTCTACGATATTAGAGCCCATGATGTCTCCATGTTTAATGGTGAATTATTTTGATATACTGAATGCACAGAAGATATTTATAAAACCCAAAACCAGATATTTAATGTTCGAACTGAGAGACTTTATTTTCTTTTGCAAATAATCATCAACTTAGAATTTGATGGCAGCATCACATTGCAAAAAAGTTAGCACAGGGGCATTTTTACCACTGTGTTGTCACCTTTCCTTTTAACAACACTCAGTAAACGTTTTGGAACTGAGGAGACCAATTTTTGAAGCTTTTCGGGTGGAATTCTTTCCCATTCTTGCTTGATGTACAGTTTAAGTTGTTCAAACAGTCCAGGGTCTCCGTTGTTGTATTTTATGCTTCATAATGCGCCATACATTTTCAATGGGGGACAGGTCTGGACTACAGTCAGGCCAGTCTAGTACCCGCACTCTTTTACTGCGAAGCCACGCTGTTGTAACACGTGCAGAATGTGGCTCGGCATTGTCTTGCTGAAATAAGCAGGGGCGTCCATGAAAAAGACGTTGCTTGGATGGCAGCATATATTGCTCCAAAACCTGTATGTACCTTTCAGCATTAATGGTGCCTTCACAGATGTGTAAGTTACCCATGCCTTGGGCACTAATACACCCCATACCATCACAGATACTGGCTTTTGAACTTTGCGCCTATAACAGTCCAGATGGTTCTTTTCCTCTGTGGTCCGGAGGACACGATGACCACAGTTTCCAAAAACAATTAGAAATGTGGACTCGTCAGACCACAGAACACTTTTCCACTTTGCATCAGTCCATCTTAGATGAGCTCGGGCCCAGCGAAGCCGGCGGCGTTTCGGGGTGTTGTTGATAAATGGCTTTGGCTTTGCATAGTAGAGTTTTAACTTGCACTTACAGATATAGCGAGGAACTGTAGTTACTGACAGTGGTTTTCTGACGTGTTCCTGAGTCCATGTGGTGATATCCTTTACACAGTGATGCCGGCTTTTGATGCAGTACCGCCTGAGGGATCGAAGGTCACATGCATTCAATGTTGGTTTTCGGCCTTTCCGCTTACGTGCAGTAATTTCTCCAGATTCTCTGAACCTTTTGAATTCCTTGCAATAGCTGGTTGAGAAATGTTGTTCTTAAACTGTTCGACAATTTCAACACCATTTTTGACTGCCAGAACAACACATCAATAATCTGTCACTGTTTCGTCAGCCCTCATGCTGCTTTGTCACCCGCTGAAAGTAGACATGTTATTACCTCTCAAATTTAGCCTTGTGAGTTTATAATAATCTTTCAAAGTTGACATTTGTGTTGAAATGTATGAAACAAATGCTAACTATCTAACTGACTGAGGTAGCCCAAGGTTTTATTATGACGTGACTGGACAAAAGGACTATGAAAGAAAATCAGACACAGGGCGCACTGCAGAGCCTGAGCATGAATCAAAAAATTCGAGATCTATGGACTTGTTTTACACTTGCATGTTCTGGTAGACAGACAGGTAAGCAAAGGAAGGTCCAGGCAGCCCTCACATCATTGTTGAGAACAGTTGATTAAGTCCCCGACTCCCAGACTACATTTACATTAAATGCCATTATAATGTGCTGTGACTTTCAGAAAAGACATTCAGGTTTTAGTGAAAAACCTATGATTACTTGTTTGGGGGTGGAATGTCTTTTTTTTTCATCGCAACAGTTAATAGTTGCATCACTTTCGCTTAATGTTCGGAGACTTATTGTCTTTATTTGGAATAATGTTGCAAATATTTAGCTCAATGATTAGGCTCAATTATATTTCTGTGTTGACAAAATTGTAATGTCTGTAAATGAATAAAAACCAAAATACATAAGCAATTTATGAATACCAAATTTTACAATTAATTTGTCTGTACTGTTGGATGCTTTTACACCTCTATGAGAGGGTTTTATTTCACTCTGGACATACTGTCAGTAAAAACATGTTGTTGACCGTATAAGGAGGACTTATTTAGCCCTATTCATCAAGTTTAGCTGCCGATGTGGGAGGGTTCAGCAAACTACAAAGCTCAGTAGGCTGGCCATCTGCTAAAGCAAAATTATAAAACACAAAATATATCTATAAAAATTTCAATAATATTTGTTATTTTCAGTTGTAGATTGGGTATTGGTGTCATTTGAAAAAACACTAATGGGACATCCCTACCTTTGAGCCAAGTGGTGTTGTATATTTCCTCTGTATTTTTCTTGGTCTTGGCTAATAAGTTGACACTGTAAGTGAAAGAATGAAACATAGAATGAAGAGGATACTGTGAACCAAAAACACGTGACATTTATTTTTTTTACCATTGAACCCTGTGCAGCCATGCAGTCGTAAGTTAAAATGTGAAACCCAACTTAACAGTTTGATTCAATTAAATGGCACTCCTCTGACGAATAAAAAGGAAACAGTCTGCCATTAGCTCCTCACTGACTGACTGACTTGGAGGTGTGTGTGTGTGTGTGTGTGTGTGTGGGGTGGGGTGGGGGGGGGGCTGCCTGAACTTTGCTTACCTGTCTGTCTATCAGAACATGCAATTGTAAAACAAGTCCATAGATCTCAAAGTTTTGATTTATGCTCAGGCTCTGCAGTGCACTGTGTGTCTATTTTTCTATCACAGCTTTTCTTTTACATCACAAAGCTCCAGAAGACAATGAACTGTTCATCTTTGTCTTGGCAAAGTACTCATCCACACACATACACACCCAAAGAATAGGCGTACAAATTCAGTTTGCAGAGAGAAGGTATGCGGTAATCAGTTTGGGAAGAGTACACAAGTGATAATAAAGCCAGACTGGCGGCTTGGGGCAAATGTAGTACATCATTCTGTGTTTTGAGCCGCCCGAAGCAAGATTTAATGTAGCTTTGTCTTGAGGCCGACAAGGCTTTTCGACACTTGCTCTCACCTTATCTGAACATACAGTTGAGATTAACTTTCTCTCTGCTTGTGCTCTCTTTGCAAACTTCCTTTATTCTTTTGAATTGATATTAGTTTATCATGATGTAATTTTTGTACCCCTTTCAGTCTATTTATAAACCATGAAAAGGTTGTGTACATGGGATTCAATGGAGGACGATTTCAGCTTCTGATAAATTTTTCTGCTGTCACAGCCTGCTCTGTTTTTGCCCTGTCCTTTTGCCTGGAATGTGAATGAGGACTTATAGGGAGGACAGGATTATTTTGGCATTAGATTCCACAGTGTATTTGCATTTGCATGAATATGCAGGGCACAGATGTTATTGCTCCTCCCTTTGGGTGAGACAGGTCAGGTAGAGGTGATGGCAGTGTGTTTTCCCTTGTGTTAGACATGGCTGTGTTAGAGAAAGACAGGTTATGAATACCTAGGATTTTGCACAGAATAATTAAGTTAGTTATGGCAGTACATGCTTTACATTTGGACACAGGCTAAGCTGACGTAGATCCTTTACCACCACTTTCTGTGTTTAGATTTCCTTTCTTGCTCATTTTAGAAGTGTTCTCCTTTTTTACTTCCTTGTATCCTCCTTTGTAACATACCATCCTCCCTTATTTTCATGTGTCCTGTCATGTATCCATTCCTTCTTTTTGTCTTTTCTCTATCACTTTCTCCCATACTTTCTTTATCCTCCCGGCCTTCCCTCCATCATGTTTGAATCATTTTATCCTACTTTCTATTCAGTCTTGTTTGTGTCTAATACCCCCATACCCTACCACCCTTGTGTACCTTCTTTCTTTTTTCCTTTCTTGTGTCATATACTGTCCATGTATTCTTAACCCCTTTCTTCTTTGAATGTAATTTCTTACTCTCTCTCATTCTTACTTTGCCCCTTATATCCTTCTTGTTGCCATTTATATTTTCTTCTGTTCTTGTATCCTTGCCCCCTTGTATCCTTTCTTTTACCTATATATGTGTATGTATGTATGTATGTATGTATGTGGATATATATATATATATATGTGTGTGTGTGTGTGTATATATATATATATCTATATATATATATATATATATATATATATATATGTGTGTGTGTGTGTGTGTGTGTTTGTATATTTGTGTGTGTTTGTGTGTATACTTAGCTGATAAAAAGGGGAGACTCATGAATAGTTTTTGTTTTTTCAAGAAAAGCATGCCATATAAGTTTAAAAAAACACTCTCAGAGACACACACACACACACACACACACAGCCCCACTCTACTACCACACTCTTGGATTAAGCTGTCAAAAATAGTGATATCAAAAAAATAACTGTCATTGTTCCTCATTAGTCCATATCCTACCTGACTATAGGTTTATTAATGCTCAACCAGCAATTCCAAGAGTGATATTGAGCAGAAGGTGTCAATTACACCATATGTGACTCTATAGACTTTCTTGGCTCACCATCAACACCGGTCTGATGCAATTAACAACAATTAACACCCTGTGCTGTGTTTATTTAAAGCATGCCATCAGAAAAAAAGAGTTGAAATGTTGCTTTTCATGTTCTGTGTGTGCTTGTTGAACAAGTGGAAGGATAAATGACGTATAACTTAACTGTACAGTGTTGTAATACATTAACTTAAAGGAACAATTCGACTTTTTTTTGTTGCTGTGTCTGGCTTCACTCCGGTCCATGATGAGCAGATAGACACAATTTTTTCAACAGTACTTTCAGTAACAAGGAAGAGGTAGATTGAGCTTACCCACTACTAGTTAACTTTAGTTTAAACACTGGGAGCCAATGGGTAGCACGAGCCTGCATCTGCCTGCTGTCATCAGGAAAACTCCTCAGCAACTCTAAACGGTCCTGTGTGCTTGCTGTGCCTTGTTTTTTTCACCCCTTTTTGTTACGTTATCTTCTATCTTCATATTGTCTTCTTCTGCTCCTAAACAGAGGCTTTGTTTTATTGACCTTCTTCTGTGCAGTGGCTTTTGCTAGAGATGTGACGTATGCAAATGAGTTGAGTCTTTTAAACATCTTTTTTTAACATCTCTTAGAAGTGAACAATGAGAATCGATATGCAGTTGTAAGTGAGCTGTGTGTTTGTGTGTTTGTTTTTTTGTAATTCTTAATTGCCAGTCACCTGCAAAATTTAAGAATGGCTTACAAACAAACGGCTCACTCACAACTGCAAATTGTTTTTTATTTTATTGTTGTCAAAAGACTCGACTGCTTTTCATGTTCTGTGTGTGTCTCTGAGTGTGTGTATGTAAATGTGTATATGTGCACATAGCACCCACTACTGGGAAAAAAAGTTAGACTAAACTATTGGGAAGATCATTGGGGGTGGGGGCGATAATCTTTCAATAGATAAAATTGTCAAATTGTTTTTAAGCAGAATGACATGTTTTGTACGTCAACAAACATTAGTATGACATTATAATTTTTCATTTGTGTTTGCAGTGTCATTTTATACCATTTATACCAGAAAGTTTCTCATTTGTTCCAGTTTTTGTTTATCTCTCTGTTCATTATCACCTAAAGAGATAATGATATTCGAGTTCAGTAAAGTAATGTTTCACAATACCTTTAGTCATTTTTATGGCTCTGAAAAATGTGGCTTAAGGGGGGTAAGGGACTAAACTGCATCGAAGTCTTTTGAAAACCGCAGTACTTCTTCTGTCTATTAAAGTTATTGATGCCATCACAGTTACATGTCTGCAAAAGGTCTGTAGACAGGAAGGCAGTAAGGTAAGCAGAGAGTTACCAATGAATGCACACTGAACGTATGAATCTCAGCCTACAGAGCAGTACAGTGTGATAAGGTGAAGAATTATGTGGTACACAGCATTCAGTGATTTTAAGACAGAAAGACTTGAGTGTGTGTAGTTCACTTCCATAGTCTGCTGGCAATATTGTGGCCTTGACAATCTTTTTTTCTCTTCCTCAATGTCAGGCAAAACTCCGATCTGAAAATCAAGTGGATGATGGGTTTTATCAAGGTGCTTTCACAACTTGCAACTGGATATGTACCTTAATACATTTGTTTTGTACAGTTTATAAGTATAAATACAAATGTTCTGCACTCTTGCACTGTGCCTGAGTCCACTTTAAAGGTTGTCGGTGCCACAATCCAAGTGTATTCAAGTGCAGCATGCAGAGCATGCAATTGTCACACTCATCAGTGGACATCTGCTCAGCATGAACCTTTTTCTTTCTCTGCACGTTCCAGTAGATGTTGAAGAAGAGGGTTGTTGTTTGCCTTTATAAAAGAAATAAAAGCATCCGTGATAGCAGTATAGTTTGGCCATACGAAAAATAAATGAATGGTTGCAATGGTTGGTTTTTTTTTTTTTTTTTTTTTCATTTTTTGCAACTTGCATATCATCGATGCATACTGCCCCAACTGCAATGTAAAAATATGTACAGAGTCACAAGTGTGCTCTGCCATGAAATATTGATGGAATGGAAGTAGGCTTAGAAGTTATCATTGACTGGATCACAACATGTAAGTGAAGGGAGTTAATTTTGTAAACAGTTTTCTATGATTGTTTTTGTTTAACTTTGGTCACAGGAATGACCAGGCACTCCTCTGAAAAGCTGATCACACAGGGATAATCTTGCAGTGTAGATGCATCAGAGTCAGTGTACCTTTTGGTCATTAGATTTTCCGTTGAGAAAAGGATATTAAAAAAACAAAACATTGGGTTATTTTCATTTTAAAATCAAAATTAATTCAAGATATTTTTCTTTATCTGGGTAAAAAGCTTTAAAAACAGCTGATTTTTATTTTCTCTTTCCAAAAATCAGAAGACAGAAACCCTTTTTGGTCACTGTAGAAAGCACAGTTAGAAGTCATATGTTTTGATACTCCTGCAAGAAACATGCATGCTCTTACTTCAAACAGAAACAGACAATGAAAATCAACTGGTTCTTGAAGTTTTATTTATCTCTTCCTGATCCTGTAAAGGAAAATTCCAGGAATTTCCATTTAGATTTTGAGTAAGTGATAATCAAAAAAGCACTCATTTTTGTTTTTTGATATCCTTTTCTGAACAAAAATTCCATTAATCAAAACATACACTGACGGTCAGCCTAATTCAAAGTCTGTAATCAGACAGATCCATCCTGCCAAGCTCCATTCTACAACAATTTTAAGTGGCCCATTGTGGCATGACTCAGTCAGCATCCCTTGGAGCAGAAAGAGGTGAGAGCTTTAAGAGGACAGCAGAAAATGATTGTTCATACCAGGATTAACATAAATGCTAACAACTTCACTGGCAGTTTTATCAGATCTGGACTGTGTTTCTTTATTAAATGAAAACAAATAACTTCTCTATAGAAAGGAAAATTTCGCTCCACTTCTTCCAAGAGGTTCTTTCATGAAAGGGCTTAAGTTCTTTCATTTACACTGCAGCTGTAGTGCCAGCTTTATTATCTGACTGTCTCTGTAGTGAATGTGATTGATAGAACTATTGCCCTATCAGCTACTAAATATGCTATTGTAAGGTTCTGCCCATTCCCAAACACTTTTTATGAGCTGTTTCCTAGATGTACCACTGAAATACATTGAACGGTCCATCTAGTTTGTCAGACTAACACAGGGATGCCTCACTAGAAAAGTGTTGATAGTTACATTATCGTTTTCTTGTGCATCAGAGTGCCTACAAGGCACTATTTTTGGCTGATGCATGATGAGATTTCCCAGTATAAAACACTTCCAGCCTGTCCACTCAAGACACAGAGTCACAGTGCTATCTTATGTCACTTTTGGGCTATGAAGACACGAATGAAATAGAAAGCAGACAAAGAGACAGGTATAGGTGAATGCTTACGTCCTTGGTAAGACAACTCCAGTTTTATTTGTGGTTATTAGAAACCATTCTGACTGATAATAAGAGGACAGAAAGGACTCGGCTGCTTAAACTGCCAAGCGGAAAATGAGAGCTAAAAGCACCATGTTTAAGTAAGATTTATGTACCCACTGTGCCTTTTACCCCCAAAGATGCTTTTGATATGGGTCAACTCTGTGTTGTCAGTCCTTTACTGGGAATTATTTTTTATCCCTTTATTCATTGCATTGCAGTAAAATAATTAAGTTAACACACTGTCTGTCTGTCTCTCCATTATCTACACAAACAGACACACAATTACAAACAAAAACCCTGTTTAAGTCAAGAGCCAAGCAAACTTTGTCAGATTAAACTTTTGGGGTTAAAACAAGGAAGAACTGGCATTAGTGTTTGTGCGTATGTGTGCTGTAAACCATGGACATTTTCAAGACTGCAGTGTGCCTCCTATTGTACTGCATATATTTTAAACATCTTTAAGCATTCTTTTTTTAAGTTCATGTTTGCTTCGTTTTTTGTGATAGGGTCTAATTGAAATTGATCCGTCTTGATTAGTAATTGGATCTCTGCTTAACATAGTACACACAAATACACAAACAGACACACACACTCTTTTCACCTCCAGGTTGGCTGTCCTGAGGGGACACCCTGTCATCCCTTACAGACAGTGGTTTGCTTCAACTGTCTCCCCGAGCGACAGTCCAGTTGCCAAGGTGATATCACTGGGGTGATTACCTGACGCCCACCCTCAGAGTCAGCACATCACAACCCTGGGTGTTGGCAAGCCATTTCACATTCACACAGACACCATGACACATAAGCAGATGCACACAAGCACACTCTCACACACACTAATAGAGCCTGACTTTCTGTGTGTTGACAGGATGCCAGCTCTATCCAAAATAAACTTCTCTCAAAGACAGCCAGGCATCACAGTAGCATAAATAGCATAAATAATTCAAAACATGAGCATGAATAACTTTTGACTAAACAAGACCACCTCTCAGTTACTTTACTCTGTAACAGAGATGAGCATATTGTATGCATGTGTACTGAGGTGCATACATGCGTGCTGTTATAACATTCTACATTGGTCTGCATGTTTGTTTAGGTTCTTAGGTTCTTCTTACATGGTTTTTCATGGATTACATTTATTCCATCTTTGTTTTCATATTCTTCCCATTCTTGGCTTAAGCATGCAATGACAATTTTCGGGCTCGCAGTGAAGATATTAAGAATTTTAGGCAGAAAACCCAAATTTTTGTGTGTACCTTAAGTCAAGTCCTTATCTGTGCTGATCTTTGCTCTCTTAACATCATCAGACCCTAGTTTGTGGTTTATTTAACTCTCATCTGGCTACGCCTTTTGCATCATAGTATTATTATTTTTTATTTACATGACAGCTTTTATTTATTCTATTTAAATCCCTTTGCTGTTATTAAAACTGCTTTAGTCGTTGATACTTCACTGGATTTAAAAATGTATTAAGTCCAAGTTGTGTTAAATTTACCTTGTCCACACTTTCATCCCTAAGTTACACAGATAATCACAAGGTGCTTGCTTTGCAGTTTTCTTCGCTCTTCAAAACTTGTACCATTCAAGGTAGATTTTGTGAGGTTGTACTGCCTTTTATGTGGATACACACGTTCAACTGTATTTCTCCTTTACATTTTGTTATACTGCTATATGCTCCTTGAAATGGTTTTCCCAGGATTGGTGCAATGAAGTGTTCTTCAAAAATAACCTTCAACTAAATAGATACCAGGTATCCAAATTCAACAGAGCAATACACAATTTTACTTAGACTAGTTACTCTGGGTTTTCAGAAATGATATCCATGGAATAGTTCATTAATTCATTAACTCTAAAGTATTCTTTTCATGTTTGCAATAATAACTAATCATTAAATTTCTACATTATCTGTGTTTGTCCAGGAATTCTGGTGGGTTTAGATGGAAGTCTGGACAGCATGGTGCTTTAAGCATTAAAAATCCAACAAATAATAGCACTAAACACAAGGACAACACACTCCAAAAGGTAAAAATCTCTATTTATTTGTGTTTGTATTTGCCTGTTTAACTTTATAGTTGTCATTTACACCTGAACATATATATAGCTGATAAGGATATCCTTTTGATGGTTTAGTCCCTAAAAAAGTATTACTTCTTCTCAAAAATAATACTTTAATCCTGACAAGCTTTTGTGTGGGACTCTGTGAAGTTATGCATCAAACACAGTGTTTATTGTGTGTACTATGTGACCTCGCCCATATCAATCCACCTTGAGTAGAGGAGGTCTTGCATCTTGTCTTGTGATTACATATGCGTGAGCAAAATATATCCGGGAGAATGTGACAGTCTGAGGATCTTGAAAAAGTTAGGACCACCTTAAATCTAAAAGAAACAACTTTAATATATCTTATATCAGAACCTTTTAACTGGAACAAAATCAAGCCCCAACTGTCAAGTTTGTACTATAATATATATAATATATTAATATTTATATAATAATAATGTATATATAATCAGAGATACAATAATAGAGAGGACTCTTTTGAGAGAATTTAAGGACTACAGTGTAAAATAGAATTGTAACAAATTTAACAAAACCTCAAAAGATCATATAGTTGGGAAAAAAACATTGCATAAGCTACCTTTTTATGTATTTCTGTGTTTGCAAATGAAAATGTTAATCGTGCTCAAGGTTGAAAAGAAAATTCAACAGAGGTATTTTACTTAGGCAGATGTACCCCATGGATAAAAAAGATGCTTTTTCAGGAGTCTTAGGCCAATGAGAGCTTACAAACAGTTTCAGTGTTGATTTGTCACTGCCTGTCTTCTCCACAGCTGTCAGAAGGGCGGGTGAATATCCGGGTGCTGAAGGATGAAACGCTTACAGGTGAGAGGTTCTCAGCCACAGTTTTTCACCTACAAACAAGTAGATTTGACCTAAATTTGTACTTAAAAACAGTTGATCCTCTGATTCACCGGCAGGTTCTTAAATTTTCTGTACCCCAACATAAAGGTTAGTATTCAAGCTGCAGAGCAGCACCATGGGACCTGGTTCAGGTTTAGTGTCTTGCTCATATTTTCTTCAGTAAGCTTGATCCTTGCCATCACAGGGGCCAGGCAGGGTAGTCATCTTGTTAAAGATTGATGTGTTTTTTCCAGTTGCCAACCAGAATTATTCATACTAAGAACATGCCTGAGGCACAAATTTACAGCTTGAGTCTGAATGTGTCAAAATGTGCTGATACAGGGTTAGTGCCCTAAGTACAGTTGTTCTGTAAACTAACTGAAGTTGTAGGGGTTGGGCTGATTAAGCTGACAGACAGCATTTATCTGCCCTTTTTGTTGTAAATGTTTGTTTTTCTCACACAGTCACAGCTCTTCTGATTTTGCAAACTTCATATGGTACTGTGTCAGTTTATTTCCCCTACCTGGTTTCCAAAATAGAGCACTTTTTCTGTTTAGAACCCACCCAGGGACCTCCACCAACACTGCTCTCGTCCACTGGTCTTCAAAAACCCAGAAGAAACAGACTGAAGGGAAAATGCTGTGGACAATGTGAAGTAAAGACTGCTGGTGTGGTATGTTAAAAAAAGTGTCACATAAAAGATGCTGTAAGGCTGGAAAACAAACAAAAAAAAAATTGTAACTTATTTTTCTGTCAACAACTACCTGTGAAGCAATCTTTTGATGAAAGTTTAGGAGACAAAAGTTTCAATGTCTATTATTCAGTCATTGAATATTTTTACCGTCATTGAACCCTAACCCTTGAAAACCAATGGATTCAGCACTGTTTGAAATTCCTGACAATGTAACTCTCTCTCTCTCTCTCTCTCTCTCTCTCTCTCTCTCTCTCTCTATCACCTGCACAAGTATGGAAAAGAAGACCAGGCCTATATTCTCAATATTCTAAAACATACACTCCATTGTCACTTTCGGAAGCAGTATACTGTTCTACTTGTAGGAGAAACCGTTTTCTCAAATTAATTTACAGTTTCAATAGAGTAATTATGGCTTTTTATCTGATAAGATTGTGACAGAACTATAACAGTTGTTGTGATAAGCTTCTCTGCCTTGCCTCCATAGTTTTATCCACATAAATCCCTTTTTTCGCCTCTAAAAAAGCCCACTTGACCTCGTTTACTATCCTTCACCTTATGCCAAGGTCAGACTTCTTTTTTTTTTTTTGGGACAATCGCTGTTTCAAATTAACCTTAGAATTGTTAGAGTTATGACTGATGTGACAGACTACATGATGGTACCAGGCTACATCAACCTACCAAGGCTACTGAGAGATACAATGATGTCAACAGTGGATGACACTGATAATTGTACTGCAATTGCTGTACTTTTTGTTGAATTTCATGTCTTGGAGCATCTCATTCCTCTTGGGGAACATTATGAATGGGACCCCTGGATTCATATGGTACTCCTACCTCAATGTATTACTTGCTGTCAAAGTAAAAAGAAGAGGTTTTTCAGGGTAAACCACATATTTTTCAAAAATGGATTCCTTTTATATAACCAGCAGGCTGTGTTGCAACTTTATACATCTATAAATACTTTAAATATCTAATAAATGGCACACATGTTTCAGATATAAAATGTACAGAAAATGTACAGTTTAACACAACTAGCTTTAGAATGTAGATAACTTGATCCAGCAGATGTGCTAAATGGCTCATCTTTTGAGTGTAACACTGTCTCATGTCTCTCTTGGTCCTTCCATCCTCATCCGTTTGTAACCTGTTATACACTTCAGTTCTTCCTGTTTCTAATCTCCAAGATACAGATGTCTGCCATTTCCTATACACTTTACTGTTTTTCTTCTCCTCTTTTTCCATGGTTCTGTTGATGTTTGGCCACGCTGTCCATCATTTTCTTTGCTTTCCCCCTCTATCTCTGCTGTTTTATCTCTTGGTCTGTCTTTGTGTTTGTGTTTGCACTGATAACAGTTTAGCCGGATCCGTTCATCGATACTCCAGACCTCTGAGGGCACAATTGTTTATTCTGTCTCCGCCTTTATCCACTGTTTCTCAGGATGAGGAGCTATGGCATGATCTGAAGATGATTGTGTGTTTAGCTTGTGTTTGCATGTATAAATTATGCACTAAGCAAACTGAGCCAAAACAAGCTTTGTAGATTGATGACCAGTCGTTCATGTGGCCCTGCCTTCTAGGTCTTCAACTATTTATTTGCTATTCTTATACTGTCTTTGACAAAACGCCAGCAGAGTCAAGTATCAAATAACTCTGAGAGAGAGCAGAAGCTTTAACGGATGAAGCTAGATTGATAGAGGAAAGAAGGGGAGTGAGGGGTTGGGCTGATTAAGCTGACAGACAGCATTTATCTGCCCTTTTTGTTGTGAAATCGGTTATTTTAAGAGCAGGGTACAGAGTTTTAAAATGTATTTAGTAATGCGTTTGATAGTGCATCTGATGATGATGATGGTGCTGAATTGCCCAATGAATTGCCCACTCCCCCCAGTGCCTCATAGCGATGGACTTGATGACAATGTTTATAGTAGTCTGGGCAAGCACATGAGCGAACATACACACAACAGCACACAAACCAGGCACACACACTCATTTAGGATAGCCCTTGTGCCCTATGATGATGGCAATAATGGAAAGCGTTATAACTGTCTGTGCTATTCAGTCTGGAACTGCACTTAAGCACACCATTGACACACAGGCACTCTCTTTCTCTCTCTCTCTCTCTCTCTTAGATACTCTCAATAAAAGCTGCACTGATCTTCTTACTCCTTCTGCCACACTCAGTCTTTCATTTGTAGTTCTTGAAGCCCACATGCATATGTATACACACTGCATGCTAAGCCTTGTGCTGTATTCCAGAGTCATCCAGGCAAAAAAAGAGGCCATTTCCTCCTGTGTAGCACAAGAGAGTGCAGTGAATATTTTTCCACTCACACTGAATTCAGATTTTCTGTCCTTTGACTCTTCAACAAAATGGACATGCCTCATTAACAAATGATGTACAGCTGTAGCCTTGCTTGTGTACACACACAAATAGACACTCAAACAAAATATGCAATTTGTGTGACATAGATGGGAAGGGCTCAAAAAGAGGAAACAATTAATAATTGAAACATCAGAAACTGGGAAAAGATGTGACTTATTAATGAAAGGAGGTGAGTCAGATTAAATAAGTGAGTATGCTGGCATTAGTTTACATGGTACGACTTGTTAAATTTGACAATAAGTGATAAATAAACCAAAATGAGTTAGTAAGAAATAAAGATTTAAACCAATTTTAAAGCTTAAGATAAGCAAAGCAACAAAACTGTTTTAGAATATAACTTGGTAAGTGAGTAAACTTGTCCATTGCATGAAAGTTAAAGCTTATTGTCCATGAAAGTCAAGCTTACTAATCACACTCAAATACAGTAAGGTAAGCTTATTTTATGGGAAAATAGGTATTTATTAGATACTTTAAAAAAGCTGCACTGATCTTCTACTAAGTATATCGGTGATAAGTGTTTGCTCTGTTAAATGGAAAAGTGCTAAATAATTGCCAGATAACACAAAAACAACCATACTTAGCTGCTATCTATAATGTATAATGCATGAAAGGAGCCAGGCCTCCAGGCAACAGTGATCAACTTAAGATAAAACGTATCAGCAGGTCAAAAAAAGACTTACTAACCGTGTTCAACACTAATATTTCTGTGTTAGAGCTTGGAAAAGAATTCTGCTGTGGTGTTTGATGTCACAGTTAGCCAGGACAGGCATAAATGTGTTGATGTGTTGATGCCTTGGTGAGTCATCTGTAGGGCTTTGGCTATATTATGAATTGTTTTATAAAGAGTCCTCTACGCTGTGTAAATGCTGTAAATCCAGTGAATATTTGCCAGTGTATTGACAGATAATTCCAAAGCGATCCTCTAATTTTTTTTTTTATATGCACTTACAAATCTAAAATGAAAACATAAGTTGAAAAATGAAGCACTATGGACAGTTGCTATCCAAACAGTATTGGTTCCCCAAGCAGCAGTAGTATGAGGGGTCTTTAAAAACAAAGTATTCAGAAAGTGCAAAACTTTTCTCCCTGTTTTGTATGGAAATCATGATGACACCTACCATAATGCAAAACATAATTGAACTAAGCAAATGCCAGTTGTTGAAGTGTTTCTTCTTGCCTGATTATTAAGAAGCCTTGGTCCTATACTCCCTCCCATCCTCTCTTCCAAACTCCATCCTTCCTTATTGGTGCTTCTTTTTCCTCCTGTCCTTGCCCGGGTGCTCCATCCAGCCTAGGTCTATCTCCTCACCCTGCTGATGCAAGGACTTTTTCCTGCTAATAAGAACAAATTCTCACAGATAGATATGATAATGATCTCCCTTAAGATGCATCCACTCACACACACCAACATGCACAACAGCACACACATACTGTAAGTGCAATACATAGCACACATCTTCTTTCTGTCTTTCTGCTCAAACTCAGACACAGATATTCACACACATACACACACATCTAAGGAATAAATACATTACATTAGTTATTCTGATTTTAAGACATGATACCATGAACCTCTGACCTAGTGGGAGCAGCTGAAACTCACCATTTAGAGGGTGGGAGTCATCTCTTATAATAGAGTTAGCTATCCTCTGTAGCTGTTTAGTGTACATGGATTCTAGGTGATGCTGAGACTCTCCAATTAGCTTGCTAGACCATTTCACGATTTGGTGAAACAGTTTTTGTGTTTTTTCACGATCACAAATGATTATTAACCCCACATCCTTAAATCCCTTTAGTGTCATCTCATATTAGGTATACATAAACATTCGTTTTCAAATTCATAAAAA
Organism: Scarus forsteni; assembly: GCA_036419115.1. Taxonomy (NCBI): domain Eukaryota; kingdom Metazoa; phylum Chordata; class Actinopteri; order Labriformes; family Labridae; genus Scarus; species Scarus forsteni. The sequence continues at coordinate 1,261,669 of JAZDUH010000331.1, read as the reverse complement.
CTTCAAAGGATGGTTCAGTATTTTTGAAGTGGGTTTGTATGAGCTCCATATGGCCACTAAGTACATTAGATACAGTAGAAAGTTCTCTCCTCTCCCTCAGTAAGCCATATTCTGTAAGAGTCTGTCACGCAGAACTGGCCTCAAACAGTGATGTTTTCAAGTATACTGAGTACAAAGGGTATTTTCTCCACCTATAAAAGCTACCATCAAAAAATAAAACAAGAATTTAAGAGTACACTACCTAGATTTTTTCAACTGTGTTAACTTTTTGGAAATATAAAGTTTTTCTGGACCTAACCAACTCAGGTAACATAATCCTCTGCGCAGCAATGCTGCAAGCCACTAAATCACTCCTCCTCTGTCTCAGCTGTTGTAAACATAACAAGCTAGCGGCTTCAGGTGCCGGTTGAAAACTGATTTATAGCAGATTGTTATTTGACAAATATTTCTGAGATGGGTTTTGTGTTGGTTCACTTGATGCAGAAACAGATGTGCATCATGGAGCACTCAGTTTTCACCGTATTCCTCTGGGTAACAAGGGCATGAGGCAACACCTTATACAGCAAATGGCTGCTTCTCTTGTTATCTGTTACCTGATAGATTGTGTGTATATATCTTTGAACAATTTATTTAAAGTCATAGCAAATCTAAATATATTCTTGCATTTAGGAGATGGTATATTTATATTGTTTTGTCAGAAACAGCTATGGTTCTGTTGTAGCAGAAGTTAGAGGCTAATACGCATTAATGCTAGTGTGTGTGTGCATTTGTGTTTGTGAGAGAGAGAGAGGGATTGACAAACACACAATTAGTCTGCAGTGTTACGGTAGTCTCCTTTACTCTGCTTGTTTGTTCCTGACAGATCCTTATTACTTACTTTGAGGATAAACTGTCATTAGGTCCTTCGGTTTGAGACGTTTGGGACGTTTTCCCAGTTTAACTTCGGGAAATTGAAGAATGTCCACAAAACTACAGGATTCAGAGGAGCAGGAAAGTCTGTTTGATGAGTGATACAGACGGTGTGAGAGTCACCTGTATCCTCTGACTCAGGCACATCCTGAAGTTGGTCTGTAACCAGGGTCCGTGGGCATTGAGTCGCAGTTCGTATACTCACACTACTGTGTATTTCAAACTCTTTCTTTATGTCCAGTTTTCACCTATGTTTTCTTTGTATTCCTTTGGTCTGTCTGGTTTCCATCTGCAGCAGCTCTTCTTCTATGAACTCTGGTACATAAAAATATCCTCTTGGCTCCATAGTGAATGGAACTTTGTAGCTGTAATCACTCATTTTTAATTTCCTATGGTATTTCTTCTTCACACGGCTAAGAGTCAGAACAAAAGAATGACAATGCTTGATTAAAGTTATACTTGGCTACAACCAGCATTTGAAGTCGCTAGCTTGTTATGTTTACACTAGCTGAGAGTGAGGTGCAGTGATCCAGCAGCTCGCAGTAGCGCTGCACGGAGGAATATGTGGCATGATTCGGTTAGGTCCAGATAAACGTTATAAGCAATGTTTGCTCTCAGCAGTGTCAATATGTGCACCTGTTGCATGCCTGTATGACTGTGAGTCTAATATCAGAACAGAATTTTAAATCTTTAAGAAAAATATGTTTTTATCAGCTCTTCATACTGTTTACCAGCCAGTGTATATCTCTCTTTTTATGTATTACTATGTCTAACCTGGCTATTGGTTGGTCAGCTCATTGTTGTGTATTGGGTAGCCACGAAGAAAATGACAACAGGACACTGAGAGAGAAAAAGAAGCACTCAGTTAAACCACTCTCGACAGCTTTCTCTCTTGCTGCATCTTTTCATCTTTGCTTCTCCCCTTGCCTCAGTTGATCATGATGCATGTGTAAAAGCTCACTTACAGCTTTAAACACACACACAAGCTCATATGTATACAATCACTAATGGACAACTATTTACTTTGGCAAGACTTGAAGGCTGGGGATAATTCTTATGCAGCTGACGCAGACATCTCTCCCTCTCCCCTCTGCCAATCCTGTTTCATTTGCCTCAGAAAGAATGAGGGAAAGAGTGACAGCCAATACTGGTAATAGAGACAAAAATATTCTTAATCTCATCAGTCCATTGTACAAGGGCTTCTGCCAGTGTCTAATCAGCAAGTATTTATGGTACATACTAACCACACAAGCATAATTAATAAAGCCTTGTATTTGACGCAGCATAACCTGGGCATTGGATAAAATTAAAAATCAGCATCTTAATGGTATGTCAGGTCAGGTGTTTTTGTTACACAGAAACATGTCAGTTTGTAAGCACTGGTAAATCAGGTAATGTAAATATGTGAATGTTTCATAGCATTCTTGGTGCAAAAGTCACGCATCATTCTGGTCAAGCAATCTGATCCCTCTGATGTGATGGGCCTTTGGTAAGATGTATTTATGTTTCTTTACAGTCTTAACAACAGGTCATCATCTTATCAAAGATGCTGGTGTTACCTGCTGGACTGCCTAATATGTCTGGCAGCTGTGGGGGCTGACCCACGAAAGATGGTTGATAATGAAGCCATATTTTTACTGCTTATGGGCCAATATAACTTGATTAGCTTTTGCTACTTCTTTAAATGTAATTTCCCCCCCAAAAGAAACCAATCTAAGAAGAGTTTTTTGCTGATTGGGATGTCAGTGACATCAGATCCTAATGTTCCATATTAAAGCAATCAAATACGTTTTCATTGCACCAACTGACTGCATAATGGACTGCTCTGTTTAGGTAATATTATAAATATTTCCATAAGCCAGCTACTTAAAACAGCAGCTGTTTTGACCAAAAATGTTTTGTTAGGCTGGCAGCCCTTTCAGCCACATGACTCTTGTACTACTTTGTGTCAGCAGTTCCTGATTCTGACAATAAAGTTGTTACAAGTACATTTTCACACAAGTTTTAGATCTGTATGCTCTCAATTTTTCATTTTTCATCGAACTATACAGTCATTAATTTATGATTGTTTTTTACATTTCCAAAGATGTTTTTTGGTAAATTTTAACAAAAATGCTTTAAAAAATTGAATTAATAAACCTGATACATTCACTCTTTTTGCTCTCGAACGAAATGTTGGTGTAATGGCATGTTCTGAAACACATTACATGTAAGTGTTTTTCTGTATATCAGGCCTGTCTTTCTTTAATGTTGAGATCCTCATTTTTTGCCTCATGTTGAACAACAATCTATTTTTTTAGGATTTGTGTAGGATAACTAATATCACTCTGACACGCAACAATTCTTGGACCTCAAGACCACTGGCCATTGCACTAATTTAGCAATAGAGATTATCCGTTGGAGAGAATGGTTACAAACAATTGTCAAACCCAGAAGCCGGTAATGAGGTTTCAGTCTCTCCTAGATAATCTGTCAGGCACTCAGTTTGAAGCTTAATAAGGTTGAAAGAATTCATTGCTGAGCGTCTGTAAGAGCACAGTTGGCTGGTGACCAAAATGAGAAAGAGAAAAAGATTTGCCACCATAGGGTCTTAATATCAGGAAGAATTGTCCCCAGGCATGTCATATTGTTTGCAGACACATCTTTAATTCTTAAAAATCCCATAGCCATAAGCAATTTTCCTCCCATAAGATACTAAATGAACTCATTTAAAACTTGGGAAGACTGCCACTGAATGAGCTGCACTCAGCTTTCATCACAGATAAGACCAGATATATTTCAGACCAAGAACAAGTCTCTTTGGGACCATGATAAATCCATCCATCCATAATGACATCATTAACTTTTGCAAATTTTCAAGGCTGGAAGCAGAATCCATCACAGGTATAAACAAAGCATCTACCCAGAAGGCATTACACATATGATTGTGTTTTCCTTGTTCTAACAAAAAAGTCTACTTTGCCAAAACTACAGAAGCTTATGATGAGAAAAAGAGTTAAGGATAAACCTGTATATATTTGAAAGTTATCAGAAAACATGCTATACAAAGTGCCATGTGTAAACAACATCTAGTACAACCAAAATACTCAGTCTAAATTATAAAAAAAACCTTCTCTTGTTTTGATTAGAGGAAGAAAAATATATCTATCTTTTCTCTTATTATAATAAGTCAGGATAATAAGATCCTTAACCTTGCCGAGTCTGTTAACATCTTATCTTCCAAATTAAATCTTCTTGAAGGAGCTGCATGGCAGATTGATGACAAAACAAGCCATAAAATATACACTCACAATTAATATCTTAAGAACCGTTGAAAAATTGAAACAATTTGCATTTTGAAATGTTGGATCAAGAGCAAGTGACAAAATTTAAACTCTGAGATGCTTTTGTCAGTTGACTACAATGTAACATCACAGCCTTAAAGAGCCAAAAACTGTGTAAAAATTTGGATTCCATGTCAATTTTCTTACTTTTTCACACTGTCATGACCTCCTGATGACAGAAGCTCTCTGTCTTTGAACATGGTGGGATTTTTGAGCTACATAAGCAAGGCCTGTAACATGCACCATCTCTGCTGAGGTTGGATGTGTTTTTTTCTTTAAAGATTAGGGTTATTGATACAAAAAGTCAAGTGGTAAACCCAAAACAATTTCACCAGTGCTAAAGCTTGAGGATCCAATTGGCTGTCTGTTGGGCAATGGTGAGGTTTATGAGGTACATTGAAATGTTTTATACATGCTTCAAAATTTTGACGTGTGATCCAAAATGGTGGTAAAGAGTTGAGTTGGCCTCTGCTTGCCGTCATTTCTCTCAGTTACAGCCCTGAACTCCGTTGTGCAACTTTAGGCATCAAATTGGGGACAGCCGTCTTTGATCCTCTTGGCATGGTGTTGGAATACTGACACCAGCTACAGTAGCATGTGATGAAATGTCATATATATTTGCTTTATGTGGCGTTTGCTTAGTGATGATGCAATACATCCGTAAGCACTCAGCAGTGCCAAGCTCCGTTAGACAAATGTTCTTCTAAGTTGAGCATGGTACCCATGGATTACTTTTACGTTCGTGAAAATATAAAATCTGTCTAGAATTAGCCAGTGGGCCACTGGCAAACATAATCTACCAGAACAACATTTCTCTCCACTATAGATTTTTCAACCAGTTCTGCTGATTAATGTCAGCCTCTGAATGTGATGTGTGCGTGGCCCTTTAAGCCGTGCACACATCACAAGTGTTAAGCTACTGTTAAAATTATTAGCATGGATGCCGCTTGCTGTATTGGCAGTTTCATCTAAATTTGATTACATTTCTTAATTTAAAGGAAAAAAGAGCAGCATTGAAGGTATTTCGCAATTGAAGAGATATTTTTGTGTAAGGGAACTCCCACTGGTAACTCACTGAGCCCCCCCTCACACGAGGACGGCACCGTATTGTCTTGGCGTCGGCATCAAAACATGGATCGCTGTTTACACATCGTATTGTAGATAGGCTTGTGTATTTACTTGAGAACGCAAAATCCACGCCGGGACGTACCTGTGGGTTTCCACGCATGCTCCTAACCCATATTGCATGCTGGGTAATGTAGTTCTTGGGTTACTACACTCGTAACATCACAGTTGTGCTCCGAGGTGGATTCAACGTCAACAAGTGCTCATGCTTGCGTAACATGCTGCGTCTCTGCATGAGCACTTGTTGCTGTTGTTGCTGTAGCTGGTGTTGGTGGTGTTCTGTGAGCAAATGTTGGTGTAAAAGTCGTAGCAATATTTATAGCTGCTGCCACCATAGTTGTTGTTGGTGTGTGTGTGACAGCGTGAGTTGGGGGGTGGGGAGGACGGGTGCTATGAGGTCACCGTCTTTTCCGGACTTATCTGTTTATACCAACTACGGCATGAAGACGAATACGCAGATATCCACTTGCAAACCCGTTTTCAAAAAAGATGCGGAGTCATGGACAAATACGCGTCTCCGTGTGTCAATATCACCAGATCTATAGTTTATTTTACCGGAGTCTTACAAATTCGTACTCGTGTAAAGCCCACCTGAGTAGGTGAAGGAAACCATCTCAGTGCAGATCCAGGTGTGTGACTAATCAGCCTGATTTGGCTCAGATTTGTTGCAGATTTTGTTGCTTAGTGCCGGCTTGTCTTACCATCAGAGATTGTGATGCTTCTCTGTGTCTCTAGGTTTGTTTGTTTCATGTCAAAATGTCTGTTAGGTTCTTTAAGAGTTTCTGTGTGTGTGATTGGGGTGAGACTTACTCATACCCTCAAGAAGGTTGGTGTAGCTGGAGGTTAGAATTCAGTCTCTTTGTTTTCTCCTGAAATACTTTTCAGGTCACTTTTGTTTCCTTAGCAGGAGTGAAGCTTGTAAACCTCCCAAATTTTAGTTGGCAGTGGTTTAGTCCGGCATCTGAAAAGTTAAATCAAATATGAGCTTTTAGTTATTTAGCTGCTAGTCTCCTTATTTGTGCCTCATTTTCCCATCACTATAAATTGTTGCAATCCTTGTGTTTATTCTTTTGGAACTAAGAAACCCAAGTCTGCAATTGCATCCTTATTCCTGACCCCCTGACATTTTTGCCCCTCTCCTGGCAGGTTTTGGCAAGAGTTTGATTTTCTAATGGCTTGCACTTTGTAGTTACATCATATGATTGAATATTTCTGTGAATGTGGATGATAGAGCAATCACTCCATCGTCAGGTATGTTTTGGAGTGTTTCTGTGCTCTCCAAACACTTTCTTCAGGCTGTTGTCCATATAAAGTGAAATATGTCCTGTGGATACATGAATGTCTATACCGATGTACTCCATGAATCAACTAACAATTGCCAGTATCCCTGAAAGACTTCAATAAGTCCGTTACGTTATTTAAAGAACATCAGAGAGCATGAGAAAAAAGCTGGACCGTTATTTTATTTTATTTTTTTCTTTTTCTTTTTTTGGAGAAAGGGAAAACCGAGCAATTAAAAAATCAAAATTTAGACATGCCCTTAAAGGTTCCCTAAACAGTTAACTTTGATTTTTGCTTTGGAAAAGTTTAAATGTGTTGTATTTAATGCATACAGGCGGACTCTCATGGAAGCCTCAACATGAGGCAAGAGTAACTGCATATTATTCATACTTAAATAATAATTTATCTGAATATCCTTTTATAGATTAATATTTTTTCAGCAGCATGAGCTACTCAATCAGTTTTTGATATTTTGTTCTAAATCACTAATGCTTGCCGTGAGACTTTAAAAAAACCTGTATATAAATATTGGCCTTTTTTCAGAGCAACCTTAAGACCCACATCAACACCCAACATGTTGCCAGCTGCTTTGAGAAGAAGCTTCACTCCAGCAGCTGTCCTGGTGTCTCTACAAATCATAAACCCAGTCCCAAATCCAATTCAAATCCCACTCCGCTGTCTATTGCACTATCTTCAGAAGAAGAGCAATTCCTAGGAAATGAAACACAGACTGAGGCAAAATCATGGAATCTGCATCGTCACAGCAGTCAGGTAGGTTGAAGACTTTAATTACTTTCCGACTCTTCAGTGTAGACCTGTTGTCAGTGTCAAGGGCTAAGTTCATGAACAGAACCTTGCAAAGTTACTGTTCTCTGTAAAGTCAACAAGTGTCTCGTAAAGATATTTATTTTGTATTCTGTGTTAAGTGATCCACAAATGAATTTATGTCAGTTTTTCTCTTACTTGCTGTGACAACACAGCCATGTGAATAAAAAAAAATGCTTTAAACAAACCCTAATTGATATCATATCCACAGGTTACACTACATGTGCCATGTGAATAAAGAAAAAGGCTTCAAACAAACCCTAATTAATATCATATCCACAGGTTACACCACCAGGCAGGCTTGTGAGCTGCAAGTTCTCTGGATTAAAAATGCCCTCTGACAGTCAGGCAAAGACAGTAGACTGACATTTCAACCCCTTTAGAACTCAGTTGACCTTCTTGAGAGAGTTGTGATTTGTAACAGTAGGTCTTAAAAGATACCAAAAATCTCAACAAACTGTGTACTTTAAACTTTTCCCCAGTGTCCTGTTTTGTTTTAGCAATATTTTCTAACAGCAGGCAGCTTTCTTCATATTCCAGTGCAAACAAACCCACAAAGTTTGGTATATAATTGCACCTACAGTATATTGCCTCTTTTCATACAATATGGCAAAACAGTGGCCTTTCACTGTGACAGCAGTAGACACAACAAGACAGACCTATTCTGACAGCAAACAAAGGGAAAACTAAAGTAAAACAAGAACCCAGTCCGAGACGTGCATCAAAAGGCCAGTATTAAAAACTCATCCTGACAGAGGGAAAAAAAATACTTGAGGACACAGGTGCATATTTTTGCTGATCTTTGCTCAAAGCAGAGATCAGCACAAAGCAAAGCAAAGATGTGTCAACACTTAAAATAATTTAACCACAAAGAAGAAAAACACACACACACACACACACATACACACATGCTGAGTGTTCTAACTGCCAAATAGAAATGGCCCAAACTCTTATGAATGAACAACATTCATCACACCGGAGACCGAATGTAGTTCAATCTGGAGAATGAATCGAAATGATACGGTATTGTAAACACAGAGCTGTCTGTGGTACCACTGGACCTCAACACATTTACCACATGATACTGAAAGGCCGATGATAAATCTACTGTCAACAACCTCTAAAATCTTTAGTGAAATACTTGTCAGTTTAAAGGACATATAGACTTTGAGGACTCATTAACTCCCTGTCACAAGAGAAAAGCAAAATAAAAAAATATCACTTTCTGAGTTGCAAGTAATATTTCCTTGATAAATGAAGTGATTGGAATGTTAAGAACTTTTTCTCAAAATGATGACAGATTTTCCACATCAGGCATTAAGTCCATGCACTGGACATGCAGTTCAGTGGGCCTCTAAAACACAAAGTGATTTTTTAACTCCCTGTAGTGTGGGTTATGTGAGCTCACTCATTCCCCTGTAACAGATGTTGTTAAATGATTGGAGGAAGGTACACATGGCAGTAGTCTATGATATACTGTATTTGGCCAAGTGCTTAATACATTTCTCAAACTTAATTTTTAAAAGAGAGTTATGTCTATAACCCACCATTTCAGCAGTCCATCATGCAAGTTAAATGTTAAAGTTCAATTAAATGATTGAGAGAGAAGGGGAAAACTGAGACAATTTAATACACAGGTCTCAGTGGCATTAAATTCCACCGCCTTGGCTACTTGAAACAAAGAGTGTTGGTCTCTGTAAAAAAGTGTTGTCTAAAAAACTTGGTTGCATAGAGAGTAAACTATATTGCGCTGTTTTTTTCATTATTTATTACTTTTTTATAGGGAGAAGACAAAATGTTATATATTGTTGTCTAGGCATGTGCATAACAATTATCTATACACAGGCTCTAAGTAATTATATAAATACATATAATGCTCTGTCAAACATTTAATCTTCTGTCTTAATTGTTAGTTTGTTTTAAGCTAATTTGCTCTCCCATTTTTGCAACATTTGATCAGTTATACAGTCATAAGTGGTCAGTACAAAATATACCTTTTAAAGGATGTACAGTATAATCTGTACAATACCAGTTCTGGTAGATATTCCCTGATCCTAGAATTGAGGGAGATATTTACAACTGATCTATTTTTACACTGGCCATATACTGTATATCCCTTGTATACAACATCAACAAAATACACAAAAATAACATTATGCTTCACCTAATCGTCTCTACATCGGTACATTGTAAAATCAAGAGTGAAATTTTGTTTATCTCGTTTTATTTGGATTCCTTACACACATTGTCACATTAAAAGCAATAAATCACTTTTTATTAAGTAAAAACTCTTGTTCTTTACAAAAATGTAAATATGGTATCAGTATCTGTGAAAATTACTTCTGAAATATTCGCATATCTGAAAGTGTCAAAACTAATTCTTATTCATTTGAATAATAAGGTGTAAATATCAGCCATTCTCTGTGACATTTTCAAATATTTCTCTTTGAAAAAGACAATGAAAAACAGTCCCCTGGTGCACTAATTTTGGATTCCATGATTGTTATGTGGACTTTTCGTCCCTGAGTTTTACAAGCTTACATGGGAAACATTTTTAAGAGCTTGTCAGGTAGTAAATGTTTTAGAAGAGTTTGAACCTCCAAATCACATATTTAATAGTAATACACATTATTTAAAATCTTCAAGGCCTTTAAACCCTCCAGACAATAGAACACTTTTGCATGTTGAGTTCAAACTGAAAAAAACCCAAAACATTATTTTCTCTGCTTTCTTCAGACCAAGCTTATTTTTAGAGGTCTACTCCAAATATAGTTATGTTTTCTCATCACTTTTTAATTTTGTTTTAGCAAAGACATATCCAAGGTTAATGCCACTACAAAGACATGCTTTATTTCCCAGTCTGTCACTGAAGGATGAACTAAAGGATTTCACTAACCTTGGAGATCTCATCATAATTGGTAACAAATGAATACTTAGTCATCCAGGTAGAACAAGGGCGTATTAAATTGTATTTTTGAAGGTTTATCAGAAAACATTATATTTTTGCCTACTACTAAATATATGGCTGCTTTCTCCATGGGCCATGGTATACGTATGCAGTAAGAGATCTACTCAGCCATAGAGTACATTTTGGAAATATATATATTTATATTCGTAAGCATGGTTTTATTGTTTTTGCTTATTACCTTTTATTATTTCAGGTGGTAGTTGTTAATGATGAAGAGAAACCAAAGGAGGTGATGGAGACAATGCCAAAAAGTGACTGTAATGGAGGACTGAGCAGCTCTCTGCTGAGAGGGACGTACAATGAGGAGGAGTCAGCAAGATCTTTCCAGGAAGCTCTCAAAAAGTGGAGAGGCGAGAACAGTGATGCTGCTGAAGAAACCATAAGTAAAGAAGGGATGTGGACACCCACCCATCCAGGTGAAAATACACTGATGTTTCTGGACCACACAAACACTAACAAAAATATTCAGAGAGGAAAGTCAAGGTGCTCTGAGATCACAACCCCTGGCCATAGCATTTCCAACACTGTCAGGCAAGTTATTGATCAAGATTTGGAAAACTGCCCTATCTTGCACTGTTAAATGAGACCTATCATGCTTGTTTCTCCTTTTCACTATGCCAGACTAGGATGCCTGTAAAGCATTTCTGCCCTCAGTACAAGTCAATTAGTTCCTTCATTGCCCCACAATTGCGTTTTCAAAATCGTCATTTTAAGCCACTATGAAGCTCTCGTTGAAACACGAGGATCTCAGGATGACCTACAGTTACCTTGCAACGTCACAGCCCTTTGTGCTCTGATTGGTCAGTTCTATCGGGGGCAGAGCCAGCTTGTCCTTCTTCTTCTACTGTATTTTCTGGCAGGCTCAAAGCAGCGACCACGTATTAAGTCCCCCTACAGGCCAGAGCTGGTAATGAGTGTGTGAGCTAGGGATCTATAAACTGCTGCTGGACGAATGTGTTCCTCGGTGACGGTTTTGTGGCTAACGGACATCACAGAGGAGGAAGTGTTTTATCAGATTACTCCAATAAAAAGAAAGGTACCTCGTGTCGTCACGACGATTTAAATCTCGCGGACATCTCGTAATGACCTATTTTCAGAGGCATCAAATCTCGTTCTAGGATATCAGAAAAAAAAAAATCTCATTTTTTGAAAATTAAGGGGGTGTAAGGTCTTGTTCTCAAATTTATTATATTATATGTAAGTATTAAATCATGCATCAGCATGATATGTGTCCTTTAACAAACCTGTATCCACATCTGGCTTTGGAGTGCCACCAAAATCATAGGACTTCTTTCTTGTGCCATGACCAAAATTCCCTTTTAAATTCTGTCATAAGTTTTAGAGTTGACATACTAACAATAAGACAAAAAAAAACACCTTCTTGAAGGAGGTCATTCGAGGGCATGTAGCAGACCATCAACAGAGAGATCGTCTCACAGTTTGAGAAACTTTTTGTATAAAGTACAAGTATTTAGACTGTAGACTTTCATTCAGACTCCCTTTCAGTATAGGTTTCACAAGTGTTTTGGAGTACAGTAATTATATAAACCATTTTTTTTAGTTTTCATTAGACTCTCTATTATGATCTTTTCTTTTGGCCCTCCTTACCCAATACTTAAAACTACTATGAAGAGTTTCTAAGTAATTACAAAAAAGTCTCACTTTTAGATGTATACCTGATCGAAATACACACTTTGAGATGAGTTTTATAGCAACAGAATAGGTTATCTATCAATGCTATTCCTTAGCTAAGTGGTCGGGTCGGACAGGGCTGGACTGGCCTGGGTACTCAACTTCAAATGCAAATTTATATTATTCGGATACATCTTAGAGCACCGGGATGTAAGTAGCGATCTATAGCTGGCTACAAAACTACGATACTAAGTTCTCCAAAAATTTCCTGTTGTCACACATCAAAAACTACCGCTACATACCTTGAGTCACGTCTTTTGGTACGTTCCAGTTTCATCCAGAAGTAGGAATTTCCGAGTTCCAAGTAGGAAACTGCAACTGGAACGTCCCCCGAGGTTGGAATTTCCTACTGGGAACTTGGTGAAACCTCGCCACCCCCGAGTTGACAATTGAAGATGGATGTCCCCAGTGTGAACAGTTATTTAACTCCTGTAATAATCAGTTTATTTGCACTTCTGACTGGGGTGTGTCGCTCTAGATCAGCTGTATACACACGTGGACAAAATTGTTGGTACCCTTCATTTAATGAGAGAAAAACCCACATGGTCACTGAAATAACTTGAAAATAACAAAAGTAATAATAAATAAAAATTTATTGAAAATCAGCTAATGAAAATCGGACATTGATTTTAAATTTTGGTTCAGCAGAAATATTTTAAAAAACAAAATAATGAAACTGGCTTGGACAAAAATGATGGTACCCCTGCAAAGGATTGAAAATGGTGTGACCATAGGGACATGTTAAACTAAGGTGTGCCCTGTAATTATCATCACAGGTGTCTCCAAGCTTGTGATCAGTCAGTCTGCCTATTTAAAGGCTGAAAAGTGGTCACTGTGCTGTTTGGTATCATGGTGTGTACCACACTGAACATGGACCACAGAAAGCTAAGGAGAGAGCTGTCTCAGGAGATTAGAAAGAAAATTATAGACAAGTATGTTAAAGGTAAAGGCTATAAGACCATCTCCAAGCAGCTTGATGTTCCTGTGACTACAGCTGCACGGATTATTCAGAAGTTTAAGGTCCACAGGACTGTAGCCAACCTCCCTGGATGTGGCTGCAGGAGGAAAACTGATGACAAACTGAAGAGACGGATAATACGAATGGTAACCAAAGAGCCCAGAACAACTTCAAAGAGATTAGAGGAGAACTCCAAGGTCAAGGTACATCAGAGTTAGATCACACCATCTGTCACTGTTTTAGCCAAAGTGGACTGAATGGAGGACATCACTGTTGAAAGCAAATCATAAAAAAGTGAGACTGGAATTTGCCAAAATGCATATTGACAAGCCACAAAGCTTCTGGGAGAATGTTCTTTGGACAGATGAGACAAAACTGGAGCTTTTTGGTAAGTCACATCAGCTCTATGTTCACAGACACAAAAATGAATCATACAAAGAAAAGAGCACTGTACCTACTGTGAAACATGGAGGAGGTTCAGTTATGTTCTGAGGCTGCTTTGCTGCATCTGACACAGGGTGTCTTGAATCTGTGCAGGTACAATGAAATCTCAAGACTATCAAGGCATTCTGGAGTGAAATGTGCTGCCCAGTGTCAGAAAGCTTGGTTTCAGTCACAGGTCATGGGTCCTCCAACAGGATAATGAGCCAAAACACACAGCTAAAAACACCCAAGAATGGCTCAGAACAAAACACTGGACTATTCTGAAGTGGCCTTCTATGATCCCTGGTCTAAACCCTGTTGAACATTTGTGGAAGGAGCTGAAAAATGCAGTCTGGAGAGGACAGCCTTCAAACCTGAGACAGCTGGAGCAGTTTGCTCATGAGACTTCTGCACCTCCTTCTGTTCTTTTCCTCCTCTTACCCTTTCCTCTGTTAGAGGAGGCCTTGGGCTCTAATTTCATAGACCAGCAGGTGGCACAGGCTTGGCACACTTGCTCTGTGCCGCATCTGCTTCGCGCCGACAGGGTGTGTCTAGCACACTTTGCAAGTTTCCTGCATGGCGCAGAGAGGCACACTCCAGGTGCACCGAGTTGCACCCTCGCCTTCATCCCTGTCCCTCTGCGCAACTGCCAGAGAGGGAGGAGAAAAGGTGGGTGGGAGTGAGTGGGTTTTACACAGCCAAGTGTTGTCTTCACCAATCAAATGAATGCCTCTCCTTGCCCTTAAATGCGCTGTGGGCAATCAGCGACTGATTGTCTGACTGAACACCACCACCACGGCCACATTGTGCGGGAAAGACCCTGTAGCAGAGATGGTCAGAGCTGCTGTCACTCTTACAGCAACTGAGAGAGCGAAGGGGTCATCGGGGCATGCATTGGAAGCCACAATGCACGTCACTGTGAAGACCACCTCGCAGGACAGATGTAATCTGTTCCTGTGTCATTAATAGGAGTGCAAAATTAAGTGACAGGCATTTAAACACAGGCTAATCCATTTATCATGCTTGTGATCCACCTGCATTTCTGGTCTGTCATCGCCAAATAGTAGAACCATTGATGATATATTCTCCCCCGGTGTCTCCTCCCCATCCTTCTTGCAATAATGTACTCCATCTTTTTCTCCCTCTTTTCTTTGAACTTCATCAGATGAGAGAAGGCGGATATGTACTCTGTATCGGATGATGAGGCTGTTTATTGTTGGCTTGTGAGATGTGCATCAAACTTCCAGCTGCCATCAGATTAAGTTTCTATTATAACCAATGATCAGACATCAGATGTGATGGGACAGTTAATGTAGATACAAATGTGCTTGTTCAGATGGTTACATTAAACAGTGATTGATGTGATTGTTTATTGCATTGAAATGTGCCTGACACTCTGGAAACCTGCCTCTGAGGCTTTGTTGACATGTGCACACTAGGGGTGGGAAAAAAAAAATCCATATAAGTGTTGGGATTTTTTGTTTGTTTTAAATCTTTTTAAATCAAATTTTTCATTCAAAAATCGATTATTTGCCAAATTTGAATGTTTCCTTTCAGTCTGTGTTAATAAGCCACTTTTAAATCCAATCCAGGCTTTTTAAGAGAGAGTATAAACAGCTGCTTAAGATATATATTGCTGAATAAATCCTAAATACTGACTCACGTGTGATGTGTATTTTTCCTGATATAGTCTGTAGGCATCATTGTTTATGTTTTTCGCTGGTGTTAAAAAAGCTAACTAAAGATTGCAAAAATTGGCAATATTGTAGAATCGCAATTTAAATGGAATCGGCACATAAAGAATAGTAAAAAATCAAATCGGGAGAAAAGAGAATTGTCCCAGCCCTAGTGCGCACATGTGCACCTGTCACCAAATTACAGCTGCGGAAGGTGCACTTTGCCTGCACAACGAATAGATCAGGTTGGAGCTGGCAAGTTTTTTTGGCACAAAATTGTCACTGCGCCAACCTGAATCTGTCAGCACCTCCCCCTGGTGTGCCAGACGAAAGTAACACTGCAAGGGGTGCGCCAGGCTTCGCTGCCCTAGAAACTACTGCCCATTGAGTCCATTTCTGATAAAACTGCAGATCTTCCTGCATCCATGCGGTTTTACATGCCGCTGTTGTTTTCCAACATGCAGTCACTTCCTGCAGCTCTGCCTCCGTCCCCTGATTGGGCCGTTAAAGTTGGAGAGATTTTATGCATTGGGCTTCTTGTGCTTTTGTGAGATTGTGAGAACAATCTTTTGATCTGACACAATAATCTAATGAATTGTAGAACTGTAATGTAAAGTAAAGGATTTTTCAGCATTTTTAAAATGAGATTAAAAATTAGGGATGTCCCGATCCGATATTGATATCGGATATCGGTCAAAAAAACAAATATCGGATATCAGCTCTCCGATACAAGCAGTCCATTCTAATATATTTATTTTTTATTTTATTCAGTTGTAGAATATGCTTATGTTTAAGTTCAACACAGTGGTTATTTTGCAATTGGTGAAATATGTTTTTGTTTGATTTATTGAGGTCACTTTTCAGAGTCTTCTAATATTTTTTATTCATGTTGTTTTAATTGTAGTATCTTCTTATGTTTAGGTTAAAATTTATTTAACCTATTGGTTAATAACAAATGGGTCAGTTTTTCTCATACCTACTATTGCTGACTACTGTTCTATGTTTAAGTAATCTGACCTGATCAAGCCTTTTCTTACAGTCCATACTACAAAATAGGTAATAAAAGTCTGTATGATTCCTGCTGATATCGTATTGGATTGATATCAGTATCGGCCAATACTCAAGGCTGCAATATCGGTATCGTATCGGAGGTGAAATAGTTGTATCGGGACACCCCTATTAAAAATAGAGTAATGAGATTAATTTATTACAGATCAAAATTAGTTTATCACTCAATCTTTTAATCTGCTGAAAGCACTAGAATCTTGTAAGTCATAGTTATGGTCTGAACAGTGGGGGTCTGCTGAGGGGCTTTGATATATTGCATTTCATTGCTATTTTCATGGTACAGTACTGTCCATGCACCCTACTTTGTCACATGTTTTCTGTCCACATACCCCAAAATGTTTGCTTTTCAAGTGCCTTACTGTAGGTTTTTACAAAAAAAATCTGAGTGCTTTTTCTTTTTATATGACGACATACTACATTTACAAGGGATGGAGAGTTTAAAAAGATGTTTAGTACAGAATTGGCAGGTTCCTGAAATTCTATACCTATATTTTGTAAATATATGTATATATGTATGTGTATATGTATATATATATAAATATATATATATATATATATATATATATATATATATATATATATATATATATATATATATATATATATATATATATATATATATATATATATATATATATATATATATATATATATATATATATATATATATATATATATATATATATATATATATATATATATATATATATATATATATATATATATATATATATATATTTTTTTTTTTTTTTTACTTTTTCCATCACATTCCTAATTTAATTGAATCTCATTCCTAACCCTTCTCCCTCAATTTACTGTTTTCCCTCTCTACAGCTTTCCTCCCTGATCTGTAAAGGCCTTACAGAAACTGCTTACCACTGCAGGAGCGGGTTAATCCATGGCTGTTGCATATTGAGTTAATTAGAGGAGTATTAAAGGTGGCCCTACTCCTCACCACAGCACTAAATGACCTCACTGTATGAATGTGTACAAGCTCCACTGTGTCAGGCAATTTTTATGCTCCCTTCACATATGCTGTGTTTCTACATGTGCGCATGTGCACCATTGTGTGTGCTGTTTTTGTGAGTGTATATTATTAGCACTATTATTTCAGGCTCTGTGTGTATGTGTCTAGGTGTTTGTGCTTTTTATTAGGCCTCCTATTTTTTCTGCTTTACTGCTCGGACAGACTCTGCTCCTCTCTCCCTTCACTCTGCTCTGCAAATTGCTGCCAGCCCCTCCAGCCCTAATTATTTCTGTCAGGCCAATGGCACCCAGGCCCAATTTAAAGCTGCCACTGTGGACTGCCAAAGTGTCTGGAGTACAATCATAACATTTCTCTTTCTTACCCCTATCTTTCCTTTTCTTGTACGTGCCTACTATGTTACTTTTATTTTTGTGTACATCATTTTCTTATTCCCAGGGGCCTCTGTCCTGTCTCTTTTTGTTTTTGCACTCCTGGCACTGTGACAAGGTGTTTTCTTGCTTCTCAAAGAAAGGTGTTTTGAGTAAGGTGTTGAGAAACTGGGAAATGATGTTTTCCTTCTATTCTACATTCTTTTTTGACTAACTTTCCCTTTTTCTTACCATAACTTTTCCTGTGTTTGTGGTCTCTAGTCTTAGCGTCAGCTATGGCAACCCAGACTGACCCCACTTCAGATGAAAGAGCTAAAGGATGTGGAAGAGGAGAGGGAGCGGTCAGGATACCTGTCAGGGTGCAGTTCACAGAAAATGGCCTTACCTACATGGACAGATTGCTCCTCAAGAAGCACCGCAGGTACTCAGGAAGACAACACTGAATCACACCACATCATCCTATTTTCAGTAGAATATTAAGGATTCTGTCATGGGTTTTTCATTGAAGGCCCCATGAGATACTTGGTGGGTTTGAAAATAGACCCTTACACCATTTTTTGAGGCCGATGCCGATGCCGATATTTGTCAGAAAAAAATACCGATTACCAATTAACCGGAAAAAAAAGAAAAGAAAAAATATGTATATATATATATATATATATGTGTGTGTATGTATACAGTACTTTGTTCTTTAGTATTTGGACTACAAAAAAATGCAAAATGCATTGAACTTCTGGGAAATTAATTATATCATCATTCTGTATCTTGTCCTTCTTGTTAATGAAAATTAGAGGAGGATTATAGTAAAGAAAGAACAACTTCTTAAAAAGTTGTAAACAGGAAAGCAAAAAAAAAACAGTTAAGGTAACAGTCTTTCCATAGGCATCTTGTATTTTTCTTCTCTGCAGCTTTTTCAAGTACAAAATAAACGATTGTGTTAAACTGAGGTAAATTCCAGCAAAATAAAACAAATAACCCTTTTAAAAATGTAAATATATAGATTATTGATGAAATCTTTGTCACATCTGCCTTTCAGTCCTCATTAGTTTATCAGAAGTAGGTTTTAGTTCAGATAGAACCACTTTTTTATTGCAACATAAGATAATGTGCCTGAGGAAATGAAAATATTCAGTGGGACACTGCACATATTTCATAAACTTATTTAAACAGGCTGATTAGAGTCCCCAGCTACGCTGAAGTCTCCCCTGGATGAGTCTGCTGATGGTGACGTAGGGCTCAGAGGAGCTATGCTAACGCTAACACAGTTAGCTCGCTAGCTAGTTAGCTTAGCAGCCATGTCGGGAACAAGTGGATTAAGCCAGATTTCCGTCATAATCACAGTACAACAGTCACAAATAAACTGATCCCCTGCCATCAGAATGTCCAATTCATCAGCACTGACACCGACAGAGTTGGTGTCGGCCAGGAAACTGTTCAGCGTGCCCGGTCTGTCTGTGAGTCTGATCTGTAGCTGAGCAGAGAGTCCAGTGGTCTCGCTATGTCCAGCAGCAGTGGGACATTGTTCACTGCGGAAAGTTGCTCGTCATGTCGTCCTTCAGGCTTAAAAGAACAACTCTGTGTGAGTGTAGGTGAGTCATCCATACACACAGCATCAGTACAGACCTGAAGAACCGCCATTAATCCCCGTTGCCATCTTCCACAACATCGTCATTCTGCGCAGCTTGGACACCGAACAGCGTTTACTGTTTTATGAGAAATTAAGAACATATCGGTGTTACATCGGCAAAACTCTGGCCGATGTTGAATACTTTCAAAAAGGCTATAATCGTCCGATTAAATTGACCGTCCGATGTATCGGTGGGGCCCTAGCATATAGCAATTATTCCACATTAATTTGAAGATGTAGATTTGACGATTTTTCTTCTTGTGCAGAAATTTCAGAGAGCAGGATGATTTCCAAATTTTCTAGCAGATTGTCATTTTTGAAGTAATTTACAGACATGAGCCTATCGTATTAGCCAGACATGCAGTATAAAAACAGCATTGTCGTGTTAAATAGTTAAATTGATTACCTTTAATATCTGTCTATGAAGCAAGACACCACCAGATTTTCAAACTAGAAAGCACTCGGAGAGCACAGACCTCCGCCAACGCCACAATCCTCAGCCATATTGTCATTTTGACCATAAATATTACTCCTGCCTTTATTTCATGTCAATATTTAGATTCCTTGACCATGAAAACATACCATTAGCAACTGAATTCATAATCTATTTTACTTCAGTAGTTATTCACAGAAATCACATTTTTCGCCATGGCGGCCAGACGCTGCTCCGGATCAACACCAAAATCAAATCAGTTCTTCCTTTTCCCATGCTGAACATTTCCTGAAAATTTCATCCAATCCATTCATTACTTTTTGAGTTATTTTGTTCACGGACGGACGGACGGACAGACGGACGGACGGACAGACGGACAAACTCTCCCAAAAACACAACCTCCTTGGCGGGGGTAAATATATTGCAGTTTATAAAACAGGACTTTGCAAAGAGCCACAGTTGTGAATGAGCCTTTAAGCTGTCCACAAATGGGGAGCAGTGGTTGCACTCTACCTTTTCTAGGCTTTTTTATTTATTTACATCTGCAGATGTTTATTTCTTTTTTTTTTCAACATATTCTTTTCGGCATTTTTGGCCTTCATTAAAAGTGGGGAGACAGCTGATTGACTTGTAAAGAAGGATAAAGAGCTAGGGAATACACACAGCAAATGGGCCTCAGGTTAGGCCGTCAGCATAAGACAAGAGCCTCAACATCTGGTTACTGTGCCGTTGCAACCAGCTCATAGTACCAGCGTTGTTTGATTATCATTTAATCACAGTCTGAACATAAAGCTCAGTTGTAGTAGGCATACCTAGACTTGCAAATTCAGAGTTCACTGATATAAAACTTGTTGAGGTTAAATTTGTTTTACTGGGAACAACTCCCATTTATTGTCACTTTATCTCTGGAAACATGTTCACATTCACACATAGTTTAATGTCCAACACACGCTCTTATTATGGACTGCCTCTCTGTAGTTATCCTATGTTAGCCAGCAGTGTATAAAGCAGTTTCTCAAGCACTTATTCTGCAGCAGACTGCCAGAGGGTCTGGCTTCGGCAGGTCCCATTATTACAGTCCTTTATTTAAGCGTCTCCTTTTGGGCTGAGGAGCCCACAGGAGAGCAGGCCAGAGAAGTGCAGAGCAGAGTGCAGTTTTAGGCCCGCCGACTGCCTGAGCTAGAATGCACTAAGTCCCCAGCTGTAGCAGCCTTTAACAGTGGAATAGACTAGAGAGCCAATCTAGAGTGCAATAAGCCTGCAGCGGTGATGGTGGCAGAGCTTAATGGAGAGACAGAGAGACTGGCTGGCTGGCAGAAAGAGTGGGAGGTTGAATTTTAACAAGCTTCAATAATAATGGGAAAGGGAGAGAAGGAAAAAGTGAGTGTGGAGGAGGCATGCGTTTGAAAGAATTCACTAAAAGTTCTTAGTTATATTAGAGTCATAAACTCTATCATCTTGTTCTATTTATGGGTGGCGTATAGGTTACCAGTAGCAGACTTTCAACCAGGGGACATCAATCTGACTTCCTATAGTGACCCAGTAGTGTGGATAGGGTAAATGAATGCACACCCTTCCATCAGCTGCCTGACTTAAAGTATCTGTGATCAAAGCTCTGAACCCTGAAATAAAGATCTGTGCAGGCATAGAGCTGAGCTCTGGACTCTTCCCTACATCTAGAAGAGTTGACCAGACTGAGCCTGTCTCTTTCTTCCAAATATCAATGCATGGGTGGTTTTATATGACACTACATTTTTGGTTGATTCTTACTGAATGAGAAAGACTCTGGATTTTTGTTTAAATAATTCAAGTATAGTTTAACTGCATGACCTATTTGCCTACTTATGAGGCAGAAATAGTCTATGTCAAAGAAAAACAAAAGAAAAAGGGTCAAGAACAATCAAACAAGCCCTCATGATGGTCTCCCATTGCCCTTACAAAACACATGTAGCTTAAAATGTGACATTACTTTCTTAATTATGTTGAAATGCTGAGTCAGCATTTCAACATATTGTTTTTCCTAAAATGTATTCTTCTTTTTTTTATTTTCCTTCTTCTTCTTCTTCTTCTTCTTTTTATTCCTTCAAATTTTGGCACCTTTCACAGGCTTCAAATTTGCATAGATTTTCACAGAAAAAAATTGACATATGCAGCATGTTCAGGAGAAGTGCGCTTGTATTTTCACAGGTTTAACAGTCATACTTTTTACAGTAAAAAATAGTTTCTGCATGAATTTTTACATTGAAATCAATGGGACATTTCCGCAGGTCTGCTGAAAACTTCAGCAACTTTGAAGCTCCACAGATTGGGCATGCTTCCACCTACACACTTCATTCATGATTTAAAAGCTGCACTATGGAATGAATATCCTATCTTTAATCAAGAGCATTTTTAATTGATTTGAGAGCAGAATTTTATTGATTTCATGCTCAGATTTTGTGATATTGTCTCTCAAAACTCTACTCTTGCGCTCAAATTTGCTCTGCGCGTGCTCAAACTGTGTTCTTGCGCTCGGTTACAATGCTGCGCGTGCTCAAACTGTGTCCTCGCGCTCGGTTACAATGCTGCGCGTGCTCAAACTGTGTCCTCGCGCTCGGTTATAATGCTGCTTGCTCAGATTTCCTGCGCTCTCAAATTTCTGTCTGCTCTCGAATGATTTGTGGATCGACCAATAGGAGGCCGAGTAGTATTGACCAATCAGATTGTCCCTGTTTGTTTACGGGTGCGTTCGCTGTTTTTCACGGAGCGTTGCATACGGGCGGGCACTCTTTCAACCTGGTTTATCACCCCCCGACCTCCGGGGCTGTAATAAATGTGATTTCTTTAATTTTTTTTGTTCACTCTTGGAATAAAATATCATTCAATAAATACACGAGCGCCCGTGTTTTCACTGAAATAGTTATATTGTATAACCATAGCCGCATGACACAGTGCTCTTTGTGGTGTGCTGGTGGAGAAAAACGATGTCACCATCATGAAGCTAGGCGGGACAACAGAGCTCAAGCAAAAATGGACCGGCAAAGTCAAGGAAATCAGGCAAGTTGTTTCAAATTCATGTAAATGAAAACTGTATTGTGCTGTGTACTGAATATTTGATCATATACCTGGTGTTATACATACATGAACACTATACAAAAGATGTATTTATGTAGGCTAACCCTGTATTTGTTTTAGTTTGTTTTGAAAATGATCTATAACATCATTTAATTGCAGAGTATGATCATATTGTGTGAAAGATGTGATCCCTACAGCGGTCGGCAACTAACGACCCGCCGGCCAAAATTCCAGTAATATATCTGGCCCGCCAGATGAAATTGAAAAACTGATATAAAAGGGGCAGGGGCGGGCTGGCCCTCGTGGAAACTGGGAAAAGCTCACAAATGGCGGCGCACCAGGCGACCAGTGGCCACAACCGCACCACTGAAAATATCAACCAGCAGCCGCCCCAGCCAGGCGGACACAAGCCACGCGATTGGGAACATCACAGCCG
The DNA here is from genome assembly GCA_036419115.1 of Scarus forsteni. NCBI lineage: Eukaryota > Metazoa > Chordata > Actinopteri > Labriformes > Labridae > Scarus > Scarus forsteni. The sequence continues at coordinate 1,238,515 of JAZDUH010000331.1, read as the reverse complement.
CGCAGCGACATTAAACGGCGGCGGCACGCATGGCGTGGCTTGTGTCCGTCCGACTGGGGGTGGCGAAAATATCAATCAGCACCACTTTCACCCCCTGCCCCTCTGCTCAGATAAACATTCGGCGGTCTGGTCCAAAAAATTCCTGGGCAGATTTTCAGCCCCAGCACGTCCCTGAAAAGGAGTAGGTATCTAAAAAAAAAAGTAAAATTATTTAGATACCATCACAAAAACGACAATCATTGTTGCGGCGCCCCACCTGGAAGTGCGGCTGTATGCCTTCTAAAATTAATCAGCATGTCCCCCTGTTCCCCCTCTGCTCCAGGCGCGCTCTGCAGCACTCGGCTGTGCGCTGCTCAACGGCGCGCTCCGTCACTGCACGCTCCACGGCCGCTGCCCGCTCCTCGGCTGCTGAGCGCTCCTCGGCTGCACGCTCACCTGCAGCGCAGGTGAATAGAGTTTGTGAAATCAGCGGCGTGTGCCGAGTTCTACAGACAATAGATGCCGAGTATCAGTCATTTGGCCTGGCTCCTTTCCAAGTCCTCCTAAAGCAGGGGTCGGCAGGTAAGTTTGGCCTTAGGCCAAAAATTTTCTGAGCAACTGAATGGTGGGCCAAAACATCACATCAATCAGAAACATGTTTTCTTTCTCTCTCTTTTTAATAAAAACATTTCCCCCTTATTTATAGGCTCCTTTTAGATCGTGCAATACAAAATGTAGTCTAATTTAAGAAAGTAATTTGTTATAAATAAAGTAACTTTATTTAGTGTGTTAGTGTGTTATTACTGCTTTAGCTCCACTGTGGCTGCCTTATAAAACTGCTTATAACACTAACTTGGTAATAATAAAGCTGCTGTCTTTAATGACTCGTTACACAGACTGTCATCATAAATGTACCATAGCCAACTATATTTTTCCCCCACACATTTAATAAAACTGTGAGTAATTCCATTTTGAAAATAACCACTTCTTTGAGCCCAGCCAACGCATTTTTAATAAAAAATTTTTAAAATAGATTTTCAGGATTGGGCTATGATTGTGGCTTCCCACACTTGATAAAGGGAGGACTGAACCAGACTTCAGGTTTTCACTCAATCCCTTTTTTATTTTTCATCAGGAATCAAACTGGTGAAAAACCTACAATCACAAAAAAAAATCCATGTTAAATATTTTAGCATTTTTTTAAAAGCAGGAGAATATTTAATTAAACATTTGCTTTACAAAGTATTAAGTATTGTTCATTTTTGAACCATCTGTTTGAAAAACATTTACTTTTTATTTTAGCCAGGAGTTTACACTGATTTTTAACCTAAAACCTCAACCTTAGCTATTTAAAGCTTTTAACAATAAACAATTTTTAACTAACATGAAATAATTTTTTAAATACCATGACATCAAGTTAATTAAATCAGATTTAATTTAGCTTTTAATACTTCCAGTTAACAAACTATTTTTGTACATTGAATCTTTTGAATTGCATTGAAAGAAAGCAAAATTTGATTTTAAATCAACACTTTTTTTTACATTTGATTAATTCAGAAGAAACCCAACTTTAACCTTCATAAAAAGAACACATCGAGATCACAAAACCCAATGCCAGAAATCCAACACCAAAGGTCTCTTTTCAGTAGAGAAACCTGAGAGATTGCTTCTCAACGGTAGCCCCTTTTGGTTTGAGACATCCTCTTTCCATGCGCTTCCAAACTTTTGCGTTCTCTGCTTCGCTCCTCACAAACCAAATGACTGATACTCGGCATCTATTGTCTGTAGAACTCGGCACACGCCGCTGATTTCACAAACTCTATTCACCTGCGCTGCAGGTGAGCGTGCAACCGAGCGCTCAGCAGCCGAGGAGCGGACAGCGGCCGTGGAGCGTGCAGTGAGGGAGCGCGCCGTTGAGCAGCGCACAGCCGAGTGCTGCAGAGCGCGCCTGGAGCAGAGGGGGAAAAGGGGGACATGCTGATTAATTTTAGAAGGCATACAGCCGCACTTCCAGGTGAAGCGCCGCAACAATGATTGTCGTTTTTGTGATGGTATCTAAATAATTTTACTTTTTTTTTTAGATACCTACTCCTTTTCAGGGACGTGCTGGGGCTGAAAATCTGCCCAGGAATTTTTTGGACCAGACCGGCCGAATGTCGTTCATCTGAGCAGAGGGGCAGGGGGGTGAAAGTGGTGCTGATTGATATTTTCGGCCACCCCCAGTCGGACGGACACAAGCCACCGCGCTGCGGCCGCCGGCCGTCTAATGTCCGCTGCGCGGCTGTGATGTTCCCAATCGCGGTGGCTTGTGTCCGTCTGGCTGGGGGCGGCTGCTGGTTGATATTTTCAGTGGTGCGTGCTGTGGCCACCGGTCGTCTGGTGCGCCGGCCATTTGTGAGCTTTCCCAGTTTCCACGAGGGCCAGCCCGCCCCTGCCCCTTTTATATCAGTTTTTCAATTTCATCTGGCGGGCCAGATATATTACTGGAATTTTGGCCGGCGGGCCGTTAGTTGCCGACCGCTGTAGGGATCACATCTTTCACACAATATGATCATACTCTGCAATTAAATGATGTTATAGATCATTTTCAAAACAAACTAAAACAAATACAGGGTTAGCCTACATAAATACATCTTTTGTATAGTGTTCATGTATGTATAACACCAGGCATATGATCAAATATTCAGTACACAGCACAATACAGTTTTCATTTACATGAATTTAAAACAACTTGCCTGATTTCCTTGACTTTGCGGTCCATTTTTTTTGAGCTCTGTTGTCCCGCCTAGCTTCATGATGGTGACATCGTTTTCTCCACCAGCACACCACAAAGAGCACTGTGTCATGCGGCTATGGTTATACAATATAACTATTTCAGTGAAAACACGGGCGCTCGTGTATTTATTGAATGATATTTTATTCCAAGAGTGAACAAAAAAATTAAAGAAATCACATTTATTACAGCCCGGAGGTCGGGGGGTGATAAACCAGGTTGAAAGAGTGCCGCCCGTATGCAACGCTCCGTGAAAAACAGCGAACGCACCCGTAAACAAACAGGGACAATCTGATTGGTCAATACTACTCGGCCTCCTATTGGTCGATCCACAAATCATTCGAGAGCAGACAGAAATTTGAGAGCGCAGGAAATCTGAGCAAGCAGCATTATAACGGCGAGGACACAGTTTGAGCACGCGCAGCATTGTAACAGCGCGAGGACACAGTTTGAACCGCAGCGCAGCATTGTAACCAGCGCCAAGAACACAGTTTGAGCACGCGCAGAGCAAATTTGAGCGCAAGAGTAGAGTTTTGAGAGACAATATCACAAAATCTGAGCATGAAATCAATAAAATTCTGCTCTCAAATCAATTAAAAATGCTCTTGATTAAAGATAGGATATTCATTCCATACTGCACTGACTTCTCAGCTATTTTTACATATCGTCAGCTTTTTGCTGGCTTCTACAGCTTTTTAAATATGATTTTTTAAGCAACACCAACTTTTGAGGAAATCTGTGTGTGTGTTCAGCGTGTCACGTGACTGCAGACCAAAGCCCCGGACAGCCAAGTGCTGCAGTTTGAAGCGCGTTTTTAACTCATCACTGTGTTAACATTTTGAACAGTACAGATATGAAAATTATATTACATGTTTTAGCAGGTTCTTGGGATGCTCACGGTGAAATCCTTTTCCTGATATCTATTCCGGTTAAGACACAGCGAGCGTTCGTTTACCCGGAAGTACCGAGCGTCATTAGAGTGCTCTATGAGACAAACAGGAAAAATACCATGCTTACCATGATTCAGCAATTTAGCCCTGTGGTTGAAAGATTAGAGCAGCAGACTATGGAGCGAGAGTCCTGGGTTCAAATCCAGGCTGAGGTATATGTACTTTTCTTTCCATCTAGTACAGATTCTTCATTACAATAGCGTAATCATGCTTGTCTTTACACTCTCAACCTTACTTTGGACGTATTACACTGACTGGCCACTTCATTAGGTACATCTACAAATATCAACACATTTAACCATGTTACAAAACAGTCATCCATTTACTGCTTTCTTTCACAACTGCAAACAGTTTTAGTGCACTTTTCACTATCTGCTACAGTTTCTGAGATATGACTGTTAAAGCTGCATCAACTTTTGCACATTTCTTTGAAGTTAGAGCATGGTCACGTGACCTGTGGACCTGAGCTCCAGTATCTATAATTTTTTTTTTTTTAAACATTTTTATTGCACATTTCACACATTTGCAGCCCTGATTTACTGCTTACAACTACTCATGTCACATTTTCAACTTTCTTTGCATTACTTTTAGCAATTTCATTTCACAGTTTCAGCAGTCACACTCAGCATTTCGATGCATTTCCTGCATGGAAATGCAGATTCTCTAGTATTAACTCTAAATATTACTTTGAAGGTAAGAGTGGTTGAAATTAAACATTTGCCAACAGTCACTTTTACCAAATTGAGCTGAAAGCACTGTAAGTATTAAAAGCATCGCTAAAGTTTCATAAAGAAGAACTAACAAGTGCAACAAGTGTAGCTTTTACATCATCAAGAGGACTCAAAATTTCTTTTCAGTCCCTGGTCTTCTTTATGGATGACTTGTTAATAATTTGCGAATAACTTAAATACATCTGTTTCACTCTCCAGGCTGCAGGTGAATTTGTTTTGGAGTTTGATCTCTTTTACAAAAAACACTTCATAAAGGTTAAGTTACACACCTTGCCTAAACAAGGGTTAACTTGGTTTGACGTCTTTGAATTACAAGCTCCATCCTCCTCGTAGATCTGAATGACTTAGGCCTCGATCTACTAATGGATGTGTGTATAAAACATGCGCAATCAGCCATAATCACTCTGTTATGAATTGCGCACGCAGTCATAGTAGATCAACCGCAACACGCCCGCTAATTACACGTGCAATTTTCTAGTTTGCATGCATGCAATTTAGCCCTTGTTATTTTGGATCCTAGTATATCAGTCCCTTAGTGTTGTGATTAATATGTATTCAGCAGTAGATTAAATAGACATGTAGGAGGTAAAAATGGAAGACCTGAGGGGGATCAGAAGTGCAGCATACTTCTTCATGCTTGGCATTTACAAAAGCTTAAATGCAAAAAGCCCAAGGCTATTGGGGCTCCTGAATGTAAAGTGCTGTTTGACGGGGAAAAAAGTGGGATGGAAAAGGATAGATGAAGGGATATAAGGGACAAGATTAAAAACAACTCTGAGTAAATTCAATAGATGGAGAAAAGATAAATTCTACAAGGTTTGAGAGTAAGAACTAAGTCAGAGGGAAAGACATAAACTGTTAGTAACTTCCCTCGTCACCCCTCATGGGCAGCCTGGAGCTCCATTTAAAGTCTCTCTCAGAGACCCTGCACTTTGGCCTAATCTGAGTAGGGAGGAGGGACTAACATTTAGGCTAGAAATAAAAAGAGACAAAATGAGGGGCTCAGGCATGCTCTCTCTGGGGGTAAGAGCAAATACATAACGACAATATTTGTTGTAGTTTTATCCAGCAGCTACTAGTGTTACAATTTACCATTGTTTTGTTAATAGATAAAGCCCATTGGCTTGAACTGGAAAGCCCCGTGTAGCACATACACTGGAGCTGCAGCAGAACACCTCAGACAGAATGAAAGTACAGCTGAGTGAGGGGTACTTAGTTTGTATAAACTAGTTTTTTCACATTACTGATTGTGAACATACTCTGTTAGTCATTGAAATAAAACGTATGAGCATGAGTTTAGGAAAATGTGGGCTCTTAACATACTACTACATACTATTAATGAACTTTTATTTTTTGCATTTCTGTTAAACAATTGATCCATATGTATTTTTTTCTTCTTCTTTGTATGACTTTTTCAAGACAAATTGAAGGCTATTGTTCACCATTGCCCTTTGGTCCAGATGTTAAATCACCACTTAACACGAACACAGAGAAGGAGACGTCTCATAGTCTAACAGGTAATACGTGTGTGCACACAGAAGACACATATACATACTACTGTACATCCACAAGCTTTATTTATACACTATATGAGGATGTTGACCTGCAGCCATGACAGTTAGATGCTCTTTCTTAACATGTCATTATTGTGATGTATCAACCTAAACAAAGAATTGCCCTGGATAAAGCAGTTTGATAGAAAACCCGAACTTAATCATTTCCAAACACGTCAACACACACGCACAAATCAGCTGCATATTACAGATGAACACATGATGCAAAGGTAAAGAAACTTTCCCTCTCTCTGTGGATGGAGGTGTAACGGCCTGCCTATCCATCCTTAGTGATGTGACTGCTAATCACAGCCTGTGACTGTGTGTGCAGAGGGCAGTTAGAAGAGGCTTCTACCTGACAGCTGTATTATGCCTAGCAATGGAATGGGGCCTGCAGAGGGGGCTTGGGCTGTAGTCTGGATCTCAAGGCCTGGAGCTCATCAGTCAGTGGAGAGTCTTGCCTGTCTTGCCCCCAGCTGAGGCTGTCAGGAAATTGCAGATATCTCCCCACCAAACCTCTGGACCCCAGGGCTGTCAACTGCCTTTCATAACATTGATCAAGATTTTCTTCCAACTCAGTCTTGTTAGAATCTACCAGTTCTTGCTTGGCCCCCATCCCCATGGCTGTCTATCACAAATAGTGGTTGCTTTGAAACATTTTCAAGGTCGAAATGGCTCCCTTTGGTTTCTGACAGTAAAAAAAAAAACAAACAAAAAACTGCAAAGTTAAACAAAATGACCACAATGCACTTTTTATACAATTGACACAAACTGTTCTGAAAGTGAGCAAAGAACTGTCTCAAGGATTCCACTAAAATCCTTTCCAGCTCAAGTATTTTTTTCTGATGTTGCTTGAAAAAAATGTACACTGTATTCTGAAAAAGCTTTATTGTAATAAAAAATACATACACATTACTAAGATTTTTTTATTAAATCTCTTTTTGTGTAATGTAAGGAATGCTGAGAGAACTGTTTACAATGGTGTTTACATATTTTTAAATGTTTTTGCAAAGTAGTGATGAAAAATGAGCCATACAGACCTCCTGCCAGCCGTACAAACCTCCTGCCAGCTGTACACAATCTAAAATCAGAGACACATTAACAACACAGTGAGAAGTAAATGTGTTGTCTCAACCTGTTCAGACTGACCATCCCAGTATTAAATAATGGGTGCCACTCAGAAATACTTTTTTACACTTAATTTCAGCCATAAAAATAGCTTACCTTTTTCTTGTATTCAAGGTTTAAACAAGCTTTTAACTTAATTGTGACCAAGAGTCAAACCTTTGTTGCAGAAGGATACATTTGTTGTTTGTTACTAGACGCACATAGAGTAGTCAAGACATTCAGCAGTAACCTCTGGATACTTTTTAAGATTGTAGAACCTATTACTGACCTGACTGTCTCAGTCAGATCTTGTTCTTTAAAAGAATGAAGGCAGCGAGCTCAGCTCATAAGAAATTCTTCTTCAAATGTTTCGTTTTGTTCACGTAAAGTAGTTTTCTTAGTTGGATTACTTTCTGTGTGTAGCATACTTTTTTATCTGGAGCAAAAATACAAAATATATAGACAAATAAAAATGTACACCTGGTCTTGGAATCATTGTACATAGTAGATCAAGTCTGCTGTGCTGGAATAAACCCATCCTTGGCAACTCTAATTGAAGTTTCTCCACATCATGAAATTCATTTCTGTCTGCTCACAATTTAATAATTGATATTCTATTGCTCAGTGATATGTAGATGTGAGGAAGACGGCTGTGTCTTTGGGAAATCAAGAGCTGTTCAGAAACTGATAAACTATTCCTTCCACCTGTCTAAAACTTTTCTGACAATTACAACAGGTTGCATGGTTTCTCCTCATCTTTTGTCATTGAGCCTGAGAGGGTGGGCCATGTGTGTGCCCATGAATAATGAAAGCTGTTTTCAAGCATCATGTTGGGAACACTCCCTCGTTTAAAATTCAAATTTTCCTGAGCTGTCAGACCTGTGGTGATGTTAAACGAGCAATATTAGAATGAGAATGATAGGTTCTATGTGTGTTAAGGGTGTAGAGACAAGGAACAAACGAAGAGCTTAAAAGTCTAAAAAAAAATAACAACATAAAAGAAAATTAGGATTTCAAAAACAAAGACATACTGTTAGATATAAGTTTTTGTAATTATTCTTGATGTAAAGAAAAAAAGACCTTCAGTTAGCTACTTTACATTAGATCTCAATAATAAATTATTAATTATGTAGGTGAAGGTTTAGGCTCTTCCAAACTGATGCAAACAGCACTGGATTAGTTGAAACTTTTTAACAGGGCAAAAACGATGTAAACTTGTCTTAAGTCTTCTAAGCACCAGTATAGTGTCAAGGAAATGCACCTTAAGGAGTGTTCAAAGACTTTTTTTTGCAAGTCCATTGACATAATTATGCTCTGTCACATTACTGAGTGTTGATGTTGTGGCCTTTTTTAAATGAACTTTTTTTTCATGAAAGCAATAGGTCATTACTTTTTTCGGATGCATAAAGGATTTACTCTAAATTGCTGCTGTGTATCAGGCTGCATGGTGTGTAAATGTGAATAAGAATGTTACACACTGTGTCAATAACTCATGGGGATGCTGGTCATTGCCTGGAAAAACCAGAACTATGTGTATGCTCCTCAGTAAAGCAGTCAGGGTCCCTCACAGACTGAGGCGTGCATGCACAGTTTGCAATGTTAGGCCTCTGAAAGTAAAAGTATGGCAATTGGAACCCAGTCAGACACTACAGAGGAGGGGTTTTTCACTCAGATGGACAAAATCCAAAGTCTGGTCCAAGTTTGGATTTTACAAAGATGTTGAGGGGAAACTGATTGAAGCATTCACCCTGTCTAAAACATGAAGCTGCCACTAAAGGAAAAGATGTGCATGATTAAAACTGTTGTAACTCCTCAAGTAAGTGAGCTGACTGAGCCAGAGAGAGTGAGAGCTGGAAGATTCAGTGAGCCATACCTGAGTGAATTAAAGGTACTTTTCAGAAATAATGTCTAAATGTTGTAAATAATAGCATTAGTATAATTCTGGAGTGTTTTTTTGCTGTTCTTTTGCAGTTTGTTCGTCGTGTTTTGTTATTTTTGAGTTGATAATCTTTTTCCGTCATAGTTCGAGTTTTATGGATTTCATCAGTCGTAATTTGGAAATATTGGAGGAGATGTGGAGGAGATCTGCCAGGGAGAGGGCAGACCAGAGAAGAGTCTTGGAACAGTTGGTTAGAGTTGCCTCAGGGACTATTGTCTGTAAAAAAACACCTGGACATGGTCTAATATAATGAGCTGTAACATGGACACTAACGCTGTAGGCAAACACAAATGTTTGAGTGTATGTAAAAAAGTAGGTTAAGTTTAATTTTGGTCATCTTAAAACTTGAACTTGTTCATTTACAATTGCGTATGAAGAGAAACCTGTTTAAAGTTTGAACCTGTTTTTTTTTTTTTTTTTTGTAATCACACACTGTTCGAGCATTTAGAGCATAGAAATAACAAATACTTGCCAGAATTATTTACTTTTATTTCTCATGACAAAAGGGTTAAAAAAAATTACTTATAGGAATTTCCTGACACATTTATTGAAAAAAAGACAAAAAGACCTGTTAAAGTAAAAATTTTAGAGGTTAAATGATTTCAAGAGTGAGTAAAAGTACTTTTTGAGCGCAACGCACCAATACAGTGATAATAATGATAACTGTAATAAAATAATGATATAATAATAATTATAAAATAATAACTGTGATATGAATTTTTCTTACCATTACATGCTTAGTCATGAGTACTGAGATAACAAGTAAAGCAGAATAAAAGCTTAGCTCTTGTAACTTTAGCCATCACTACTTAAAGTGAGAAAGAATATAGAGCCAAGTTAAACTACACTTTTTTAACAGTAATAATCAAAAAAAAAACATAGACTGCACAGCTTAAGGATTACTGTATTAAAAAATTGCTGCAACACAAAAGCTACTAACAAGAAATCTCTTTGTCCCTCACATTCTATGTTATCACATTACTCTTTCCTTGTTGACTTGTCAGTTTTAAATGTTTGTTTGTGTGTTTACAGCTGAGGAGGAGGATTTTCGGTGCTACTTTGCATCATTGTTCGCTGTTCCTGTCAATAGAGACAGGGTAGAGCCTCAGTCTACTAGACCTGAACCTGACCTCTTCATGGATGTCCTGAATGAAGTGAGAAAGACTGAAACTGCTCATTCCGATAGAACAGTTTGAACATGTATTGTGAATGTTGTAAATTGTTAAAAAAAAATACCCACAACACACAAAAACACATCTGCTTAGGCTTCACAGTCACCCACTAATTCTTTGTTTCCATGCCTCTCAGACTCCTTCAAGTGTGACACCACTGCTGTCTTTTGTTTCCACAGAAAGAAGGAGACACAGGTGGAGTGTTTGATAGCGAACAGAGGACAGATAACAAAAGGAAGTGAGTTTAGATGAAAAAGGAACTGCTCTCACTACACCTGTGCTTGCTTCCGCATACGACTGTATAAAAGCTTTAACTGAATTCATGTATATTCAAAGGCCTTTCAAGAACAAGGTTTTTTGGAAAATTTAACAAAATGTTGATTTGATGAATCAACTGCCACCTTTATTACTGATCAAATGTCTTAGTTTATCAACAAAAGTTCGAGGTTAAATATATTTGTAAAAATCCAATATTTTGAACTTAATGTGAGTATGAGTCATTCTTACACCACTTTAGGCTCATGTAAGAAGATAAGTCCTTATATGAAAGTTAATTAGCTTGTAAGAAAAAATAACCTTTTCACCTGATCCAATATAAAACAGCACGTATAGACATGGTCATGTTGACACATCACATGTGCATTGTATGCTGAGGTTTGGATTGAATTGTGGTGATCAGGACTGTGTAATTCTCTGACTGCAGCCCATAAATGCTTTTTGGTTTTATAACTGTTATTTGTTAAAGCTGAACTCTGTCAACAGTCTATTATTTGTCATGCAGAGATTCCCCTGGTCTGCAATATTTCTACAGTGGAGGAAAATCAGTGCCCCAAACAGGTTTAACTGCAGGTGAGTGCAAAAAAATTCAGTCCTTCTTCTGCAGCAACTTACAATTTCTGTCATAGACCCAGACCAACCATCACCATCAACATCAACAATATGCTAGCTATTTTGTTTACTATATATATATATATATATATATATATATATATATATATATATATATACACATATACATATATATACATACATATATATATATATATGTATGTATGTATATATATATATATACTGTATATATATGTATGTATGTATGTATGTATGTATGTATGTATATGTATGTATATATATATATATATATATATATATATATATATATACACATATATATATATATATATATATAATTTGTACATATATTATTTTTGACTCATTTTTGTGTGTTATCCTTTCACCCAGGGTCTTCCACTAAAACTAATCTATCTGTTTGCACAACAGCTGAGACCTCCAGGACTTCAAAAAAATCATTCAAGACACCATCTTCACAGAACCCCTGCCACTCACCCACTGTCAACAAAACAAAACCTGACTGCATATCACCCTGTTTGTCCTTTCCCTCATCACTAGATTTTCATACTAAGACCCCTAAACATGTCCATGTCTCTTTACCTTCTAATGTGCCTCCTTTGGTTAGTGCGACATCACCAATCCCAGAGGAGACTCTCTCCCATTCTCCTTCCATGGCCTTTTCTCTTAGGTCTACATTCACTGTGTCACCATCAAGCTCTTGTGAGTCAGCTCTGCTACCCAAAGTTTACCAATCAAACCCATTACAACAAAGCTCAGACTCATCTCGGTTACCAGAACAAACCCAATTTCCCAATTTATTCTCATGGCCTATCTCATCAGTAAGGCTTTCCCACTCGCTCCAAAGCAATCTGCAGCCCCAAAGGCAATCCCAACATTCCGTCAGGGACTCTGAGTCTCCGTTATCACATAATCAACCCCAGAGTCCTCTGTCTCCTTCACCTTTCAGTCCAAACCTGCTGCCAAGATCTCCAGAACCAAGCCAGCCTGTAAGGTCACCTTCAGATGCATATTCCAGACAGAAATCAACTCTGTCAAATGAGGAGGCTCCACTTTTTATGTCCTTTTCCTCTGTTTCTGGTGAACATAAATCAACTGCAACACAACAGGATGCCCCGTGCATTTCACCGATTCCATGGCATTATTTCACCCAGGATTCTCGCTTATCCATGAGGATGCAGAAGGAAGAGGAGCTGTGGATAGGCAAGTCATTTAAAGTCATGGCTTTGATTTGTGTTCACTTGTTTGCATGCACACTGACTTGTTATTGTTCCATAATTCTACCAGTCAGACAAACAATGTTTTCTTTGTTGAGCATGACATGCTTAATTTAGGTAAAATTGGATGTTTTGTATGCATGAGAAGTTTTATCTACATCACAAAGATAAAAAACAAGAAGATATTTTAGGCGAGTTAGGAAAAATCATTGACATACCAACCTATAGTAGATGTAATGTGGAGTAATTTTTTTTTCTTTCAGATGGGTCTGCTGTCTTTCACAGTTGACAAATCAAAGCACATAACAATACATAATGTCAAATCTTTAACCAGAACAGATTCACCAAAAGTGTATGAAGGTTTGCCCTATAAAGTGAGCCATACTTCTTTAATGGAGGGTCTCTTTAAAATTTGTACCCTTTCTTCTTCTTCAGGCCAAACTATGCACTACATCCTGTACCATCCTGTATCCTGTACAGCCTCCAGTAACTGATTATAATAGTTACTGTCATACTTAGTAGTGCAGTAGATTATGGGATGATTCAGACCTTTTAAACTACCCAGAGAAGGTAGTACAGTTAGTGATTTGACAAAAGATCCTAAACTATGTCTTTGATTGGCAGACAGTGCCAAAAACTGAAACATGAGGCAGTACACTTAAAATGTGCCTACAAAAGCCCAAAGAAAGCTCTTACATATGCACATTAAAAACAGCTCAAGCAACCAGGAATCAGTCCTCACACATTCACGTTTGCCAAGAATCTTTCACTTTGCTGAGTTAGTCCCTTTTGAGATTTACTTCCTAAGCAGAGTCCCCATTATACAAAAACATTTGCCAGTCTACACCTTATGCACTTTCCAGCTCTGTGTATGATCAACAATTTGCAAAGAACATTTATACCGCTACTCAGTATTTAACACACAATTTTCTTGGCATAGATCAAGAAAGTTTTGAAGATGGGTTCTGATGAAACTTCTCAAGATATAATAATAGAGGCATAATTGAATGTGAAATCACTCTCATCGTTATATTTTCAAGAACAGCATCAACATGAGGCCATTCATCTTTGCCTTAGTTAAAAAGAAAAGAGCTTAAATTTTTCTATTGAGTGATAGTGTTGTGAGGCAGGACATGGCCATTATATAGATAAAACAAGAACCAGTTATTGTATCTTTTTTGGTTTAATCACCTTTTTTTCCCAGAGTGAACAGAGGCATGCATTAGTTTTCAAGTGCACAGTTCAATATTTTTTGGGTTGTCCAAGGTTCATTTTTATAGTAAGCACAGCAGCCTCTCTGCTCCTGTGAGCAGAGAACCAGTACAATAAATACAAAGGGTCTGGCAGAAAACGTAACATTACCCTTGATTCAAATTACAGTATAAACAGATTAATATCAAACAGCAATGTTTTTGGTGATGCTGAACACCAATTTGATACACTTTCTTCAGACTTTTAGAGACCAAACTGTGTTTCTCTGACCATGATTATGATTAACAAGTGGCAGTGGTGAAATAAAGAATTGATATTTATAATTATGGACAGACAGTTACAATTAAGTGTTCCAAACTGTAACACTTTGCCCTCATTTTGCCTGAACACCATACTCAGCCTGAAGGCAGTCTTTACCAATGTGTCCAGGGGGGTCTGGGAAAACACTCAGACCAAATATTTCCGTGTCAAAGGTCATTTTATGTTTTTTTTTTATAACTGATCAATATTTTGGAAAAAAACAGTTTGATCAAAATTGGTGTCGACTGAAAATATTTGTAAATTTGAAGAAGAAGCCTGAATATTTCAAGAGAGTCTGGCTGCAGATCTGCACTGACAGGACCCTGCGTTGCAGACCTGCACTGTTAGGACCCGCTGCACTGACAGGACCGGAAGCTGATTTGAAGTCTTTCCAAATAAAAGTGAATATACCAGAAGTACGTATTTTTCTCAAAAGTTTATTCTAAACCTTTCAGAATAAAAGCCATGAGACCGAGAAGAACGTATTTTTCGTCATCTGTGAATATACTTAATTTCTTGGGGCTTTATATTGTGTATAGAATGTTAGTATTTGTTTTCATGTGTTCAACTACAAATAAATATCTTTCTAGCTCAACGGGATACCTGGGGAAAACCTGGCTAAATATTAAGATTTTAGGCAAAGACAAAATACAAGACAGGATGGCCACTTGGGGTGTTATTCTTAAGATACAAAAATACAAACTTAATGTATAGCTATTGTCATGATCCCTTTAAAACATTTCTGAAAACGTTTATTTTACTCCAGTATTTTAATTCTTTTTGTTTTTTTTTTAATGTATTTTTTGGGCATTTTGTGCCTTTATTGATAGGAGAGAGACAGTGAATAGGCTTGTGAAAGGGGGTGAGAGAGTAGGGGAAGACGCTCTGCAAACAGGTCACAGGTGGGATTCGAACCTGGACCAGCAGAAGCAAATGCATGGGGTGCCTGGTTGCTAACCACTCCGCCAAACCAGCACCCCCAAGTATTTTAATTTAATCAGCAAAACAGACAGCTGTTTGTGTGGTTAGCACTACAAACCTAGTTAAAAAAATGTTAAAACACCTCAATATGTTTAATGGCATATGCTTCTACACTCCAACCCATTGCTGACTGTTATTTCATTTTATGTCATTATTTACCACTGAAAATGTTGCCTCCTGCACTTTTGGACTTATTTACATATTAATTTACTCAAATCTTTGTTATAGGCATGCCTTATGTGTGTTTGCAATTCCTTCAGAATTCATTTAATAGTTGTTTAATATTGCTTGTTTATTTTCTTACCTGTGCTGTCGGGCCATCAATATTTTCCAATGGAGGGCTGCTGATTTTAAATTAACTTAGCTGTGTGCATTTAAGGTGAATTACTGAATACCTTGTTACATGGGCCAGATAGCCAATTACCTCTGATACAGGAAAAAACACAACACAAATTAAACTTTCAAAGATGTGCTTTTATTTCTACGACTCGCTGTACTCGCAGTATGAAATGTATCCTTGATTGTCCATGATTTCTTCACAAAACGCCCACATATCCTCAATATTAAAGAAGATGAATTTAAATGGTTCCAGAATGGACTCTCTTTTCTCATCTGGCAGTTCACATGTGGTGCCAGACAGCTTGTCGAGGTCCTGTGAAGTAATAATTGAAACATGCATTTGTAAGAGACAAATAACAATTGCACATCATGTAGAAGTGAGTAAAATCAGTTATATTATACAATTTCATTTTTTCTTATTTCCTGGTACAGGAAAATGGCAGATTTCAGTGAACACTTTCTCATGCACAGAAGGCTTATGGACCAAAATGCCTGGGACAGAATGATTTCTAGACAAATGCTGTTTAAATAATTTGCTTATACAAAAAAAGTATTCTGCTTACAGTGATCACTTTGGGTGTTTTCATACATGTTTAAATGCCACAGGCAGTGAAAGCCTGTCATGTCAAGCTTATCTCATAGATATATCTATAGAATACATCCATGTCCAATCCAAAAGTTAACCTAGTTAGCGCTAGCCACTGTTACCCTAACTACAATTGCAGCGCAAAAAAACAGCCAAAAGTCCAAAAGTCATTTCTTTCCAATAAATATTATATTACAGAGCGGTATATAGTGGAAAGGACAACGTTCAATGGAACAAAGACTGTTCCTGTTTCTTTGAAAAAGACGAAAAGTAGTCACTCGACTTTAAATCACCTCCTCTCTTCACGGGAAGAAACACTGGAGCATGTGAGAAAAAAATGTGACGTCGGGTCCTCTCAGTGCAGGGGGTCCTAACAGTGCAGGTCTGCAACGCTGGGTCCTGTCAGTGCTGGTCCGCAGCCAGACCCCTCTCGAATATTTCTATGCATAGAGTAAGGCTTCCTGTGGCTGCTAAAAATTGTGAATTTAGGGCTCTAAATTTATAACAGAGAACTGCCAGGTATTTAAGTTAAAACGTTACCCTTTTTACCCCCCAATCCATTTATCCGCCATGTCTGTGATTTAAACATGTCAAGTACCATCAAAGTTAATTAAGCAAAGAATCATTGATGTGAGAGATGAAAAAGTTGCTTTAGTCATTACATTTTATGACTTAGAGATTGGTTGTGTGTTCTGTTGACCTTGAGTATTAGTTTGTGCTACATGGTGTGCTTTTTAGGTCAGACTCTTTGTCTTGTTTCTTTCTCTTGCAGATAGTGAAGATGACATGAGCAGTGATAGCCTTGGTCTTGCTTCACATGAGAACAACTCTTCAGAGGAAGACACAGAGATCCATGGTCTTTTAATGATAGGGAGAGGCCCAGAAGAACAGCAAGATAATTGTGCCATATTATGTCATTCAGATGATTCCCTTGTTGCTGCAGGAGGAGAAGAACAATTACAGACCAATGAGCAAGAACAGCTGTCAAGGCTACTCTTGGTAACATACCTCATTTTTTCCAACTTGTTTTCTGGGTCATAGAGGAGGGACCTTGGACTTTAGGGCTTTTATGCCTCATTTTTTTGAACAAACCACAAGGCTCTTATATGGTCAAGGGGTGAGAGGCTTAAAGAATCTTTTATATAAACATTTTATGAACTAAACACATTGATTTGTTTGATGTGAATTTGCCAAGCTATCAGCCAGGGATCATAAAGTGGAGATCTCCCTTCACTCATTTCAACTATTGTCTACTTTGGACCAATGATTTAACATAAGATGAGTTAAGACTATTGTATTCCCTTTTACCTTTCATGGCAGTCACACCTCTGTGTATCTTGTTTATGACATACCATATGGAGGAGAAAAGTTTTTTTTTTGTCACAGTTGCAAATCTTGTCTGCAACAGCAAACTTAAAAAAAAAATGAAAAAAGATAAGACTTACGTGATAGTCAGATTCAGCATCTGAAAGCATCATTACTTGACACCCTAAAATGATGTGTATGATGAAGTGAGCAAAAAGGAGGGCTGGGTCTATTTCTCTTTCGCCCTTGCATTTTGATCTTGTAAATGTTCTCATAGCTTTCCAAGCTTCCTCAAAATATTAGAATAAGACAATATGCTATAGATTTAAAACTTTAGATCATGTTTTGAGTGGTGATAGTCATGTTCTGTGTACATAAGAAGGATTCATTTTTTATTAAGTCATCATTATTTAAACATATGACCACCAGGCATTAAGTTGCTAACTACGTTGAAACACTTTGACACAAAGGCAGGGACTTTTCCCCACCTTAATCAGTCTTTTAGTTACAGATCTTTGGTCAGAACTAGGCTGATAGGAGATCTACCTGAACTAAAGGCATTTTTTTAAAGAGCACCACACTTTCAAATCAGAACTGATCATAATTTGCTAATGGAAAGATTCCACCATCAAATATCTTAAAGACAAGCACAACTTTAATTGTGCAGAATAAAAAAGAATTTTTGGTCAAAATAACAATTATCATCCTAAACCAGATTTAAATTAGTGTAACAGAACTAAACACATATACTGCACTGAGTGAGAACAGTTAAGAGGCATACATCTCGACTTTCTCAACAAAGCAGCTTAAAGATAACATTTGTATCACACTAATAACACTGTGTTATTCCTCTATAGCTCAGAGACAACTAGGGCAGCAGTGTTAAAGGTGTCTACCATTGAGAGAAGAAAAGTCAAACAGAGGGGTTTTATAAGATGCAGCTTGTATGGTGCAAAATGACCTACAAGCCATTTAATGCCATACATCTTTTTATATTGTTGCAAAAAAACAAGGAATAATAAGGGCCTGTGATTTATTTAAGAGGCAGGAGCAGAATCAGGTCCGTGGTTGTGAGGATGGTGGTTGTGTGAGGCCTTTGGACCAGAATCAAACTGCCTCTAAATTATTAGATGGTAACACTGCATCTAAACTTTTTTCTTCAGATATCAATCTCTTCTCAATGCCAGCTCTCCATTTACTTGTTTCTTTCTTTTAGTGTCTGCATGTATATCTATATCTATATCTATATCTATATATCTCTATCTATCTATCTATCTATCTATCTATCTATCTATCTATCTATCTATCTATCTATCTATCTATCTATCTATCTATGTATATATATATATATATATATATATATATATATATATATATATATATATATATCTATCTATATTTATATATATGTATATATATATATATATATATATATATATATATACATATGTACATACACTTTTTTTCTTCTAAAAATGTACAAAATCATTATCCTTTATGTAAGCAGCATGTAAAGTTCAGAAATATTTTTTATATGACAAGACAAGAGCTGCTTTGCCCTGCTCTAATTTCCACTCTCATTCAGAAGCACTGAGTTTGGTGCATTTTCATTTCTTTTTTACATTTTTTTGTTTATCTACTTTGGTGTGTATCTGATCATTCTCCATCCTTGCCCCTTCCTCTGTCTTTACAAAACAAATCCCACTCTCTTCTATGTAATTTTCATCTATCCCTTCTGTAGTGTCTTGCAGTGCTATGGCTAGCATGCAAATGTGTCAGATGTAATCTCAACCAAACAGCTTCCTCATTCACCCTTGTCTCACAGGAGGACACTTGTGCGGGGAGAACAGCTAACCGACCACGTCGTAGTGAGATGCTCTCAGTAGCTCCAGGGGTTAATTAAAAATCAATTCATCAAGTGGAAACAAAGGAAACATGAGAGCGGAATGATCTCCTGTGAAAGACACAAGCTCATTATTTAGCATTTGCACAGTGGAAAATAGAAAAAATACAAATACACTTACCTCACCCGATAAAAGCTCATTTAACATTGAATTTATTTTTGTTGTTGTTTTTTTAGAGTGGAATAGAACAACAAGAAGTGCAACAAAACTATCATTTTTTTTCATTACTTTTTATATTCTGCGAACCCCTGACCTTAATCCACCTCTTATTATTATCTCCCTCTTATCCTCCTCTATAATCCATTTCTTCTGTGCATTCCTCCCGACTGATTTCCAATTGTGTATCTTCTCTCCACCTCCACCTCACATGAACCACCTTTTTGCTGGCTTCCTTCAGTCCTTTCCCTTACAAACCATTTACTCTACACCCAGTCTCCTCACTCAATTTTCTATGCCTGTCCATCTGTTTCCTTATCCCCTCAGGTGATGAACAGGTGGTGTGTTGGGTCTGGATCAGAGCAGTTTTGTGATCTGGATGAGTTTCCGCCTCTGAGTTTGGACAAAAATTCCAGTCACTCCATGACACTTAAAACCACCCATAGTGACACAAGCCAGACTTTGCTGAATAAGGTGGAGCTTACAGGTAGGCTTAAAAGGGGAAGTATCTTGAGATGTGAGATAAGATGTCTGTGTGTGTTCTCATATTTATGCTTCACTTTTATTGAGATTTTCCTTTTCTGAACTGGCTCGTGTTTTTTTCTTATACAAACTACACTAGAAAATGCCATTGCTGTTTTCATGCTTCAAGAGATTAGATTGTGAAGATTACCTCTGTGTCCAACTTTTGCCTGGAGATGCTTTCCAATTTGCAAGTGTTATTCATATCACAAAGGCCTCATAATAGGATTTAGAACAAATATGTAAAAATGTAGAGCTTACAAGAGAGATGAAAATGAGTTTTAAACCCAAAGGAGCCCTGGCTGCCTGGTAGAAAAACGAGTGATGGGGGACAACACAGATAATTTACTACCCATGGATCCAGTGGGAGCTTTTCTGAGCTGCCTTTTTATTTTGCCTGTGTGTGTTTGTGTGTGTGTGTGTGTGTGTGGGCACGTGTCTTTGCATTTGCACACATTTTAGTTTTGTGTGCACCCTTTCTTAAATTTTTATTTAGTGCCTCCATTTTCTTAAGCTGTAGGTAAACACAGGCCCATATTTCATCACAAAGCCACACTCTCAGACAACACAGTCTTTTCCTTCCCTTTTCAGATGAAAAGTGTAGATAATAACAAAGTTTTCTGACGCTTTTCTGAAGAATCTTGAAAGGCATGTGCTGTCAGTGCAATACCGCCCCTCTTACACAACACGTCTAAAGAGTTCTGTCATTACTGCCCAGAAAGTGTACAAAAAAACATTCTTTAACCATAAAGAAAGTGCAGTAAAGCTATGTTATGGGCTTTGTAAGGTACTTATTTCTGCTGCATTTGTTTATAACACTTTGTTATTTTTTGCACTAACCACGGTCATACGCCTGGGAGAGAAATCATTGGCTTGGCATGAGTTTTATTCCTTTGTCTTCATTTCTTTCATGGCTCGTTTCTCTTTGAAGTTCACCAGACAAATAGTGCTGTCACAACATAGTTTTCAAACCTCTGACATTAACTGTGTCTGGATGGTTTATAAACAGGCTTATGCTGTGAGGTTCAAAAAATGTGCCACAATAGTGGAGGAAGTCTGAAGTAAATCTGTGATGTACATTTGAGACTGACAAATATTTTTAGTAATGCTCATCACACCTTTAAATGAATAGTTCAGTTTTTTGAAGTAGGGTTGTATGAGCCCATAAGGCTACTAAGTACATTAGATCCAGTAGAAAGTTCTCTCCTCTCCCTTAGTAAGCCACAGGCTGTAAGAGCCTGGAACGCAGAACCAGCTGCAAACAAGGAAGTATTCTACCAGATATTTACTGTGCCTACAAGAACTCCCATCAAAAATGTGAACCACAGTTTAAGAGTATGCTACCTTGAGATTTTTTAAGTGCACTAACTTTTCAGAAAAAATTGTTATTCCCCCAACACACACAAACACAAGAATGCAGTGACATTAAAACATGAACCATTAAAGCTAGGGTCGGGAATTTTGGAAAACTAGCATGAATTTGAATGTAGCTTCTCCTCAGGGCTCCGTCTCGCCCCTCCCACCCATCCTCCAAAATGATGCCCTATGCTCACATGCACTAACGCTGCTGATACACAACCAAAAGACTGATTCAACTGCAAACCGTCCCCCAGCACAACATTTATGTTTTACACTACACCAAGTCATGTCTCAGTCAGCAGCAAGAAAACCCCAAAACATTATCATAGTAAAGAAAAAAACAAACAAACATGGAAAGTCAGTTAGTACTCACAATCCGATGTTGATCGGGGTATAGGTAGTTCCTCTGCTGTTCTCCACATAACTGTCAAGTCTCCCATTTTGGCCATGATACTACCTTATTTTACGTATTTTATCCTCTTTCCTGACGTCCTCTCGTATTAATATTCCCCCGTAAACTTCCACCTGCAGTAGCCTGGGTGACAGCTGTTGCGAGATTAGAGCCAACAGTGGAACAAACCAAGAAAAGTAAAGTGTTTATTTTAGATTTCTTGTACAACTGTATTAAAATGTGTGGGTTTCTGGAGCTTGGTTGAGGTTGTGAGACAGCCGGCAGCGGGCTTCCCTTATTTTCAAAGCCAAAACTTGACGGGTAAGCATTCTCCAACGGACTCTGATCCCTCTCAGCTCGGCTACACGCACTGAATCAGAGTCTGTGCATGCTGGCAAAATGTATGAGCAGGAGGCAGGCAGAACGGTGATGGGATTTGATTGGTTTAAAAATGTTGGCTACAAAGATGTGATTGGTTGGTGTTTTCCCAGGTTTATTTCTGCTGTAGATAGCGAATACTTTTCACTCTATTATAAGAATACATTATGAATTGATTGTCATCGGGTCATAAAGATACTTTAACCAGTATTACAAAAAGTGTATCTAAATCAGATTACCCACCCCAGCTTTAACCACTGTAAAGAAGATTGGTCAACCAGTCAGAGAGAACGAGGGATAAGAGTGCCTTGACAAGAGCTCGAACCAACCTGCTAAAAAGCACTGTGAATACGGATTGGAGAAACTTAGTATATGAAACTGTGTTTCTGAACATTAGGGATTGTTAACATATCCTAGCAGTTATGCAAAGTGAATACATAAACCATAGTTAAATCAGACTACGGGCTCTTTAGTTCTTTGTTTGTTGAGTAAGATAAACAGTTGACATCAATTCATAAAGCCCAGCTTTTCACTGCTCGTTTTTGAGCCTGCATCAATTGAATGAGGTTGAGAGGGAGAGACTCCCACAAGGGCACCACCACCTTCTACACCGTTCAGCCAGTCGCTCGTCAAACCCCACTCGGTCTCCACTGCCGCTGTCATTAAAGCTCCAAAGTTAATGAGAGAGAAAGGTTAGAGAGGAGGAATATCACCTTGACAACACTGTGCACTCATTTATGTCCCTCCTTCCCCCCATCTGTCTCCTCTCAATTTTTTTCCAGACAGGGCCAAGATCCAAAAGGCTTTATATGTCTCCTGAACCACCTTTGCACCTCTCTTTGCCTTCTGCTCTTACTCCCCTTCACCTGGCCAGTCCAAAAATGAGGTTGTTAGTGTGCAGATTCTGTCTAGTGTGCATCCATTTGAACAGAAAGAAAGAGAGCGATAGACAGCTGGACTGACAGACAGGCTGCACATTGTCAAAGTCCGCATAGGTGGAGGGGGAGACGGAACAGAGAAGTTGTAAGCAGACAAACCAAGGTAGCATTAAGTTAAAGAGCAGTAAACTCAACAAAAAAACAGGAAAGACAGAATTTGAGTGTTGGTGTGTTTGTTTCTTAATCTTTGAAATCTTTGTATATTTTTCAAACAAGCTCTTTCTTTTCTCTTTGGGGTTTGGAGGCTTGCTGTCTGACTCTTCTCCCTGTTTCCTCTTTTTATTTGCTGCTGATTTAGACTAGTTAGTGAGTTCTCCATGCAATCAATAGTATTAATTGATCGTATAACCACTGGGGAGTACGAAGAAAACAGCAGTAATTGCATTACAGCTGTCAGGACTGTTTGCATAGGCTTGTAAGCAAAATTGGTTTGGTACATGCTGCCACTGAGCAGAAAAATGGATCATTGTATGAAATCTAATTTACTACATTCATTCATTGAGAGACTACTACGGTTACAAGTAGATCTGCTGAGGTCTGTTGAGTTTATTACACAATGTGGAAGACTTCAACAAGAAACTGAATGATGACATAATGTAAAGGTAAATTTTGCGACCACAACCTTACACTTATTCAAGTTTTTTGGGGGCATGTTTGCCTAAATAATTGCAAATAGAGTCAGAAAAGGTGGAGAGAGCAGGATAAGTCAAAACTGAAGGAGGGCACAGGCTAGAATCAAACCCAGGCTGTCCACGCAAGATGAGGGCCTCAAAACATGGGCATATGGAGACATTGACCATGAGGCTATCACTCCCAACCTTACACTTTTTAAACAAAAAAAAAAGCATAAAAATAACAACTTTAATCCACACAGCAGTTTTTGTATTCTGTGCCGCTTTGGTGCCTTGTGAAATCCAGAAGTTATTTCATGCTTTTGTTCTATACAATATTATACTCTGCTGGAGTTAGGTAGCAAAGCAAATGCATTTCTATTTCCATTTGCTAGATATACATCCAACTGACTGTTGCATGGCATTGCATAACTGATGTCTTCAGATTTCATTTCTCTTGTACCCAGTTAGACAAAATGTTTTTGGAGAAGTTAAAAGAAATCAAAGGATAAAGAACTGAGCCTAAAGGATGCTTTTCCTTTCTGTAGAGACATAAAACACCTCTGTTTCTCAAAGTTTTCACCTTTGTCTCTGTTTTCACAAAAGCTTTTGTGAGTCAGTTCTCCCAACTTAATCATCCTGTCTTACTTTTCCCTCTTTCTTTCAGGGTCAGAGGATTTTGAGCCAAGATCCAGCCCCATTTCCCTCACTGAGGACCACCTGGACATCAGTTTGATGAAGGACAACCACTTGCAGCCAACTGAAATTAAAATTCACTCTACCACACCCACCAGGAGAGGGGAAATATCAGCAACTGAACCAGGAGCATGTGGTAACTGTATGTGTGTGCTGCATGGATTGATTTGTGGATTTTATCTGTGTGAATCCTATCCAGCTCTCTGGGCTACACTTCTTACTGATTTACTCTTATACGTGCAGAGCCCCATTTTTTACACAATTAATGCACCTCATTTCTGCACTGAGCCACAGTTTCTTGGCACTGAGTTTGCAGGTTTCTTAAAGAGATTATACTGTATCACACTCCACAAACAAGCACACACATGCAGGATTGGGAGTTGTTCCAGAAATGTGTCCCATCATCACTTCACTCACCTCCATCTCAGAAACACTGCAGTAGTCAAATTGTCATGAAAAACACATGCACATGCTCAGGTTCACATGTGCACACATGCAAACACACAGACAAGGGATCTTTTTTTTAATTGTGGTACCTTGACTGCCAATCAGTTATTTTTCTTTGTTTTGTGAATAACTTGGAACAGCATTTCCTCAACTCTAGTTCAATCTGTCAAGCCAGTCTGCCATCAATTTTGAATGTCTTTTTTAAAATGTATTATAAATTTGTTTTGTTTTTGTTTCAGCTCCAAAAAATGAAACTTTATTCTTCAAATATTTTAGTTTTGTGCTGTAGTGATATTAAATATTAACTCTTTGAATGGTAACAGAGTAGTTGCACACTTACAATACCCAAGAGTCTAAAGTGTTTGCCCATATTTAATTATAGCATCATAAGAACTCTTGAGTGCTCTACTTGTTTGTCTTTTTTCACCATTCTTTATACCACAGGGAGACTTAGGCACAGACGTTTCCACAAGTTGCCTCTCAGTTTGGTTCTGTGGGCTGCCTTGTCAATGTGTTGCTCCACTGTGTTGTCTGACAGTACTCTGAGGAGGCCCTCCTGCCGAAACATCTGTGTTTTTGCTCCCTTGCGAAATTAATGAGTCTCTTGAAACGGCTCCATGCTCAAGAGCAAATTTGTGCTTCAGAACTTTCCTATTTTCTGTTCATATAATTTGTTTTATCATTTCGAACTATAGTTTTTTCCTTAGATACAGACTGGTAGTCAAATAGAGATTGAGCCCCATTTAATATCTGGGGTCTTGGTCAACACAAGCAGATAAAGGTAGACTTACATTTAATGGCCAGGATATTATCAAAGGTTAATATGCTCACTCCTTTGCATTTTTGTTTCAGAACTGATCAGTAGGTAACGCTCTTCAAAGATTATTTATTTTTAGTGGCACAGCTTTTCTTTCCTTTACGTAAGTAGGGATGCAAAAGCTAATCAACAAATTTCAATGACATAAATGATCAAGGACAGATGGATTGTTATTAAAATGCATCATTCCATGTTTAAGTGCATTATGATACCAATCAGTTGAACAATAAGTCATTTTTTCATTGTAAACAGTTTGCTTAAAAGTTTTTCAATTTTAAGGAAATATAGAAATTGTGTTTTTTAAGTAAAGAAAAGTCCAAACCTTTTCATTTTTACGACATCCTTTTATTATAAGTTTGGATTTTTAAAGTCAGAATGAGTGTTACATACATTTCTCTTTACATAAAAGAAGAAAAAAGAGTTATTTTATTTATTTTGCATTTTAATATGAAAACTTAATCACTACTCAAACAAATATCCTTTTACGTAAAGGCCTGCCTCAAGTTTAAGGTCACTTCAATATAAAGGTCTATCCACAGTTTTAAAAATAAAGGGACTGGTCTACATTTGAGAATTAACTGCTATTTTCAAGTTATTTTTCATGGCAAAAATGTTTCTGAATGCATCATAGTTTGTTGCTTGTATTGATATTCCAGTGTACCTGAACATCCAGTAATATCTTGTATACATGTACATAGTAATGTATTCATGACAAAAAGCACGGGCCCTCTGCAACCTTGGAAGATAAGATTTCGATCAAACTTTCATTTTACATCAAATACATTTAACTTGTGCATTTTCCTTATCAGACACTTAAATCCATGGATGTCATGCCAGCTATGAAATTGTGATAAACCCTCATCAGGTGTATGCATATGTGTGAGCACACACTTAAACACCACTGCATCACTTGCATCATTCTCCTCCTGTGGCTCTGTTTGACAGTGCTTGTAAAGTGATTGTTAAGCACTAAGTGGAGGGTCTATGCTGGTTGAAAAACAGAACCCTGCACTGAGAGCAGGAGGAGGGACAGAGGGGTGAGGAGACAATAGAAGATTGAGGGAATGAAAGACTTAACACTTGAGCTGGTTAGACAGCACACAGCTTAAAGTTTCAGCAACACACACACTCACAGACGTCTACGCCATCATAGTTTCTCAATGGGGGCCTCAGTGTAATTTACAGTGAGCAGGTGGGGATAGATGTTCAATCTGATTCAATTTGATGTGGCCTGCAGTAGAGTTTGATGAGACACCACTCATTCCCCGACTGTCGTGATCGCTTCTCTCCTCTCTCACCCTCATTCCCTGTGCTTGGAGCAACCTCCGCATCTTACTTTGACTTTACCTGCATTCCCAATCCGCTGCCCTTTTGAAGCTTGGATCAAGTTTTAATGCAACAAACAAATCCTAAACAACTTTGTGCCAGGTAAACCCTTGACTCTCCTCACCTGTCTGTTTTTTCCTCTCAGATTGGTCAGTCTTTGACCCAGAGCTGCACCCAATGTCCCAGGCAACTAAGGAGATCCAAGAGATTTGTAAAGTGGATATGGTAGGCTACGAGGGCCCAGACCTGAATAATAAAACAACTATGCAAACACTGTGTGACCTGGAGCAAGAACCTGGACTACTGACCAAGGGTACCGACCTGCACATGCCGCACAATAATGATGGTTTTATGATTATAATGTTTTGTGCATTACTTGAGATGCAAAAACATTTTTACCATTAACTTTGTCTCACCATCTACCTCATAACAGGAATGCAGAAATCATTATTCAGTGGGTGTCAAAGAAAACTTGGAAATTATCATTTTGAACGGTAAGTGTACAGATCCTCCTCCTAAAGTGTACACAGGATTTGCATGTGTTGCAGATGTTAAAGATTTGGTAGTGCCTGTCAGTGCTCAGACCATATGCAGCACACTGCAGCAATCGGTCTGCATGGCTTTCGTCCCAGAAAGAGGTCTTTTCTGAAGATGATGCTAAAAAAAGTCCAAAAATAGTTTACTGAAGACAATCAGATTAAGGACATGGATTACTGAAACAATGTCCTGTGGTCTGCTGAGACCCAAGATTATCTTATTTGGATCAGATGGTGTCAAACCTGTGGCAGCAACTAGGTGAGAAGTACGAAGACAGGTGTGTCCTACCTACAGTGAAGCATGGGGGGTGGGGGGGTGGTATGATCTGGGGCTGCATGAGTGCAGCTGGCACTGGGAGCTACGCTGCATTGAGGGAACCAGGAATGCCAACATGTACTGTGACATACTGAATCGGAGCATGATTCCCTCCCTCTGGAAAAGGGGCCGCAGGGCAGTATTCCAACATGATAATGACCCCAAAACACACCTCAAAGATGACCACTGCCTTGTACAAGAAGCTGAGGGTAAAGGTGATGGACTAGCTAAGTATGTCTCCAGGCCTTAACCCTATTGAGCGTCTGTGGAGGAGTGCAAAGTCACATCCACCGCTCTGTGATGTCGTCATGGGGGACTGGAAAAAGAAATGTGAAGGTCTGGTGAACTCCGTGACCAAGAGGGTTAAGGCCGTGCTAAAAAAGAATAACACTGCCCACGCAAAATATTGACACCTTGGGCCCAATTTGCACTCTTTCACTTAGAGGAAAACTCATTTTTGCCAGCATTTTAGACATTAATGTCTGTGTTGAGTTGTTTTGAGGGGACAGTAGATTTACACTGTTATACAAGCTGCCCACTCACTACTGTACTCTGTGTCAAAGTGTCATTTCCTCACTGTTGTTCCATGAAAAGATATAGTAAAATATTTGCAAACATATGAGGGGAAACAAAATGTTGTGAGATACTGTAGGTTTATTAGGGCTTTATCAATATTTTTTTTATTTTTTGTTCCCTGTTTATTTTGAAAAATAATGAATAAAAATTTATATCTTAAGAAAATTCAGCACATTTAGTAGCAATGTTCCTCTTAGGAGATCATTTAAAATGCCCTAAAGACTGAAACACATTGGGCTAAAACTTTTTTGTATTTCATCTTCTATTTTCAATTTAAAGATGACACACTGCTTACTGACAGATGGAAGTTCATGTATGGAAATAAAGTAAAGAACTTACATGCCAGAGTCATCTGGATCATACAGTATTTAAGGATTATCAAACTCTCCAAGTCGTCTTTTATGTACAAAAGTGTTCCCTGTGTTTGTAACTCTTATGAGGGTCTCCATACAAACCTCTCCTTCAGTGGTACTACATTTATAAACTGACAACTCTGTGTGCTTTTGTTTACAACTATGGCTTTTCAAATTTGCAAACCAACATTATTTTGAAAATGAAATGTACATTTTCTTTGTGCAGCCTTGTAATTTGCTATTTCCTTCTGTCCTCCTATCTGTGTCCATTCACCATTATCTGCATGTAATCATTTGGTGTCTCACCCTGTTTGCGTCCACCATTCCAGTGGTCATGATAGGGGATAATCCCTCTTTTTTGTGCTCATTCAATCCATTTCTCTGTTGCAAACATGAAATGTGTAAAGGATCGTTAGCCAGCAGATCGACTTCAGCTCTGACAGCATTTCGGGTATCAGGCCTTAATGTACCACTGTATGAGATTGAGTTCAAGTGTGACAACATGTATTTGCTTGAATTTGCTAAACTGTGTGTGTGTGTGTGTGTGTGTGTGTGTGTGTGTGTGAGCTCACATGTAGTGGGCATATCTTTGCTTGAGGCTGTAAGAGTGGACAACTGTTAATATCACATTGAGATGTGTAATAACCGAATTAACACATGCTACACAGAGAGCTCCCAAAGAAGCGTTTTCCATCCCTCAGTGCTCACATGCGAACACACACACACACACACAGTTGTGTATGCCCATCTTCTCTATTACTCATTTACTTATTGACTTACTTATTGTAATTAATTTAATGTATGGCAGAGCTGTGCAGACGTTGCATTATCCTCCTATCATCAGGACGTAAGGGAGGTCATGTTTAAGCATCATAGCTCTAATGTAAGTGCACTAGCAATTTACCAGCGGAGCCTGTTTATATGTTTAGACCTTGATACCAGCCTCACTGTAAAAGGAGGCTGTTATACGCTCCGACACTGAGGAATAAAGAGTTCCTGTTTTACTGTCAGTTTTATTTGTCTGTTTTAATTAATTTATTAAAATAATAGGATGTGCCGGATTCAGATCTAACTCTGACTTTAACCATTATATAAGTCATAAGTATGAGATGGGTACACAAGCTTTTTAGTTCAGCTTCCATATCACCCCAATAAAAATGTTTCTGAAGCTAAAATGCACAATGTCTGCACCTGAAAGTCATTTAGAAAGACTTCATGCACCTGCGCTGTAATCACAGGCTGGTGTTTGAGTGCTGTGTTTGTTGGGTGTTTGATGTTCTGAATTTAATTGGTGGATTTGGTGTTCCAGGGGCAGAGTCAGAGAGGAACAAAAGGATGAGGAGGCTGCAGCACAGAGAGACAGTGAGGGTGTTCTCTTACTACCCTGATGTATTCATACCCACACACACAAACACACACAATCACACATGTGCACCCAAACACTCCTGATTGTAAATTAATCATTATGATGCAATATCAGTACTTCTGATTTCATGTAACTTAAATTGTGTTCCAAATTTTTGTTTGATAGCAATTTGTGTCTTGTTGTGAGTCCATCGTTCTATGATATGTTGATGGTATGTATGTACGAAATATGCTTGTGGGTAAAAAAAAGTGGATTAAAAAAATGTTGATTAAGAGCTAGGCCAAAATCTTGTGGAAGGTGGCAGAATTTCATCTGTAATAAACCCCAGCTCACTCGTCTCGGCTTGCAAGCTCCTCCCCTTAATTTTTAAAGAACTCAAGCAGCACTTATAATGGGAGTTGTATTATTATTTGGTCATTGCACTTGGCTAGAAAGATTTCTTACCAAAAAAAGGTACCTTTTCATACAGATTCATCCTCAAGTAGAATATTCAATCTATTAACACTCAGTGTTTTACCAGCAGGGATAAAGTCCAAATGCAGTGCTGATAATACAATTGAAATCTACACCATCTCTCAGCAGATTTGAAGTCATTAATATAATGCACTTATGATACATTGTCTCTGGAGATGGGGTAACTTGGAAATATGGTTGGTTTGGTGGGCTGGCTCCAGCAGTGCATTCACAAACATAGATTACATTAATTGAATGTATTGTTATACTCTTGAGCAAAGGCTTCTTTTTCGCTTTTCAACAATGGAGTACCATAGTCTTGTAGTTTCTGTCTGCCTTTCACTTTTAAGTTTAGATTTAAAGTGTCATTGAAAGTATAATTTTAAACAGCTGCTCTGTTGGACTCTGTAGGACGTTTCACCATTGTTTACTGTGATCTAATCACACTAGGGTCTAATACATAGGAAGATGCTTTCAAGACTTTTGACGCCCTTACTGCATTTTGCATGTTTCCTCTGTGTTGTTGAGTTCTTCTGTGCACAAGACAGCATAGTCCTTGGCATCAGGACTTCTCCTTCTCCTGTGAACACAGCCAGAAACAGCCAGTAACATAATATTTGGCCCTACTTTGTTAAAAAGACCTACCAGTGTGACATCCTTTTCCGTCAGCAATACAAGCTCACTGACTCTAGGCTTTGGTAGGCAAACCCAGTGCAGAGAAAAGACTGTAAAAATAAAAGCCCTTTAAAATAGTGCTTAGCTGACTAGTTACAACAGAGCAGACCAGAAAACCAATCAGAGTGGACTGGGTCTATGAGGGAAAGCGGGCCTAAAAGTAACAGGAGCTCCAGCGGAGCGTCTCAGAGAAAGAATAGAGGTGGATCAGGGGTTTTGTTAAACACTGGTGAGTGAAAATCTCATCATCATATCACAGAGTGTATGGACAGTCTAACAAACAAAAAAATCTAGTACAGTGAGAAAGAAAGCTATCAAACCTTGCATAAAGATTTTTTCAACTGTGAAATGAAATTAAAAATTTAGATTTGAATCCTCATGTATGAAACAAAGCAGTGACACAGCCAAAGTTGCAACCCTGGTAGTTTCAACATTAGCTTGTTATGGACTTATCCCCAAAACTTCATGTATGACATATGGTAGGCCACAAGAGTTAACTTAAATTCCACTGGTATTGTCTTCATCAGTGTGTATATGTGTGCTTGCTCCATTAGGAAAAGGCACAGTTAGTTGCCATACCTATCTACAGGGTTCCAATGCAGAACATAATTTTTCTATTGTGATCCATTTGTATCTTGATAAGATAAGGATGGCACTGGATGAGGTCAGATGCACACACACACACGCACACACAGTCACATGAAAGTAAGTCTGCTGCAGGTGATAAACTGTGTTTGTAAGGGAGGGAATAAGGAACTGTGCCAATGGCCGCTGCTGCCATCTGTCTGTGTGTGTTCAGGAGTGGGGGAAGATAAACACCAAACACTGGAACTGTTTTCTGTACTGTATGTGTGTGCTCTGTTGGTGTGTGCCCCCCCCCCCCCCCCCAGTCCTGCTGCTTTGCATTATTTGCTGCAGGTAGTCCAATTCCATCATGGATGTCGCTATCTACAGCAAAGTTCACAGTTAACCACTCCTTTATTAAGCTGATTTGTATGCTAGTAGGGGTGGGTCCACTCGGTTTAAAAAGGGGGGCACAGAAGGCAACAAAAGTTAAAGTTTAAGTTAAAGTTGGGGTCACCAAAATGTGACAAAACCTGCCACTGACCAAAATTGTGTGGTGAAAATAATTCCTTTTCTTAGATTGTGTATTTTTGCATTTTTATGATAAACATTTGTGTATTGTTCCACAACAAACATGTGTTTTTTTTGTTTTTATTTTAGTTTTATGTTGCTTTTGTAGGTTAAAGAAACTCTACCCATTGAGGAGGGTGCACATATTTTTGTGCTGTCAGTATTCCATATCAAAATAGTACTTTGCATATCTGATTTAGGAGACAGGTTTGTCAGAGAAAAACATGAAAATCGACTTCCGCACACTGTCTAACTTGCAAGAAATTCATTTATTTGCAACATTTTGGTGTCAGACCTTCATCAGGCAAACAGTTTGTTAAAGAGGGCAGGACGACTTAAATAGGCAGTGGCGATCACCTGTGGCCAATCATCATCATGACATCACATCTGCCCTAGAAAAATAAACAGACAAAAAAACACATCAACTTTCTAACTGAGAGAGTTTATATGATGAAAGTCTAATTAGAGCTGACAAAAAAGACAGCAAATGAAAACATCAATCACAAATTATACAATTTAGGGGACATCAAAGGTCCATAAGACAAGTAATATTGTAGAGAAACATTCTAATAAACTTCAAGTTGACACAGCCCATTTACACTCAGGCCTGGGGAAATTTAGAGTCACCAATTAACCTAACAAGCAAAAAGAAAAAAAAACACACACACTAAAAAGTATGTTTCTGGTCTGTGAGATGTAACTGGATAAAACCCACCTAGGGACAGGAAGACCATACAAACTAATCTTCTTGATGTGAGACACATGAACCTGCTGCACCACTGTGCTCCCCATGCTGTCCTACTTCTTCAGCTAATTGATGTTTTGGTTTCAGTGTCTTTCATGTTGATGACACAAGTCATTGGAAGCTTTACACAATGATTGACAGCAGAAAGGCCCTATGACATTTTGGGAGCGGTGGAGAGGAGCTCAGCTGCCAGTCATATTTAAAGTTGGCAAGAGCCTGTGCCACCATGGAAGCTCCATCTTGGCATGTTAGGATCAAAACAAGGACACACAGGAGAAATTCACAACCTCTATCAGAGAATGAAACACACAGAGGAAGTCAGGAGGTAGTTTGGATGTGAAAGACGACAACTCTGTGATTGAATTTCAGATTAAGGTTCATTTGCACTCAGCATGTGGTTATGCAGGAAGATAAATGTGGGAGAAAGAGGCCCTGGTTTTTACCCCAGCTTGTGCTTGGGGATATAGGGGCGTTTTATTTGGTCTGACATTAATCACTAGAGGCAAACAGCAAAAGCCCTGTAATCCAGCCGCAATCACTGCAAGACTGATTGATAGCACAGGGACAGAGAGAGAGAGTGGCAGAGAGACTGAGGGACAGACTCGGAGAGAGAGTGGTGAGAAGGTAGATCTTTGTTATTGTGTCCTTCACTGAGTTTATCACTTACTGTTGAAGAGAGGGAAAAACAGAGATATAAATGTGATGGATACTGAATCGCCAGAATGAGCTTAAACAACTCCGAGATCTGCACTCCCTCTGTTCTTTCCAGCTCATGTTCTTTGCAAACACATCTATTCACACCGGAGAGGACAACAAAAAGAGAGCTGACCTTTGTTAGATTTCAGCTTGTCTGTGATGTTGTTGATGCTGTCAGAAAGACAGTGAAACTGGACGAGCTGACATTTAACTCCACTATATTAACTGACCCCTCAATAGTGCAGGAGTTCATACTGGGCATGTTGAAAAAGAAAAGCTGACAAGCAAATCTGCTGTGTTTTGATCTGTTTTTCTTTCAGTGAATTTTGATTGAATATTGTGGATTATTTTTGTGTCGTCCTCCCAGGCATTGCTATGACATGTTTTCTTTATTACTTATTTGGTGTCATAGTTTTCAACAGAACAAAACATTTTGTCACATTGGTCACTGATGGAAATTCATCCTCGAGAATACCTTGAATGGACACAGTGCTCACAGAGTCTCTCAGGTAACCCACAGTGAGCTGCAAAGGACAGATTCCACCTGTGACAGCTTCACTCAATACATGAAACTATAAAAGTGGTGAAATGCAAGTCAGGGCACCCCAGTCTAGAAAGTTTCTGTTCTTTGTTCTTTCATTGTCTCTGCTTTGATATGAATAAATAATCTGATCTCAGTAGTTATTGTTCTAATTTAGAAAATTCCTGGTGTAGGGTGGCAACGCCTGGCGCACTCCGCGCAGTGGTGATTTTATCTGGCTCACCACCGTGCGCAGCCAGTTTAGTAATATAATAGAAAGGCTGCTCCAAGATGGGTGTGGCAGTGCACCAGGGGGGAGGTGCCAGTAGATTCAGGTTGGCGCAACATCAGTTACATACCAAAAACTGTGTGGAAGGTGTGCTGAAAACTCACCATCTCCAACCTGGTCTATTCACGGTGCAGGCATAGTGCCCCCCCCCGGTGCAGTGTTAATTTGGTGACAGGCGCACAGTGCGCATCCATCACCAAAACCTCAAAGGCAGGTATCCAGAGTGACAGTGCATTCTTTATTGCATGTTGCATGCTTCACAACATAGCCTTACACCATGGATGCCACTTTGACCTCACAGAGGAGACATTACATGACTTAGGATGGAGAGAAGCTGATCAAAACTCACAAAATCACATGACAAAATACATTTTATCTAAATGTGTCCCCTTCCTCTTCCTCCAAGGCTGGAGACAATGGAGGAGAGATTGAAATTGTCACTTGCCTGCAGCGCATTTAAAGGCAAGGAGAGGGGTTCATTTGATTGGTGAAGATTTCACTCAGCTGTGTTAAACCCACTCACACCTATTCTCCTCCCTCTTTGGCAAATGCGGAGGAATGGAAGCGTCATCAGTGCGCCTCTGTCGCTGGACTGCGCCATTCACGAAAATTATGGTGTGGGGTTGTTTTTTTTTAGGAGCTGGGCTTGGCCCCTTAATTCCAGTCAAAGGAACTCTGAGTGCTTCAGCACACCAAGACATTGTGGACAATTCCATGCTCCCAACTCTGTGGAAACTGATTGGAGTTGGTCCCTTCCTCTTCCAACATGACTGTGCACCAGTGCACAAAGCAGGTCCATAAAGACATGGATGACAGAGTTTAGTGTGGATGAACTTGACAGGCCTGCACAGAGTCCTGACCTCAACCCGATAGAACACCTTTGGGATGAAATAGAGCAGAGACTGAGAGCCAGGCCTTTTTGTCCAACATCAGTGTGTGACCTCACAAATGTGCTTCTGGAAGAATGGTCAAGAACTGTGTTTACTGACGGTGTTTGGTCAAAGAGTTGCTGAGCCAATGTGATAATATCCTTCACAGACTGAAGTCAGTTTTTAGTGGCAATGCTGACCAAGGGACCAAAGGTCACAGGCATGTATTTTATTTTATTTATTTATTTTTCAAATTAATTTTGTATTTTATATTTGCTACAAAAACAAAACAAAACAGAATTTATCAGTTTAAACATTACGATCCTGTCTTTGCCATGCATTCAATTGAAATAGGTTGAAAAGTATTTGCCAAACATTGTGTTGTTTTTTATTTCCAGTCTACACATCGTTCCAACTTTGTTGGAAATGTGGTTTGTATTTTTTTCAGGAAATAGCAGCAACAGAAACAGTACTAGTAAATGGTAAGTAGTAAGTCCGTTTTTTTTTTTTTTAATTAATGACAAAACGTGTGTTAGATTAGAATGGATTCAGGCAGTTGTCTAGTTTCCACTTTTATTTGTCAATGCATTGGGGGTTAACATACACATTTTTTGCCCTTCATCAGTTTACACTGCTTTTGATGACTTCTTGGGTATGTTAAGAATCAGTAATGCCCAAAAAACCCTAGTTTTTTATTCAGAGAACCTCGGATCCAGCTCAGTCTGCCAGATGCTCATACTCCTTTACTGACATGTTCTCAATCTAGTCTGATTGGCTCAGTTACCACGGTTTCTGTGGTAACTGATCGTTTCCTCGTTTCCCTGTGCCATTTTGACAACTCTGCATTCACTCTACTATCTCTGCTCTGCTACCACAAGCCAGTGAGATCATAGCTGGCTACTCCGGGGAGAAAAATAAATTAAGGGAACTGCATTTGTCTGCTGACTTCCCTCAAGTATGTAATAAATTGCACTTAGGGTTGGACTTATGACAGTAACCAGGCGTAGCTAACAGAAACCTAGTTATCAGGCCACTTACTTTGATTTTGTTCTCTTTGTTGATTTTCAGGTGAGATTGATACTTAATACTAACATCTGGATTATCAGTTCATTTTTTGGTCTGCTTCTTATTTTACAGACAAAACCCCAAATTAATCCTATAATCAAGAAAAATAATCAGTCTTAAGTCAGACACAGAGGTCATTAATTTTCCTCTTTTCTGTACATCCTTAAGCTCACATTTTGGCTAAGACAAACAAATCCATCTGTGGTGTTAAGCTAAAAATATATTTGCTTGCTAACTTCCAGAAAGGGATGCATCAGCCACCAGGTAGATAAAAAGTCATGTTTGTGTCAGTACAGTTTTACACATTAGTAAGATGCTGATAACTGTTGATTTTCAGTTTGTCTTTAAAACTTTCTGTGTTAGTTCTTTTTGCTGCTGTGATCAATCTATCAGATCTTCTCTGCCTCCACACTGGTCCTACAGGTCTGCTGTGAGACATACACAACCGAGGTGCTGAAACAATATAGAGGAGGCTCGCCAATCATTGTTCATCTGCATCTGCATGATTTACGTATATTTCTGGGCTAAGATACGTTTTTTGCCCTCGGTTATTTTCCCAAATCAGTTTGAATATTTTTAAGTATCCTTGTTTAAAAATATATAATGCCCCTACTATATTGTCTTCCAGAGCCTGTGTAGTTTGTTATCCTGATAAGTTAATCTCTTAGCTACCTATGAGTCATCCCACTTTGACCAAATATATGCTTTGTTACTGTGTTTTGATGTTTACTGGCTGTCCTACATTCTGGCAGGGTGTACCTATCATGTCAGTCACTCTTCATTGAACCAACACCATACCATAACAGGGCTGCCAACTTTTCAAAAAACCTTGGAGTGAGATTTGGTGAAGCCAATTTAAGTTTGGCAACATCAGAGGTGGAAAAAGTACTGAAAAATTGTAATTGAGTAAAAGTATCTTTACTTTGCTTAAATCCTACTCAAAGTAAAAGTAAAAGTACCCATCTATAAATTTACTCGAGTAAAAGTACAAAAGTACATCATTAAAATGGAATTTGAGTAAAAGTTACTTAGTTACTTTCAGTTATTTAATGCAAAAAAAAAAAAAGGATGAGCCATGAATCAAATCCAGCACAAGTTGTTTTAATCAACTTCGAGGCAATTAAAGTACACATCCACACTTGTAAAAGCTCGGCTGAGCTCAGTAACATGATCCTCTGACTTCCTCACAATACAAGGATAACAAGGACAGTCACAACCTGTACTGTAAAGTGCAAACTATTTTCAGTCATATTGTCCAACTGACAACACTACAATTAGAATAAAGAAAATTAAACCAGAATCAAAGTATTCAAAACACAAAATTCACAAAATAAAGTGCCCACAGGATCCCACAATTCAAAATAAAATGCCCGCAGGATCCTGCTATAATTGACTTTCACTTCCGGGACACAGGGGTTTTCCGCCCGCATTTAATTTTTTTCACTATCAACATTGTACTCAGTAACGATAGGGGGTTCTAATGTAGTGAAGTAAAATACTTGAGTCAAAATGTACTCGAGTAAAAGTAAAAATTACATATTTCAAAAACTACTTAGAAAATTACAAATTACTCATAAAAAGTACTCAATTACAGTAACGTGAGTAAATGTAATTCGTTACTTTCCACCCCTGGGCAACATACACGGCAGAATGACTTTCAACACCAAGTGCCTCATTTTGTTTAGGTTTAATCAGACTATACAGCACTCAGAAGTAACAGTATGGTGCAATTGCAATCACCTTAGGTTAAAGGTAAAAAAATAAGTTTAAAATGAATGCTATATTTTGGCTGTGTTGTCTGATACTTCCTCAAATGGCCTACATAGTGATATTTAAACAATAACTGTAGTTATGTCATTGTTCCTCATAAGTCTATTTCCTACCTGTCTACAGGCTCGTGTTCATGTACAATCAAAAATTCCAAGACCAGCGTTTTGCTCACCAAAAACACCGGTCTGATCACCACTACTGCAGCTTTGCAAGAATTAAAATCTCAAAACATCTAAAACTAGATGAAATTTTTTAATGAATAACAAAAATTAAATGAAACTATACTGATGTCAGTTATAGTAAAAACATATAAAAGGTTTTTTTTTTTTATCAAACTGTGAACAAGCAGCAATAAAACAAAATCCGAATATAACACAAATTTTAAAAAATACACAGACCTTTACATGTTTAACCTATTAAAGGATAAGTTCGGTTTCTACATCTTTCACATTGTTTATAGAATGAAGTAGTACAATATACTCACCCAGAAGGCTTTCCTGATCCAAACAGTGCTTCGGGAGATATTTGGATCCAAAATCGAGCGGCGGACATCCGTATAATAGTAGCACACGGGGCATGTATAGCGCTGCTCCTAAAACGGCATTAATCATCCAAAAACGTATTAGTTTCACCAATATTTCATCATGGTCTGCTCGCGCTACTCCTCCAAGACAGTCCGGGGTCACACCACCCGTGTTTTTGTGACTGTGCTGACCTCCGAACTGGAAACTTTCTTCATGGCTGCTGCGCATGCACAGTACGGCTCATTGTTTCAGGGGCGACTGCCAGGTACTGAACAACTTTCTTCTTCCAGTTTTGTGCAAAATGGACGAATATCCATCGAATGAAGATGTTGTGGATGAGAACTTTGAATATGATGGGTGTCCTTACAGTTTCGAGCCAGAGTTTACAGATGAGGAGCTCATCGAAAGGAGGAAGCCGTACTGCGCATGCACAGCAGCCGTGAAGAAAGTTTCCAGTTCAGAGGTCAGCACAGTCACAAAATCATGGGTGGATCGACCCCGGACTGTCTTGGAGGAATAGCCCGAGCGGACCGTGATGAAATAATGGTGAAACTAATACGTTTTTGGATGATTAATGCAGTTTTGGGAGCGACGCTATACATGCCCCGTGGCTACCATTATACAGATGTCCGCCGCTCGTTTTTGGATCTAAATATCTCCCGAAGCACTGTTTGCATCAGGAAAGCCTTCTGGGTGAGTATATTGTTCTACTTCATACTATAAACAATGTGAAAGCTGTGAAACCGAACTTATCCTTTAAAGCCTGCTGTATCATATTTGATACATACTTTTGTGATACAGTACCTTTACCAAATAATTATGACCTATACAAAAAACCCATCTTAATAATTCAGATAAATGGTAAAATGTCTTAATCAGTTGTCAACAACAACTAATTCTATCAATATACAAAAAATACATGTGTTAGATTTAATTGAGATTTTTCATTTTGTTGGATTTTAGTAGAAAGTGAAATGAACATTTCATCTCCAAAAAAGTAGAATTTTCTGGCTATTACTTGTGCTTTCATGCTTTTAAGGGGTAAATAATGAAATGCAATTGAAAATACAATTAGCATAGATTTAATTTTCCTTTATTAAATGAAAAATAATTTGGCATCAATTTGTAGGCTACAAGTTCTGAAGACCATGAACTATCCAGTACAAAAACTTGAAAATATATGTAGTGATTTTAATTGGAGGACAAAAGGAGTGAAAATTTACCATCAGAATGTAATTAGAAACTGGATCTGTTTAAGTTAACATGTAAGTCAAAGTTATCACTACTTTATTTATAAATCAGTAAATCTATAATAGAACATCAAACTCAAAGTAACAGTAGCTTACATGGATGAATTTATAAATTTTGAGAAACTGAAAACAGAGTAATGCTTGTGTCATAAATGAGAGGATGAGGATGTCAGACCCTCTGGCTGTCACAGCCAGGCAGAGGAGAGGCTGTTTGTCGGCATCAGTGAAAAGCTCTGGACAATTCAAAGATTTATTGCAAACCAAGATGAACAGCTGTGCTATACAGGGGAATTTTTGTTTTTTTGGGGGGGATTAAAATGTTTTAATAGTTAAAATTGTCAAATAAAGTGCTTAAAAGACTTGAGTTGTATTTTACAGTCAGAAAACAACTAGGGGTGCTGGTTTGGGGACTGGTTAGCAACCATGCATGTCCCATACATGCTTCTGCCGGTCTGGGGTCGAATCCAGCCTGTGACCAGTTTGCCAAGTATCTTCCCCTACTCTCTCGCCCCCTTTCGCAAGTCTATCCACTGTCTCTCTCCCATCAATAAAGGCACAAAATGCCCAAAAATACATTTAAAAAAAAGAGAACTAAACAATTGGAAAACTTTTATTTGTGTTTACAATGTGGATTTTTTTTGGGATAACTTTATAGAAGGTGTAGACATGACCAGTTGTGTAATTTTTGTTTAATTCTAGTGGGCATACTCTGACAGACGCTGATGGGTGTTTGTCTGGTTAGGGCCTCTGTACACTGAAGACATTTTTGCTACATTTTCACCTGATTTATGCACTGTCCACTAAAAACAGCTCTGAGACCTGGGCCTCCACTCATACATTGTATTTGAAGCTTGATCCTTCAAAGATTGCTTTCATATCATGAAGAATAAGTGATCTAGGAAACCTCAGGATGAATTTATCATTTAGAAAACGGTGAGTGAGTGAAAACAGTGGGTCAGATGGACTGCTGAAGAACTTTGAGTTTTGAGTCATCCATAGGCAGACTCGTCATTTCTTAAGTCTCTGTGTTCACTTAAAACATGCACATGAGCTATCAAGACACTGTTTGAATCATAAAATCACACAAAGTGACTGACGATCTCTCTGTCTGCTGGGATGTGCTTGTATCGGCGCATTTACACACACTGGCACAAAGAGGAACACACGTACACAGAAAGTGTAAGTGACAGTCACACAACCATCCTGTAGGCATGTTTGCATATTTTGTTGTGTATAGTATTTTTTGCTGTTTTCTAGTGGGTATAAGGTGTATACCTGCATATCTTGCATACTACACCACTGGACACGACCTCTGCTTCCCCCTTGTGCTTTGTGCCTCTGACTTCAGCGTGAGGAATTGGAGGTGTGGCGTGAGAGAGTGTGGAGCCAATCAAATGCCTCTCCTGGCCAATGCGTGACAGTTGGCAGCCCTGCAGTAACCCATCACCATTGACGACGCCCAACTCAATCAAACACTTCATTTCCCACCCTCACTGATTTGTCCATTGTAATCTCTTCAGCCTGATTGGATTTTTCTGTAAATCTGAAAGAAAACAAACACTATTGGACTAATTCATACAAAAATGGTACCTTCATGCAACCCAAATTCATTAAAGGTTTTTGGTTTTCCAGAGCTGTTCTTTCACAGACAAAATATATTTAGCCATATTCAGCTTGACTGCAGGGAGAAAATCACTTATTACAGTTATTATAAAACTTCACAGTCAGTGGAGCAGTTGAGATAAAGTGAACATGGCAGACCAATATATTTCTCTTCAGAGTGCCTGTGAGAGTTTTTATTTTTGTCCAGTTCTTTTTGGTTTTGTAGAGTAATGCAGGGAATGCACATTCAAGCAACTTGGCATCTTTTGTTCTTCTGTATTGAGGGGCCGCCTCCTCTTTACAATCAACTTAAATCTCATCTCACTCTCTGATCCCTTACATTGACAGTACACTGGAATAAAGTACAATTCAATCTGTTTTGATCTGATTAAGCACTGCTCAATGAGCTCCCATGCAGAGCTCATGGAATCCTAAGGGCGGATTTTACTGTGTAAAACTTGGGAAAGGGCTATTGATGGTGGCTTGTAAAAGTAAGATGACATAGTTTATTTTAAAAAAGTAAACAATCCTCAAATTATTGAGGATTAAGAAAAAAAACTTACAAGTTTAATAAGAAAAATTATGAGCTTTTCCCCATGATAATTATCTCAGAATAAAGCAATTAAGATCAACCTACTTTCACATGGAGAGAAGAGGTTAGTGCAGGATGTGAGATAGTCTGACCAAATGTGAAAGTATGCAGGCTTCCACAGTGATTATGTCCCTAAGATGAAACCAGATATCTTTTTTAAACAGAAACAGGTGCCATGAAAGATTTAAAAAGTCACTCCCACACATAGTGAGTGCCCTTTGTATTAATTATAAAGCCATCTGTTGAACCAGGATGTAGATACACATGTGGACAAAATTGTTGGTACCCTTCATTTAATGAAAGAAAAACCCACATGGTCACTGAAATAACTTGAAAATAACAAAAGTAATCATAGATAAAAATTTACTGAAAATCAGCTAATGAAAATCAGACATTGATTTTAAATTTTGGTTCAGCAGAAATATTTAAAAAAACAAAATAATGAAACTGGCTTGGTCAAAAATGATGGTACCCTTAACTCAATATTTAGTTGCACAACCTTTTGAGGCAATCACTGCAATCAAACCATTCCTGTAACTGTCAATGAGACTTCTGCACCTTTCAGCAGGTATTTTGGCCCACTCCTCATGAGCAAACTGCTCCAGCTGTCTCAGGTTTGAAGGCTGTCTTCTCCAGACTGCATGTTTCAGCTCCTCCAGTTCAACAGGATTTAGATCAGGGATCATAGAGGGCCACTTCAGAATAGTCCAGTGTTTTGTTCTGAGCCATTCTTGGGTGTTTTTTGCTGTGTGTTTTGGCTCATTATCCTGTTGGAGGACCCATGACCTGTGACTGAGACCAAGCTTTCTGACACTGGGCAGCACATTTCACTCCAGAATGTCTTGCTAGACTTGAGATTTCATTGTACCTGCACAGATTAAAGACACCCTGTGTCAGATGCAGCAAAGCAGCCCCAGAACATACCTTACGCAGGATTCACACAGGACGCACCGCGGGCGGAACGACTCGCGCTTTGGAGCGCCTCCGCTCCGCTTCTCTCTACTTTTTCCGCAAGCCGCGCGCACCGCGCGCGCCAGTTGTAAAGTTTGGACAGAGCAGATCGGACCATACAGGAAGTCAGGAACAGGAAAATCCGGTCAATTTTCAAAATAAAATAGATTTCAATATATTAGTTTAAAAAAAAAAGGATTTACGGTGTTGCTTGTTGGTCTATTTTTTTCCGATGAACAGTCACGCACACACACACACACACACGGAGGTTGATCAGAGGGAGAGCAGAGATTCACTTGATATAATTGAGACAAAGGAGAGGGAAGGGAGGTGGGAGGGGCAAGGGCTCTCCACAGGTCACCAACAACTCACACTCACCACAAAGATTCAGACGGAGGCAACACACCTGCCAGTTACTCGCAATTGAAGAAGATGGATGACGAGAAGCTGATTTATGAGGTGGAGAAGTACAAGGAACTGTACGACCCACAAAATGTCGAAAAGAGAGAAAGAAAAAAGAGACGATGTCTGATCAGCGCATCAGAGCGCAGCAGAAAACGCTTCATGTGTGAACAGCCAAGCGCCATGCGCGCGGCGCCTCCGTTCCGCGTGCAGCGTGTCCTGTGTGAACTAGGCGTTAGCCTCCTCCATGTTTCACAGTAGGTACAGTGCTATTTTCTTTGTATGCTTCATTTTTGTGTCTGTGAACATAGAGCTGATGTGACTTACCAAAAAGCTCCAGTTTTGTCTCATCTGTCCAAAGAACATTCTCCCAGAAGCTTTGTGGCTTGTCAATATGCATTTTGGCAAATTCCAGTCTCACTTTTTTATGATTTGCTTTCAACAGTGATGTCCTCCATTCAGTCCACTTTGGCTCAAACAGTGACAGATGGTGTGATCTGATACTGATGTACCTTGACCTTGGAGTTTTCCTCTAATCTCTTTGAAGTTGTTCTGGGCTCTTTGGTTACCATTCGTATTATCCATCTCTTCAGTTTGTCATCAGTTTTTCTCCTGCAGCCACATCCAGGGAGGTTGGCTACAGTCCTGTGGACCTTAAACTTCTGAATAATCTGTGCAGCTGTAGTCACAGGAACATCAAGCTGCTTGAAGATGGTCTTATAGCCTTTACCTATAACATGCTTGTCTATAATTTTCTTTCTAATCTCCTGAGACAGCTCTTTCCTTTCTGTGGTCCATGTTCGGTGTGGTACACACCATGATACCAAACAGCACGGTGACCACTTTTCAGCCTTTAAATAGGCAGACTGACTGATTACAAGCTTGGAGACACCTGTGATGATAATTACAGGGCACACCTTAGTTTAACATGTCCCTATGGTCACACCATTTTCAATCCTTTGTAGGGGTACCATCATTTTTGTCCAAGCCAGTTTTATTA
This sequence comes from Scarus forsteni, assembly GCA_036419115.1. Taxonomy (NCBI): domain Eukaryota; kingdom Metazoa; phylum Chordata; class Actinopteri; order Labriformes; family Labridae; genus Scarus; species Scarus forsteni. The sequence goes on along the minus strand of JAZDUH010000331.1, from coordinate 1,194,275 downwards.
TTTTGTTTTTTTAAATATCTGAATCAAAATTTAAAATCAATGTCTGATTTTCATTAGCTGATTTTCAGTAAATTTTTATTTATTATTACTTTTGTTATTTTCAAGTTATTTCAGTGACCATGTGGGTTTTTCGGGTACCAACAATTTTGTCCACGCGTGCATGTTTCTATAAGCTGTAAAAAAACAAACAAGAAAAAAAAATCACATGATTCTGCAACAAGCGCTGGAATTTTCACTTGGCGGTTGCTTGCCGGTATTAGCAATTATCAGCAAAAGTTAACTTTGTTGGACAGTCAAGCAAAGATCTCTCAGCTTTTCTCTATGTAATGCACCAGCATCGCTATTCGTCCTGCTTCAGTTAGATCAATAAAATGGTACGACAAGGATTCCATGAATTTTCATCCAGCTGACATGACATCAGCCCTGTTCGGGCCCAGTTTGCGTCACGTAAGCCCCAATTGAGCCCGGTCACTTGCATATTTGTCGCATTTACTTGCCATATGAGATTCGTAAGAACAAGGAAATTGCCTTGAATGGGACATGGGATACGTCCTTGTCAATCATCCTCATCACCCTTTCTGGATTGAGCCCTGGTCAGCCCGATTGAGCCCTGTACATGCCACACTAATACTGTGTGCCTTGGGACTCCATCAGGCTTCCACCCCGCTATACTAAGAGTGGCAATTCTCTACAACAGTTTTGAACAGTTTAAAACAATTGGGACCATTCTCTGGCATTTGTCCATGACTGTACAATGCTGATCAAGATCAAGTAGCGCATATACCACGACCAAAGCACACTGCATCAGGACTATGACGTGCACAATCGCCATGAGAAACGGGAATGTGTGACTAGGGCTTAAGTTGTTTTGATTTGGTCTTTTAATTAAAACACCGTAAAACATTTCTGTGCACTGGGAAAAGGTTAATACATCTTTTTGGAGATTAAACATACTGAAAAGATTATCCTTGATGAAAAAAATCTATAAGAAGAACAAAAGGGCCAAATTTACCAGATTAATTCTGTTAACCTTGAGAAATACATGGTTGTAAAAATAACCTTTTGAGGTTTTTCTCCTTCTGAGTCTTTGTTAAAATAAGTTATTGACATTTCATACTCCATGTAGTCAAATATGGTTGTGCTTTAATCCAGTTAAAGATTTGCTGTTTTTTCATTACCTCATATGAAATTTACATTTTGTGTACCACTACAGTGACAAAATTGGTACACACACTGATTCTAACACAGGTAACTTTTGACCAAATCACGGAAGAGGGTCCAATCACTGGTGTAGCCAAGGGTCATTTTGTTAAACTTCGACTCATATCAATATATGATACTGATTCATATAAGATTTATCTACACATCTCATAACCTTACAAGCTGGAATTGGAGACTTGTCACTCTTGTCATGTCACATGTTGCAAGATAAGTCCTCAAAATCCTAAAAGGACAAGAATGTCTTCCTTACTCCCCCTTTCTTCTTTCCTGAGCCCTGGTTGTAATTCACTAGAGATGTGGAGCCATAAAGTCTCTTCTCTTTCCCACCATCTCCAACGAGCGGACATCTTCTGGTGTTTCCAGACATTATTTTATTTCTCTATTTCTCTCACTCCGTCCCTAACCCTTGAATGGCTGAGACCTGATAAGGTGTTTCGAAAACACTACGTTCCCAGAGACTAAAATAATCCTTTCTTACTCCTAGATGATTCTTCTGTGGCAAGAGATGACTTTTGACCTCCTTCGTTATTCAGACTTCTTATCTCTGCCTAAATGTTTTTCAGCCAACAGAAAACTACAAACCTTATAAACTCTTTAACAAAACAATGGGCACATCGAACAATGTGATATTTTGTTCTGTTATGAAAAATGCATTCTGATGATGTGACTTCTGAGTTCCTAGCTCTAAAAATGCTTAAGTTATGAACAGGGTACATTGGTTGTTTTAAAGCCTCTGTCTGATGCTCAGCCTTCTGATGGACCAACAGAGCCCCTCACTGGAAAACTGAGGAGATAACTTACATCTATTAATGCGCCTGTTAGCTCTGCATTTACTGTCTGTTTTATTGAAAAAAATATTTTCAATAAGATTTCTACACCTTAAAGGAGACATATCATGCTTGTTTCTCCTTTTCACTATGCCAGACTAGGATGCCTGAAAAGCATTTCTGCCCTCAGTACAAGTTATTTAGTTCCTTCCTTGCCCCACAATAGCGTTCTCAAAATCCTCATTTTGGGCCATTATCAAGCTTTCGTTGAAACACTCGGTTTCCAGGCTGACCTAAAGTTACCACGCAATGTCACAGCCCTTTGTGCTCTGATTGGTCAGTTCTATCGGGGGTAGAGCCAGCCTGTCCTTCTTCTTCTACTGTATTTTCCGGCAGGCTCAAAGCAGCGACCGGGTATTGAGTCCCCCTACAGGCCAGAGCTGGTAATGAGTGAGTGTGAGCTAGGGATCTATATACTGCTGCTGGACGAATGTGTTCCTCGGTGACGGTTTTGTGGCTAACGGACATCACAGAGGAGGAAGTGTTTTATCAGATTAATCCAATAAGAAGAAATGTACTTCGTGTCGTCACGACGATTTAAATCTCTCGCAATGACCTATTTTCAGAGGCATCAAATCTCGTTTTGGATATCAGAAAAAATACAATATCTCATTTTTTGAAAATTAAGGGGGTGTAAGGTCTTGTTTTCAAATTTATTATATTATATGTAAGTATTCAATCATGCATCAGCATGATATGTCTCCTTTAAGTTTTGGAGGCATAACGTCTCAAAAGCATGCAAACTTATATGTCTAAGTTTTAACCACATGAGTCTCGTTTGTTTGAATATTTAATAAGATTGAAACCATTTTATTCCTTCTTATCGTTTAGATATGGGCTGTTTGGTAGCAAACAATTTTTTGTAAGATTTTCTACTCAGTTGGGTTATAGTGGGTTGTTATCAAAGTACAAATTAATATTTTGGCCAAATGTAAGTTGCTAAGTCTTTGTTACTCATCTAAGGCCCTCCTCCTGCCAGGCCCTCCTTAGAAGTCCAAACCATCTTCTTTGACTTTTTCATCCCTACACTTTGTTTTAAGTCTCCAAGGCTCTCCTAAGATTTGTTTCACAGTAAATTGACTTTTCTTTTATTAATTTCAGAATAATTTCCACCTGTCCCACAAATAATTTATTTTTGGAATTAATGACAAATATTTTTTTTCATCTAATCAAGACCTCCAAGCTCCAGCGTCACCTTTAACAGAACCTGCTAGTCTAGTCTACTTCTCTCTCATGGAAGCTACAGGACCAGCTCATTTCGGCACATCATCTCCCTGGTTCCATCGCGCTGGTTGAGTGTGGACTTGGCTTTGCTTTGGGATGACTCAGAACTAGAACAGTCCTTCAGGCTCTGCAGTAGCTCAGGACAAGTTTGAGATCCAATCATACCAAAATCATAGTAAGAATGGGTTCTGAACTCCTCCATGGGCTTGAGTGTCTTGGTTTAATTCTCCATTAATTTCCCTTGATTTGACCTTCCTAAACTAGATTTTTTTAATAAATCCTCCATAACCACTCAATTTACTTGTTTCTTGAGGGTTCATAGCCTTATTCACAGAATTATTGATCAGTATGACTCTGACATTTATTCCTTCCTAAGCATTTTATTTTGTCTGATATATTCATCATATACTTTTAATAAATCACTCTTAAATTTAAAGTACTGTCTGTTGATATTCTATTTGGAAGATTGACATCACTGCACGAGAACTCTGTCTTGGGACTTGAGACTGATGAAACTGATAGTTTGATTTAACTGATTTATCTGATTTAATTGAACTAATTAATACATCAATTAATGATTTATATTTAGCCTTTTTATTTTAAAAGGATGGAGCCCCTTTGATTAACAAGAGCAAAACTGGTTCTGACATTAATATTAATTTCTGTCATTAATATACAGTAATATCCAGAAAATAATTGCAACACACATATATCATAACTCCCTTTCAAAGTACAATATCCATATTTTATATTTTACATACTGTGGATAGACTCACCATTGGCCAATTGTTTTAAGTCTTTTTTTCTTAAAGTTTGGCCACAACATCATAAGAGATGGTAAATCTGTGTTGTCCATTCCCTTTGAAACTTAAAAGCCTCCAGTTTTGTGTCTTCTGTTGTATTTGTTTTCATTCCCAAGGCAGACATAGCAGCAGTGTATAAAAGAGGTAAAGGACGACTTTGGCAAACAACAAAAAGAGAATAATTGGGGATTTGTTTGGGACGATACAAACATTCAGCCGAGTTATCTCAGAGTTTAGGTAGATAAAAAACAGATAGGAATGTTCAGATCAGATGTACATTTATATTAAAATAGAACTTGAAAGATCTTTTTTTGTGATGATCAAAAAGTGCAAAGAAAGTATAGAACATGCTATGAAACAAGGATGCTCATACAGATAGAAGTTTTTAGAGTTATTTTTACATATTAACAAATTCAAAGACAAAGAATAGAAGATAAACTTCATTCACATCAGTACTTGGTATGACCACTTTTTGCCTAAGAACAGCATCAATGCCTCTTCATTTACACACAATTTTTGAAGGAATTTCACAAGAAAGTTATTCCAAACGACTTTAGTAACAAACCATATCTTGTGAAGGGCAGGGCTGAGGAGAGGAAGTGGATGAGGGTAGGCAAGGGCCAGACATGATTTTGCATTCTGGATCTTCTGCAGAGGTTTAAATGTGCATGCTGGGAGACCTGCTGGTAGAGAGTTGCAGTTGTTGATGCATGAAATTACCAGAGTGCTTACCAGAAACTGCATTGTCTGTTCTGCCAGACAGGATCTGATCCTCCTGATGTTCTAGGGGGAATATCGACACGACTGAGCAATCAAGACCACATGAACCTTAAAGGTCAGGTGGTCATCAATCATGACACCCAGGTCTCGTTTGTAGGCATGAGATCATTGGATCCAAGCTGGATATTGATTGTTTAGTTGAAGTTGGATTCCCTTCGTCCATGTGGATGGTTGTGACATCAGGTGGGAAAGATAGGAAGAGCTGAATGTCATCAGTACAGCAGTGATAAGAGAAGCCTTCGGAGCAGATTACTGCACCAACTGAGGTGGTGTGTAATCAGAAGAGCAGGGACCAAGCACTGACCCCTGAGGCACCCCTGCCTATAAGCCATATGAATCAGTTATGTCTACCCACAATGATAGTCTAAAGGATCTTCCTGTGAGGTAGGACTTAAACCACAGCAGGGCAGGTTTGTAAGAGAGCAGAATTTGATGATTCACCATGTCAAAGGCAGCAGATACGTCTAATGAACAGGTACCTGCTGCCATTTATCTGCACCTTAGTTACTTTGGGCCCTAATTTTGTGGCACAGTGCAGGGTGGCGGAGCCTGGGGCATCCTGCGCAGTGTTAATTGTGTCCGCCTCACCACTGTGCGCAGCCAATTTGGCAGACTGGCTGCGCCAAGATGGGTGAAGGAGGTGTTGACAGATTCAGGTTGGTGCAGTGACAATTTCATGCCAAAAAACTGCGCTTTGGAAGAGAAAGTAGGTAATTATTATTACATCAACGCTTGGACCACTGAAGGAGGGGTCCGGAGGAGAGCCGCCCTTCCTTGTTTTAGAAGAAAAATATTTTTGCTTTAAGTGTAATCCCAGCTTCAATCTCACCAAAGCCCTCAGTGCTTATCATGGAGAGGGTGGAGACTGCTAGTTGGAGAAGGAAGGAGGGAGGCCGAGGAGAGCCCTTCCCTGGTCCGGGCATTCAGACCATGGAAGGACGGCTGTATCCGCCAGAGAGGTGGAAATTGTCACTGCCCCTAACCCACACCGCATTTAAAGGGAAGGAGAGGCGTTCATTTGATTGGTGAAGACAACCCTCGGCTGTGTTAAACCCACTCATGCCTTTTCTCCTCCCTCTCTGGCACTTGCGCGGAGGGGCTGGGAAAGAGGCATGGGTGTGCCTCTCTGAGCTATGCAGGAAACTAGCAAAGTGCACTGGACACACCCGGTTGGTGTGGCGCACTGGTCTACGAAATTAGAGCCCTTTGTATTAGTACATAGTCTAGCCACTTGGTCTTGTTCCCACAGCAGAAGAATTTTTGCATTTTTGGCTAAAATTTCTGAACGAAAACTACTTCAGACAGATGAACTCAGAACTCAAAACAGCTTAGCTTAGCACATCCTGAAAGGACACCCAACTTTAAATCTTTGCCTGATAAAGACCATGCTGATGTAATATAACTAAATTTAAACTTGCCATTATGCATAACTTGTGCCAAAACCATACTCCACAACCTTGACCTCGTCAGCAGAGTTTGAGTGTTCCTCCCCCAGTTTTAAGCCTTCAGATGGCCATTTTTGCTTTGGTTAACAACTGTGTTGTTATTCATATGAAAATGAGGATTATGGCCTGTTTGTCAGAATTGGTTAATCACACACCTGGCTGTAATCCTTCAAAATTCATGCAAATGTACGTATGAGAAATTATGCTTGTGTGAAGGCAAAAAGTGGTAACACCAAATAATTAATTGAATTATTTTTTTTTAAAAAGCAAGTCTTATTTTGCAGCATTTTTCAACAGCTACCTCAAACGTTTGCTGGGAACTTAATGTCCCCCTGACCATACACCTGAGGCTTCCTCACATGGTAGAGATAATTGAGCTTTAACATAGTTGTGGTTTGTCGGAACTTTTAAGGTTAAAGCCCCTCCTCCACCTAAATTACCCTCATACTCTGGAGATGGAGGTACAGTCTGACCTGGATGGAGAAGTTGCACGAGGAGGGAGGAGGAAGCAGATAAAGTGAGACAGTACAAAGAACAGAGGGGTTGAAGAGTGGGAGGATGGGATTTGTAGAAAGGGGAACAGGGGTCATGAAAGAAACAGGGCAGCATTGGCGGGGAAACACGATCGAAGTTGATGACAAAACATATTCTACACTTTTCCCCTTTACTTAAACATTTCTGTCCTCCCCTCTGCTGTCAGCTTCCTTTTGCTACCCCATGCTTTTTCCTCCCACCCTTTCTTCCCCCATCTACCATTTCTTCCTCCACACTTTCAGTCCTCCCTGCTTTCTCCTTCACGCCCGTCTTCGTCTCCTCTTCTCCCTATACATTGCTGTGCTTTCATCTTCCCTCCTCTCCATTTCCTTTTTCCTTTAATCCTTTCATTTGTCCCCTACTCCCTCCTGTTCGGCAGCAGGTCCCGGTACCCTGGCAGAGCCACCGGGACCTGCTGACAAATCGATACATCACTGTAATTGATTCTGTCGAGGCTCAAAGTGTTTAATGAGACCCCCCCTCCCCCCATCTCCTCCTTCTCCTTGTCTTTGCTCGTGGGCTGTGGTGCAGGCAAGTTTAATGGTTAATGGAGCCAAGGAATCCATGTGCACTGAAGTGCTGCCCATGACGAGTTGGAGAAATGAGCAAGTAGGGATGGAGCAGGTGATACAGGTGAAGCAGGTGAAACATCCGAGGAAAGGAGTGGAGGTTGGAGCGCAGAGGGTTAATCATAGCAGTTCCTGAGGTGACAGAGCGGCCTAGCCTGTTCATCAGGGCAGGAAACAGAGATGTCAAATGCCTTGGGAAAAGAGATGTTACTAAAAGCTGCATAACTCTTGCCAATATGTGACTCAGGTTGTTCCTTGCTATAGACTGACAGCACTGTTCTGTTATCCTCTTTTTCCTATCGCCCCCCCCCCCCTTTTTTTTTTTTTTTTTTTTTCTTTTGCTGTTTACGCTCAAATAAAAACACAATACAGTTCCTAACAGACATAACATAACTAAATGTGCTGGACTTGAACATGTAAAAACATTTTCTCTTTTTGTTTTTTTTTTGTGATGATGTGCTGCGTCAGTCTTTGGATACTAAAGTTCTTGTAGTCTGGCAGCTGTGATTTTGATTCCTAGTTTCTTCATCCACTGTTGTTAACTCATACAATGTCCACTCATACTTTAATGCAGGTTTCCTTCCTCTGTTTCAAAAACCATCCCAACCTGACATGTCAAGTTTTTCAACCTGAAGTCCAACTGGTATTTTGATTGTATCTGTGACCATGTTAACTGGTGGGTTGGTGTTTTTTTTTTTTTTTGCAGATGTCTGCTTGTGTACAGGTGTTGTTACCAACTGTGTGGTTGCTGTCTGGACTATTGACCATAAGTGTTTGGGAATGGTAGTCTTTCAAGCCATACCCAGAGGTTGATGTAGTAGGTGGGAACCGCTGTTATTCGTTTTCATTCAATAAAGAAATGTGGTCCAGATCTGATAAAACAGCTACTGATGCTGTTCGCATCTATGCTAATCTCTGTCCTAGTAGCCACTTTCAGCCATCTTCTTGGTTGTAGCCTTTATCTCTTGCTGCTGTAAAGAACATAACGCTTCGGGTCACTTACAACTGTTGTAGATTGGAGCTTGGTTCATCAACACAGCAAAGTTACCCTACATACAGCAAGAGTAAAAAGGAGGTTTTGTTTTACAGATTTGAAGGCTGGACTGACTATTCAGAAAACTGCATGCTTTCTATATATTGATTGTTTGCAGTATCTGAGATTGTTATGAAGCACCTGTTCACCTTTGATGCTGAGAAGCCACAGTGTTTGAAAAACATGACACTAAAAAAAACATCAAATAAATTGGTGGTTTTATGCATTTTTCTCGGTCAAATGAGTCTTGGTTGAAAAGCTGAAGGAAAAATATTGATATTAGTCCTGGGAAACTACATTAACAAGATCTCATTAAAAAACAGAGGATGGGGTGCTGGTTTGGCGTAGTGGTTAGCACCCCATGTACATGCTTCTGCCGGTCCAGGTTTGAATCCCGCCCGTGACCAGTTTGCAGAGTGTCTTCCCCTGTTCTCTCTCCCCCTTTCACAAGCCTATCCACTGTCTCTCTCCTGTCAATAAAAGGCACAAAATGCCCCCCCCAAAAATATATATAAAAAACAGAGGATGACCATGAGGCTTGGTGACCTTGACTCTTTGATGTGTGACCTCAGAAGTCTAATAAATGTATCCTTTTTTCACGGGGTGGAAATTTGTGCAAGGTTGAATAAAATTCCCACATGTTTTGTTATTATAAAAAATAGATTAGAGTATGTAAATTTGACCTCTGATCTCAAAATAAGGCCATCATGTAGAGAGAACAAATGTTTGTGAAAAGTTCGATGGAATTCTTTTTAAAGGTTCTTGAGGTGGAGCTTTAAGCAGAATTTCAGGAGCTGGACCACACCTCAACCACGCCTCTTTCGGTGGTCCTATAAATTCTAACCGACCATTTCCCTCTTTCATTTCGCACACTTGATGCACCCCTCCCTCCCTCCCTCCCTTTTCTTAAAATTTCTTCCTTCCTCCTTTCCTCAGGGCCTTATAAAGGGGTTCGTCATGCCCGTGAGCTATGGGGGATACCCCATGAAGTTTCCCCCAACCGTTATCCGCTCCACGTACCTGCTATGTTGTTGTTATCCACTGTATGAAATAAAAAATGGTCAAATTCATCCTGTCCTGTCCTTACTCGTGAAATAATGTTTTCACAATCACAAGACCTAATGTAATGGTAAATTTGTATTTCTTCCCACAAACACAAAAGATCTCCTGTTCACAGAGCCCTGACCTGCAACCGCACATATGTAGAGACAGTCAAACAACTGTCCACAGCCTTGACTGTCCCTCATGTAGAGGATGTTGAGGCATTAAAATAAGAATAATCTGTTTAAACTTGTAGACAAACAAGACCATTGCTTCTCCATAGAGTACAGCAGATTCATTCTTGCTTGCTATGTGAATGTGCCATAACTGGATACAGAAAAAGAGGCTCACCTATTTATTCCACTTGTGTGAGTCTCAGCCAAAACAGACATAAAAAGGTAAATAAAAGAGCCATATTTACCTTAATCCAAAAGATATGTCCCGGGGGTAGAATCCGTCACAGAAGAGATCTATCAATTACACTTTCTTTTTTGTGCCGTACAAAGTTAAAGCTCAGTTTGTCACCTCTGTGAAGAAACTCCTTTTGTTCAAACAGTAGAAAGATTTCAATGGATCAGGTCACTCGTGAGGACTTCCCATTGAAGTAAGAAAAAAAACCTATTAAGCTTAAAATGTAAAGTAATTAAAGGTGCCTGAATATGATGCAGAACACTTGAAAAGCAGATGCAGTCAAGACTGAAAGACAAATCTTTTTTTTTTTTTTGCCAAAGAGTGGAGGGGTAGGAGGCAGAGATGAAGGTGATATGGTGTTCCTGCTTGCATGAGCTTGTTTTCTGCATGTGTGTATATTGTAACTGTGTGTACGTGTGTGTGTGTGTGTGTGTGTGTGTAGAGGGAATGAGGAGTCTTATGGACAGTGAATCATTAATATCAGCTGCCTGTAAGACACTAATGAATAACACGGGAATATATCAGCTCATCGTTTGCTCCTCTCCTCTCCCCTTCACTCTCCACACTGTGCTCTCTCTCTCTCTCTCTCTCTCTCTCTCTCTGCACCAGATTAGAGTCTTTTTTTTCCCTGGCTCTAATGAGAAACACCTGTTTGAGCTCCTCGTTAGGCAGCTCTTGTTCAGGTCCCATTAGGCTTCCAGTCCCTCTCCTCAGTGCTCTGCAGTTTCTTTGGTTCAATTATAAAAATATGCACTTTTTCAGGAGGGCATTTTGTAGACTTCAGACTACAGAAGGTGCACTTAGGGTCAGTCACATGGGCAGTTGTTAAATATTCAGAGGATGAAGGGTAAGAAAAAAGGATACATGCTTAAAAAATTTGTGTACTGAATTACCCTTGTTTGTTGCAATGCAGAAAATTGTAAATATGTTGTTTATTTACATAATCCTCCCATTTGGATTGTGTATGCCCAGAAATAATTACAGCTGCAATTACATGCTGTTGTTTTATTGCCACAAACTCAATGGTCCTTGTGTAATTTTAGGTGGGCTTCACACGAGTACGAATTTGTAAGACTCCGGTAAAATAAACTATCGATCTGGTGATATTGACACACGGAGACGCGTATTTGTCCATGACTCCGCATCTTTTTTGAAAACGGGTTTGCAAGTGGATATCTGCGTTTTCGTCTTCATGCCGTAGTTGGAATAAACCATGGATGTATTATAAGAACTGGATAGCGTGGCTCCGCCTTCCACCATGTAACGGACTTGAAGCCAAAATATCCCTCATCAGGGCGCCGCCATTGTGCAACCAGTAGAGAATTTGGGCCATAATCCGGACGCAGCTGTCGTAAACGGTCGCAACACGCCTCAGCATACGCCGTACACAATCATTGTGAAGCTGCCGTAAACCACGGTTATTTTTAAACTCTAATAACTGATGAAAAAGAAACTTTTCAGACAAAAGAGGACTTGGAGAACACGCAGCCCAATAATACTTTAATGTCACCACAGCATACGGATGGGAGAAATATTTCTACGAGGTGTATTAATTTTTTGAAGTTTCACTTCGGCCCGTCCAGATGAATGGGGGAGACGGAGATTTGACCTATACTGCAGCCAGTCACCAGGGGGAGCAGTTTTTGTGGAGGCTTCAATTTTAGCCCAGCATCACGGCGTCCATGTTTTTTACAGTCTATGGTATAAACAGATAAGTCCGAGAAAGACGGTGACCTCATAGCACCCGTCCTCCTCCCCGCCCCCCAACTCATGCTGTCACACACACACCAACAACAACTATGGTGGCAGCAGCTATAAATATTGCTACGACTTTTACACCAACATTTGCTCACAGAACACCAATAACACCAGCTACAGCAACAACAGTAACAAGTGCTCATGCAGAGACGCAGCATGTTACACGTGCATGAGCACTTGTTGACGTTGAATCCACCTTGGAGCACAACTGTGACGTTACGAGTGTAGTAACCCAAGAACCACATTACCCAGCATGCTATATGGGTTAGGAGCATGCGTGGAAACCCACAGGTACGTCCCGGCGTGGATTTTGCGTTCTCAAGTAAATACACAAGCCTATCTACAATACGATGTGTAAACAGCGATCCGTGTTTTGATGCCGACGCCAAGACAATACGGTGCCGTCCTCGTGTGAGGAGGGCCTCAGTCTTGTCTGAAGCAAAGTTCTTTCATTTAGGCAGAAAATTTGTTCATTTTATGGATCAATCTATACTTCAGAGCTTATCTGATGGATGAAAGAATGCTTGTACCAGCATATAATCCTATCTGGGAGCTCATACAATGTTTGCATACAAGTTTGTCAAGCAGTAATGATTTTTATCAGATTTTGTTCCATTTGTTGTGTGTGATACAGAAGCTGGCTGTGACATCAGTTTTCTTCCGCTCTAAATACTGTTTTAAAGAAGTGTGTGAATTCATGTGCTGGTAGAAAAAAGACAGAAAACTGAAAGTTTTACTTCAGGCTTGATCTTGACTCTCACATTAAATTCTGACAGTGTTATTAAATTCCCCATTCACTGTCTTAACTTGGCTTTCAAGTGAACAAGATAATTGAACCAATTTTTGGACCAGTTCCCCCCTTAAAACCAAAGGCTTGATTTCCTGAGAAATCAGATCCACAGATCCTTGACAAATTTACCTGTTGTATGAATACATTCATGTATATATTTATTTGACAACCATCCCATTCCAGCAGTTACCAAACCATTTTTTTATGTTCCTGTGATGTATGTATGTAGAAGCTGTTTAACCAAAATTATATTTTTAAACCTAAAACATTATTGTTGAACCCATGAATTTTCAAGCACTGATTTAGATGTTAAAATCTAGTTATTTACTTGTATTCTTGAACAGAAAATTAGCTTAAGCTTTAGCTTAGCTTGTGGTTAAATGTAATGCTTAATTATTTCTGACTCTCATTAGCGCAGAGAGCCAGCCCAAATTTGGGTATTCGTGTCAAAATCTTTGTCGAATAATGATAACATAGTAGCTTTGAACAAATTTTCAAAGGATTTCTAAAATAAAATCATGCAACAGGACATTGATGGCTCAGTTATAGAGATGCATATCCATCAATCTGAAAGTCAAGGGTTCAAACCCAGTCTTCAGTTTTCCCCAAAATAGCCTTTGTGTCATATAAATGGTTATGACAACATGGATGTGTTAGTCACTACTAACAGAAAAGCTACGTAGAAATTACTGCTACTATCAGTGAGTTAATGTTAACTGGATGATTGCGGTATAAGAATGCTCTGAACAGTCAGAAAGAAAAGCAAACAAGCATAATCCCCAATTAACGCATTAACCATCTGCACATGGTCCATTCGCATCATGCACTCCACAGAATTGCCCCCAGTCTCTTCGACTCTTTCTACCGTCTGTGCCTTTCTCCGTCCATGGCACATATAAGCAGCATCCTGCCATGCCAGATCACTTGTAATGTGCAGAGTCTGTTTTCAGCACAAGCAATTTAACTCTGTGTCAATGGATGCATCCCAATGTGTTGAAATGCAACGTCCTCTCTCCTCTTTCCTCCGCAACACCAGAAGTACTTTCTGAGCAGCCATATTGAAGGATGTACCAAAGCGCAAAATGCGCTCGGAGGAGAGAGGAGCGAGGAGACCGATTGGGAGGAGGGACAATCGAGGAAACACAAGTGCAGATTTTGCGGAAGTCTTTTCACTGAGAGACACGACCCCTTGTGATGCATCAGCAGCCGGCTGTAAAGCGTCAGCTGCCCACATGTGTAAAATGTAAACACCATGGCCCAAAAGCGGCTACATCCATACTTGTAGCCGCATAAATGTAAACACAAAGCAGCCAATGTGTAGGCCTAATGTTTCCTCAAAAGTGAGCAGTTACTTAATTTCAGTAGTTCCTCTGTGCAAAAAAATATTTGACTCATCATTTAAAAGAATTCTAAGCTGGACTTATTGATATCACAGAAAATGTTGAACACTACCATGGGGCAGCAGGTTTTCCATCTGTTGTCTGTCATGATTTATCTGTGTTGTTTGTGTTTATGTCTGTAACTGTAAGGCTGCTACAGTAGACAGGTCTGTTAAGAAAAACACATTTTACATTAGATTAGATTAGATAACTTTATTTATCCCAAAGGGCAATTCAGTTTTTGCAGTCTACCCAGACCATACATACATTTACAAACAGCAAACATGGACAAAAATAATTTTAAAAAGTCAGTAGGTGACAGAGATGCTCATTGACACATATCAGCCCTCAATAGACCCTAGGGTCATGCAGATTATAATACACAGTAACGAAGAGCATGTTTTATGTTTGTGATCCAACCAAGTTAAAATAAGGAGGGAAAGTAGCGAACTGTACATTGCTCTCTCAGGTCTTTACATTTTTTTCTATATAAATGCGCAGAGAGGGGTTTTTAAATGCTTATAGCAGAATAAACACATTATTTATGAGCACAAAGTGGCCGCAATATTACAAATAAAACTCTTATCATTCTGGGCCTGGGAAGACGTGACATTTTATTTTTTAATCACGTACATATTCATGTTAAAATCAATGTAAAAGTGAATATGAATTTACCGCAGTTGAGGGCCCTGGAGTTTACATTATTTTTATTTATTTATTTATTTTACCGGCATATCCAGCTGTGCCCCCATCATCACTAAAAGACATTGCATCGTGTGAAGCTCCAGAGGAGAGGGTGTCTCATTTCTCTTAAAATGAATCTCCTCTCTTCATTTCCTCACATCTGTGGCATGCATCTCTGGTGGGCGGGACTAAGATGCAAGTGAACGACACAAGTGGAGGAAGCGAGGATGAAATTTTGGAGCTCTGAGATGCAGCCAATCACCACCAAGCAGATCGACCCAAAACAGTAATACATGTACTCAGAGCCTCAAACATAAAATAAAGCAATATCATATCATATCATATCATAGGAATTAAAGAGATTTCACAAGAACTGATCAGAATCAAAATCAGAAATACTTTATTAAACCCCAAGTAGAAATTCAGTTGTTCCAGTTAATGAGCATAATGTGTGTTCTCTCTTGTCTATGGGTTAAATTTTTGATGATGAAACTTTAATTTTGTATCAAAAAGTAAAGCCATTGAACACATTATGTTCTTAGCTGCTACAGTAGCTGTACACAACCACTGAAGAAGCAGAGAAGGTATGGGAATCAGTGGAAAAGTCCTTTTTAAAGGTAGGCTGGCTGTAAAATTTGTATTTTTACATGTTGCTCTTCCTATATATACCTAGCTTTTATTGGACAGTGTCATTTCTCTCATGCCTTTTCTGTAACGCTCCAGGGCTACTGGACATCCAGGCTGAGTCTGTGTAATCAGCAGATGACCCCAAACAGAATTCACCTCTACTAACCATTATCTTGCTTTACCCAGCTTAAAGCTGGGGTTGGCGATTTCGGAAAACTAGCATGAATTTGAAAGTAGCATCTCCTCAGGGCTCCGCCTAGCCCCACCCCCCGCTCACATGCACGCGCGCAGCCGCTATATCCAGAAGACTGATTCAACTCCAAAACCTCAGCACAACGTGTTTGTTTCACACTACACTAAGTCATGCCTCAGTTATCGGTAAGAAAACACCAAACAAACATGTAAAGTTAGTTAGTACTCACAGCCGATGTTGATCGGGGAATAGGTAGTTCCTCTGACATTCT
This sequence comes from Scarus forsteni, assembly GCA_036419115.1. Classification (NCBI taxonomy): domain Eukaryota; kingdom Metazoa; phylum Chordata; class Actinopteri; order Labriformes; family Labridae; genus Scarus; species Scarus forsteni. The sequence goes on along the minus strand of JAZDUH010000331.1, from coordinate 1,178,685 downwards.
CCACATAGCTGTCAAGTCTCCTGTTTTGGCCATGAAACTACCGTATTTTCCGTATTTTCTCCTCTTTTCTCCTGTCCTCCTGTATCAGTATTCTCCTGTAAATCTCCCGTGTGACGATATAATAATAAAAACATTCCGCTGCCTCTCCAAACTGAACTCCGTCTCTAGCCTGAATGGGGCGGTAGTGCTTCAAAATGATGGATGCCAACCACCGAAGAAGAAGAAGTCTCGCGAGAACTGCCACCTGCAGTAGCATGGATGGCAGTTCTCGCGAGATTAGAGCCAACAGCGGAACAAACTTAGAAAAATAAAGTTTATTTTAGATTTCTTGTACATCTTTCTTAAAATGTGAGGAATACTGGAGCTTGGTTGGTGTTGTGGGACAGCTCACAGCGGACTTCCCTTATTTTCAAAGACAAAACTTGAAAGGTAAGCATTCTCCAGCGGAGTCTGTTCCCTACATGCTACATGCTACACGCACTGTCTGTGCACGCCGGGAAAATGCACACGCAGCAGGCACGCAGAATGGCGATGGGATTTGATTGGTGTAAAAAAAGGTATCCCGGCAAGGTTATTGGTTGGTGTTTTCCCTGTTTTACTCCTGATGTAGATAGCAGATATTTTTCGCTCTGTTTTAAGAACACATTATGTGTTGATTACCGTCGGTTCATAAAGACCATTTTAACCAGTATTACAAAAAGTGTATCTAAATCAGATCGCCAACCCCAGCTTTAATGTTTTGTTTCATCCTCACTTTTGTTCTAAAATTTTGTCTCCCTTCCTTCCACTTTCTCTTTGTCATTCTAACACTTGGCCTTTTACTGTCTGACTCATTATCAATCTTTTGTTCCTGGCCTCTCATAATCTGCTCTGCGTCTGCCATAAATTATCTTTATCAAGGTTTTTCTCACACTGCAGGTTTTTCCTGTTGTTCTCACCTTCTGTCCTTGTCCTTAAGCCTGTCCCCTAAAGTGCATGTGTGTGTGAGTGTACCAGTGAGGTGATTAATGGTCTGTTTGTTTGTCTGCATGACAACACCCAAAACTCTGGTCCTAATTAAAGATATTTCTGCTGATTCAGTAAGGAGGACCCATCAGTGTAGCCCTGTTTTTCCAGCTGATTCTTCCTGCTGAGGGTTGTTAAGCTGAAGTTCTACTGTAGTTTGATGAAAATCTTAAATCTAACTTTCTAAGATGATGAGATGATTATTTTTGTGAAGCGTTGACATGCCCAGAGTTTTAAGAAGCTCATTGGGAAAGTGTGAGGGAATGTTTGTGTGTGAAAAAGTGTGTTTAGTTTGTGTATTGATGCTTTGCTCCTTCTAAGTTCTTTTTTTTTGCTGAATGACTTGCAGATTTATTATTATTATTTTATTTCTTGAAAGTCATTAAATGTTTCTCTTTTCTATTTCAGTTAGCTTTGGGAACACTTTAGAAACTCAGCTGAAAGAATGAGCATTAACTCATCTGCATGTGTACACTGGGAGATGTAAAATGTAAATGAGAAATACTGGGAATGTGGTATATTTGCCTTATTTATTCTCAGTTCATATTAAAACAGCTCAGCAGTGATCCTTTTTTTAATTTCTTGCTGTTAAACTTTTTAAAAAGAGGAATCCTGTCTTTCAAATCTGAGAGCTGACTTTTTTCTTACTCAGTTCTTCAGAGGGGGTGGGGCGGGGGTGGGATTGCTCTACATTACTGTTGTCCTATTGTCCATTCCAACTGGATGCCAAATATAATGTTGTTAAGCATGTAACTTAATAGATGTCTACACTAAATAAATGTAAATGTCTCTGTGGTGACTTTTAATCAACATTTTCAAACATATTTATTAGGGTTGTAACGAAATGGTCAACTCACAAAACAAAACAAAATATGAAACAGGGCTCACGAAATAAAATACTCCTGATGCAAAATAAAGATTATAGAAAATCTCCAACAGCAGGAAGTTGTGCAAAAATCTAATTTTCTTCATTTTCTTCCGAAAGCAGACATACAAAAAATATTGCTGCATCAGTACAAAATAAATGCTCTTTGAGAAAAACAAAATTGTACTTTTTCCCCCCTTATTTAGACTACAGTGCAAATACAAACATAAAATCTCAATAAAAGTGGTTTGTTGTTGTAACAATCAGGATAACTACATTCTTGAATGAAAAGGAAAACAAATAGCAGTCCTCAGAGCTGCAGTTTAGATCTTTAAATGTCTTAACTGTGACATTATTTAGCCTATAACAGTGCACATACTTCTGATCTTCAAGTATGATTAAATTCTGTCAACTCAACAGTAGATGCAAAAAATCAAATATTGTTTTTTTTATGCAGACTTACACAAACATAAAGTTGCTGCCTGTCTCCATTTCAAAGTAGTTGGTAGCTGGTAGTTGTACTCGCTGCAGTATACGGTGAACTGTAGCGGCATATTTTGCACATGATTGTTGTTTTGTCCACAATCTTCTCACCATTCTCTCGTCTTTTACACGGGAAGCCAAAATTGGTCCACACAACCAGTTTATTTGGCGAAGGAGCGTCAGCTAATTCCTCCACTTCGTCTTCCTCCATATTGAAGCAAGTGTTTTGCTACGGTAGGCGAGGAGGGTAAAAAATCACCAGTCATTCACACGCCCCTTCTCTTTTTTTTATTCTACTGTGTAGTGGCTAATTCTAAAAATAACTTTAAATATCAGTTTCATATATCTGCAAGCCATTTTACGAAGCTTAAACCATCGTGTGAAAGAGAAGCACTTCATGGGCTAATGCTGATGTTAGCAAGACATCAGATAAACTTTTCATTAAAAACATACCCGTGTCTTCTTCCTAAAAAGCAATCAGTATCATATTTATTTGTATTTATGTTACTTTCTGCTGTTTTTGTGGCATCTTCACTGTAACTATTGGCTACAAAGCACTATAGACTATTAACAACAGCAACGTTTTTGCCGTCCACAGAACTGAGTGACGTCATGGTAGTCACATGTCTACAAATGGTCAATAATAGCTTTGTTCAGCAAAATCTACAACAAGCAGGCCAGTGCTAGTATGTACTGATGGAGGGGCCAATAAAATATGTGACGGGGCATACCTTTAACTGTTCACAAGTATGTCTAATAGTGGGAAGTCAGTAAATCCAGTGAATAGTCCCTCCCTCTCTCTCTCTGTGAAGCCGTGAGACCTCCCCTGGCACTATGTAACCGTTAACCACAAGCCACGGGCGATCAACGGACATCTAGCAAGAAGTACGAAGTGCTTTACGGCATGAACGTGAGTTCAGCTTATGGCCAAGATAAACAGTAGATCTATGCGTGTTCCCAGTATATGAAAGCTGAAGCTACTACGAAAGAAGACTGCGACGGATGAGGATTGGAAAAGAAAGAGGAGGAACTTTACAACTTAACTTTTTGCTAAATGCTTTCTCTGTCTAACTCGTAGGTGTCACAGGTTTTCACAGCTGACGGAGTTTATTCCATATGTGTTTTGTACAGATGATGGTCTATCACAGCTATGTCATATTGCTCTACTCCATCATTATTAGCATTTTCTTTGTTCCACATTAAGCAGCTTTACCAAGAGCATAAAGTCATCCTACCACAGTTATGTCTCAGAGGGCCCTCAACTTAGCTTAGAGAGTTTGTAACATGTAACGTTTGCTGTATCAGTGGGTAACAAACGAGTCCCTCCAGGGTAGCCATTAGCCACTAACCCCAGCCTAAAAGCTATGTTTAAAATTACAGAATACACATGCAAACACTTAGCCAACAACTGACTGCTGGCGCTTGAAAAACTATATATTAAGAAAGAAACATACAGGAGTTGCTTGGTGTCACAGCACCCAAAGCAACTAAAGCTCAAGCTGTTGTCTGCATGTTTTTTAGCTGCTGGGTGGGACTTTCCCCATCTGGGACTATCCCCCCTTCCAGAGGCTCCTTCCCAGAATTTTTAACATTCACTTCCATTTATTGTTGAATAAAATGTGTCATTATCCTACCCTATAGATCTTTATACACTTCAGTGGAGTGGCTTAAAAGACACAATAAGGCATATTGTTTCCTTTCTTAATTCTGTGGTTCATTCAAGATTGCTGAATTTGCTTTGAAATGGGTTCCCACTTAGCTCCAAATATGGTAATGCTTTTCATACACCTTGCTTTGGAACAGAATGTTCTGTACATTATGTTCTTTCCTTCAATACTTGTTTTCAGTTCAATTTTCTCAGCTTTGAACAATGGATTTCACTCAATATGTATTCCAGCTCGATGTAGGAAAATAACCTTTTAATAAAGTTCATAAGATCATTATACATAGCCACATATATATATATATATATACATATATATATATATATATATATATATATATATATATATATATATATATATATATATATATATATATATATATATATATGTATATATAAAATACCGAAATATGACCAAAATTGGTTACATGCATTATATTTTATTTGCTAATTCAAACTACATTGTGAGATTATGACATACTATTAAAACAATCTTGAAACATGCATTTCTATTCTCATTTCTAACTACTTTAGATGTGAAATAGATTCTTCATTGTGTGCCCGATTATACTTTTAGTGTGGAACTCTAAATGCTGGCGTTTGATGTCCATATATATGACAAAATATCTATGAGAACACAAAGACATTATAGAATGTAACGTTTATAATATTTTTACGGATAAGATAAAGATATGGACCACAAGCCAAGATCTACACAAGTATAAAGAAAATGTGCAATATCATCATAGAAAAAAAATATATATACCTTTTTTAATGATTGGTAACCATACTTCCACTGATACAGCATGCTAAAAACTTTAAAATACTTTAGTGAGAACCATTTAAATGCAGTACCAAATAAAAATATTGGCAATAATACAAATTTAAGACCCTGGAGTAAGTTTTAGCTAAATGAAAAAACAACAACAATAAAAACAAACAAACAATAACCACAAACAAAAGTGTTTCTGAAAAACAGAAAGATGTATGAATGTGCCCACATGCAACTGTATGCATGTGTGGAATAATTATGTCTGTTAACGCATGTGTATTTGGTGCAGCGCAGAGTTAAGGCTAGGCAATCAGTGAGTAAAGTTTCTTCTCCGCTGTCATTAAAGCTCCACATAAAAGCTTAAGCTGCTTTTATCCTTCCAAGGAAGAAAGGGAGAATGTCAGCACATAATTAAATTAGATGAAAGGAGGGGAATTAGAGGCTTCCTCCTCTTTAAACACAAACGACTTAATCAGAACCTTGGGCTAAATGAGAGACAGACGGCTACATGATCACGGGGAAAATAAACATCCCTCTTCTCCTCCATCCTTGCTGCTGTCTCACTTTCATTTATGTCTTTATCATTCCACCTTTTACCTGCTGTGTATCTCTTAATGTCTGCTCGTCAACCTCCATGGATGCTCTTCTCTTTTCCCACTTTGCTTCTCTTACGTTCATATGTTTGTACAGCCTGTGAACATTTTAATGCGTTCTTTCAAAATAATTTACTAACGTTCTCCTACTCTGCTTCTTTTCTGTCTCTCCTGTCCAATTATTTTCTATAACTGCATTTTTTACTCATCTTTCTCTTACTCCGTGCCTGCCTTACCGAACCTGCTCCCTCTGAAAAAGTAAAATCCAGGAACTTCAGTGCATCACTAGCAGAAAACTCAAATCAGACGTTATTCCTTATTGATTAGAGTATGACTCTCCATACCTGATGATGTTTTTCATCATTCACGCCCCTCAGAGTTTATTTTGTTGATTCGTCTAAACACTAGAGGCACATATGATGCAATGGAGTGCGTCAAACTGAGAAAAAAAATCTTTTAGAGACTGTGTTTGCTAGATTGAGCTATGCCTTTAATGTTGAATAAGGATTTTCATTCCCAAATCATATGCAGCCCTGCAGCTAACTGAGACTTATAGATATTAATGAAGTTATTATGGTTTGTCAAAGAGAGGAGGCTTTTGTGTTTTAAAAAGTGATCAGCTCTAAATGATGTTTTATACTTCACCATCCACAGATCTACACTTTCAAATCTAACTACCATTTAAGATGCATACAGCAAAAGAGTAAACAGTAACTGTTCCTGAGACATAGAAAAAAGGTACTTATATGTTCCTCTGGGAGAAATGCATTTCTGTAAATAGTTCTGCTCTGATTGTCCTCACTTGTTCTTGTTGTTCTACAATGAGGTCACAACAACTACTGTCGTCAATACACAGCAAAATTAGGGGACTTATAAAGCGCTAACACCATCTGCATAGCACGGGTGTATTTCTGAAAGGTGCAGAGCTGGTGTGTTCCTTTATTGAGGATGAAGACAGTGCGCTTAAAAATTCACTTCAAATCTCAAACCTGGTCTGAGGTCTAAAGTCTGGCATACAGTGTTTCTGCAGATGTGAGGATGCATCAGAGAGATTTACACACTTAGACACACGCTGAGCTTGTTTCACTCATATATAATGCACAGAAGCACACCTCTGTTAAATATCAGAGTATTTGTTGATCAATTCACTTTCATCAGCACGTCTAAAAGTGTTACTACCAGGCACTCCAGCACACATTTTACTGCCAGGAATCAGAAAAACACAAACAATGCCAAACTTTGATACAGCACTACCTTTAGTACATTTCAGTATTTGCATACATACTTATACATCTGTCTGATAATTATGCTAACAAATAATAAAACAGGCTGTTCAGTGTATTTAGGTAGCAAGTAGAAAACAGAGCCAAGGATTCCTGCAGGGAAATGAGAAAATAAATTGCATCACAGACATCATGAAGGGTGATCTTAGCTGCTTTCACTAGAGAGTTAAATAACTGAGTTTTGCTTTTATATTAATGAAGAAGTGTCTGGGCCAAAATTCAGTTATATCAGTCTTTGACGGCATAAAATCGGTTGGTATGTCTTCTTAGCATTATCCACAACTTTCAAGGGGCTTGCTGCGTTTTTTCAAAGCCAAGTTTAGGAGATTATTTCCTTACCCAAGCTCCATATGTGACAAAGTAAACAGATGCCTGATAAAAATATGCTGTCGTCCTGCCAAAATCTTGGTTTGATTATTTTTTTAATTTTAGAACTTTCTTAGAATCAAATACAATGTGGATTTGATAACAGATTTAGCAAAATCTTTAATTCCCTTCATGAATTATGTGAAGAATATTTCTAGAGCAATCTTTTTCTATGCTTATTTCCAGAGTCCACTTTGCGTTTGTCATCTCTTCAATTCAATTCTCCAGTTGTGCAGGTTGTGTTAAGCACTGTCAGGGATCACAGGTGAGACTTAAGATTGAGGCTGTTCAGTAAAGAGGAACCATATTTTCCGAGAAGTTGTTGCTTCATTCAATTTCTCTTCATTATGGGAATGGACTAGCTTCTTGTTGTTCCTTTTTTTTCTGACTTCATCCCAGAGTATAGCAGAGCGAGATGAGATGACACAAAAAGGAAAGAAAAAAAACTAATGAAAGGAGGAGACAGTTGTGTTCAAGTTGAAATCGCATGATAAAAGTAGAGAGCTTTAGTCCCACATCACACAACACACCCACACCAAACTGAGGAAGACAGTGTGGGCAAACAGCTATTGCATGTTGTGCACATTGATTTTTTTCCGGTGCGTTTGTTTGTGTGTTCATATTTCAGCATGAAATCCTATTGTCCTACTACTTCACTGCGGACCAGAGGGAGGCTATGAAGCTGCTAATTAGTGGCACAGAGGGAGGCAGCCACAGCGACCAATCAAATCTGCTTTTGAAACCAGCTCCCTCTGAGACTCCTGGGTAATGGGGCAACTGTATAACTGAGGGGATAACATATGATGTAATCTATTTAGGGGTCCAATGTTACTGTAAGTTTTATTTAAAGACAAGATGAAGGATTTTTTAGGAGGTTGTAATGAGAATATGTTCTCTCTTGTGCCATTTTCCATCCCTTTGTCCCTTCAGTTGTCTCATTTGCCTATTTAGTATTTTCAAAGGACTGATGTTGAGGAAAAGGCTGTGAGAGGGGTTCATGCAAAGTGCATGAGGAAAATAAATTGTTCTTTTCCCTCTTTTTTACAGACATGTTGATACATGAGCCATTTAGCAGGGGCTGCGAGAGACAGATCCATGCCATGGTGTGTTTGTTCGGACTTAAGTTACACATAATTCTAGAGGTGATTACAGTGCATATGTGGCTTCTGGCTTTACAGTCACAAAAGGATTGTGCAGATTTTGGGGCCATGGAGCCATCAAAGAAAAAAAAAAGTTACCCCCAAAGAGTAAAATACATCCCCCAACTTGGCTGTCAAGCAAATAGTGTCCCAGAGTGTCATTGCTATTTGCACACTATCTGATCTAAAATGTTAAGTATAAAAGTATTTGAGGCAGAGTTAGCCTCTCTCAGCACTGGTCAGTTTTTTTTTTTCAATATACCGGTGGTTTGGTTCTCAAATTCCATTTCTAAGGTCTCTCTGCAAATATATAAGAATGTGTTTCCAACATATTCCTGTTTGCTTAGTTGTAATATTGGCTCTGCACAGAATGAGTCCACCTCTTCAAGCTCTTTTGCTTGGTCTCAATGCACACCTCAGACCATCTGATGTAACCCTGGGATTTGCTTCAATGCTGTCTCACTGTCTCTCATGTGTTAAAGAGGAATAGAGAGGACACACTTCTTACAAAAGTTGTTAGTTAAAACATTTAATTGTCATTGGTGCAATTATTGAACATCATTATGACCTTTGAGTGCCCCTAAACAAATGTTTATACAAGCCTGCTAGTTTTATACAACTTTTAAATGACTCTGAATTTCACATTTTTCTCTTTTTTTCAAAGTCCTGTTAACCTGTAGCCTACACCACAGGAGCAAGTACAGTAAAGCTTTAAACAACCCAAAAACAAATGAAGCATAGTGTCAATGCATCAGAAATATTCCAGAGTATTTCGTCTTTGGTTGAAATAAGTAAGAGCTCTGATAGCATTATAAAAGCAAATTCACTGTGCTCATCCATCTCCAGACTCTTTGTGAGAAAGAAAACCACTCAAACCCAGAGTAAATGCATATGATAATGACATCTCAAGGCACTTTGCACGAGAGCAGGCTGAAGCAGCTCTTAATTTTATAGATTCACATAAATTCATATGTACACATTTATAAAATACAAATTTGTTTGTGTGAACCGCCAAATAATGTTTCATCCCTTTGCCAAAGTTCAAAATCTCCATTTTCTGTGACAATTTAGCCCGAAGTCATGGTGCAACTCCCAAACAGCATGGAACAGTGACAAGGATGACATCACAGACAGAGGAGGAAACAGACATTGAATTTCTTTTTTTTCATGTTTGTTGTGAACTCAGCTTTATACCTGAGGTAGAGTTGCATTAGTGGGCACCTGATGGTGACTGGCAATCAGAATGACAAGAAATCAAATTAGGACATGAAAGAGAAAGGAAATCAAAAGATAAGGAATCAAAGAACTATAAAGAAAGGGAGACGGATGAAAAAGCCAAATGTGTATTTAAAGACAAAATTACTCAGTTTAAGTCAAAAATAACGGAGGATGTAAAACATGCAAACAGGAAATTGAAGAAAAAGGGAAATGACAGTTCAGACCATTTATAATCAGTGTTTGGGTGAAAACGATGGCCAACATGTCTTTTAAAATTTGTTTTCATGCCTCCACACAGTCAGTACTAGTGCTATTATGTTTGGGGGGCATATGTCACTGACCGAGGTCAAAAAGCCAAACAAAAATAGTTTAGGAAAATAACTGTTGAAGCTTTGTAGGTGTCTGTCAGGCCAGTTTAGTACCCGCACTTCTCAACTAGGAAGCCACGCTGTTGTAACATGTTCAGAATGTGTCCTGCTGACAGAAGCAGAGGCATTCCTAAAAAGGATGTTGCTTAGATTGCAGCAGATGCTGCTCCAAAACTTGTATGTACCATTCAGTTTTAATGAAACTTCACAAGAGTGCAAGTTACCCATGCCATGGCACACCCCATACTATCACAGATGCTGGCCTTTGACCTTGGTGCTGATAATGATCTTGATGGTCATTTTCCTCTGCATCCTGGGGGGCATGCTGTCCATGACTCCAAAAGCAATTTCAAATGTGGACTCACATGCACTTTTTTAAATGAATTCTTTGGGCATGTTGTTCCTTTATTAATAGGAGAGAACGTCAGTGCTGGGTGATAGTGGTAGTAACAGTGATAGGCTTGTCAAAAGGAGTTAGAGAGTAGGGGAAGACACTCTGAAACTGGCCACAGGCTGGATTCGAACACAGGCTGGCAGAAGTGTGTATATGGGACGTGCTTGGTTGCTAACCACTTCGCCAAACCAGCACTGCAGAACACAACACACTTTTACACTTTGTCTCTGCCCATTTCAGGTGAGCTCAGGGCCAGGGAGGCCAGTAGCATTTCTGGTTGATGTTTATACGTGTTTTAGACTTGCATATGGAGTTTTAACTGGCACATGTAGATGTAGCAACAAACTGTGTAAACTAATGATGGTTCTTAAAAGTGTTCCTGAGCCAATGTATTCATGCCCTCTACTGAGTGATTTCAGTTTTTAATGCACTGCCACCTGAGGGATTTAAGTTCATAGATATTCTCTGTTGTTTTTTCCACTGATGTACAGATATTTCTCTGGATTTCTTGAACCTTAATATAATTGTAAAGACTGTAGATGATGACATTCCTAAATTCCTAGCAAGAAATGTTATTCATAGCATTCTTTAACTCTTTACGTCTTTTTTTGTCCATGTCACAACTTTTTGATCTGCTGCAGGCATCAATGAAAAATAAGTGAATGTTTGCAAAAAACAATGAAGTTCATTAGTTTGAGCATTAAATATTGTGTCATGTAGTGTATTCAATTGATTATAGGTTATATAGGATTGCAAATCACTGTATTCTGCTTTTATTTATGGTTTACACAACATCTTAACTGTATTGAAATTGGAGTTTGAATACAGAACTCTATGTTTGTGTATTCTTCATTAAAGAGGCTGCTGCCATGGATTTCTTGCTATCTAAGACTGAATAAATCAGGCCACACCACTTATTATTTGCAGTAATTGTCAGACCTGTAATGCTAGCTAAATGCTCAGATGGGACAACTTAATCTTGATGTGCAAAATTTTCCGAAGCCTCTCTGCTAATACTGACTTGTTCACAATCCGTGTCTTTGTAGCCTTAATCCTTCTTTATCCTGTCGCTTCCTTTTTACCCACAACATCTTTTGATTATCCGGGTAGATTTAAGGTTAAAAGCGAAAAGTGATCCACCTGGGTTCACCTGGTCAGTCTGCTCTGCATTTAGAGCTCTGGCACCGTCTGAAGGTCACAGCAAACACACAGTCTCTTTAACTTCATAGAGCAAATTGCAAAAGTGAAAACAGCAGCTGCTTTGTATTGTATTACTTGTCCAACAGAGAAAAAGAGTGTCTTGTTACACAGGGCTACTTGAAGTTCTCATCGAAGAGTTATTCTGTGTTTTGTGTGAGCCAGATTTGCTTTACACTTTCAAGCTCATGCCTTTATGTTGAAGGTTTGGCAGTTAACAACTTCCAAGGTTTATAATATTAATTCTGATTTAATTAGTTTGTGCTTGTGAATGCAGTTCTTTGATAAGATCGTCTGTGTGTCTGTAAATTTATAATTACTTGTGCATTATGTAGTGGCTGAATGTCAAGCTACGTTTATTATCTCAAGACTATTAGTGCAACATGTGTGGGACAAGTAGACTGAATACTTGGCTGTATCCTGTATTGTGTTTACAGCATTGTAAATATGTGATGTGCATTTTTTTTTCTACCAAATGCAGCAATAGAATAAGGAAACATCAAAGTTTGCACTCTTGCAGCATCCGTCTACACGCTTGCTGTCAATCTCTGCCCTCTACGCGCTCGACTTTACTGAGTTTTGGGTAGTAGACGTATGGCCACCTTCAACTTCTTCTCTTTGATTGGTCACCTTACATGCCTGCTGTTTCCAGGTCAGAGGCAAAAGAAGACAAAGAAACTCGAGAAATGACAGAGGAGAGACGTACAATTGCAAGTACTTGTCACGTAAAATGATGAATATGATACTAATTTGTGATAGAGCTGTGTATGAAACCTGATTGTTGAGTCAAACTCATTGGTGATTAATTCTAAATGGACGATGTGGGGGATTTTAGGTAATGACAGGACATTAAGCTGGTTTCTTCTGCTGCAGCACCGACACAGCAGTCTATTAAGACTATACCACTGTTGAACAGCTTTATTATGGTATTTCTGAACAGCTAATACAGCTTAAAGTTGCATGTGTAGGCCAGCTACTGCAGTGTTACATAAACCCCGGACCTTGTTTTAGCGTAGATGTGAAATAATTGCCTGTTTTATTTAATAAATTGTAAATACATTTAGTTGTTTTTGTTTTTAAACTTGAGCAGTGGTTCATTTAAAAGTCATTGGTTTGATATGATTGATTCAGATATTTATATAGCCTTTAACTGTGTCAGACTGTGATAGAAAAATACATAAACATAGTTGATACAAAATTTCCATTATCATCACTACTGATGCATCTGTTTATCTATTAACTGAGTAGGTCAGACCTGGACAAGACATTAATTGTCATTTTAAAATAGTTTAGTGTAGTGAAACTATTCTGCTAAATACATAGATTACTCATTAGAAAACAAAATGTTTCAAATTGACAGATTATAACAAACAAATGAATGGTTATGATTTTAATAAGCAACTGATAAAGTATGTGTATTAAAGCAAATATAATTCTGCAATAACATTTATGTCATAAACATATAACACTATAGCATTTAACTCTAAGAAACTGATCAAAGCTGATTAATCTAGACGGTTCTGCCTGTTAAACCCTGCAGCCTCCTCTCCGACGGCAACGAAAATGATGCCGACAGCGATGGTGATCTCTATTTGTTTCCTTTTTTTATTCCGGCTAAATTTGATTACTAGTTGAAATCTGTTGACAGCAATGCAGATGGATCTTTTTCTATTGTGTATCCCAAACCAATAGCCATTTTCCCACAGCAATGTGGCTGCTAATACTCAGGAAGATACAAATATATAAGCATTTACATTATTAAACAATGAATTAAAAATGAGATATATCTTATTATATGACAAAATGCATGCTTTTTATTTTTTGTCATGAAACTCCCGACAAGGCAACCGGATTGCCTCTGACCCAGAAACAATAGGTGTGTAAGGTGACCAATCAAAGCAAAGGAGGCTGGGGGGGCAGACAGCGAGTGTGCAAACAGAGACCGCGAGTGCGCAGAGAGTGGTCTTAATGCGTGCTAATTATGGTTGTATGCATGTTAATTTGGCACTTTCCTGACGCCATACATGGGCCTCCTGGAATTTTGATTTGCCACCTTTGTATAAGAGTTGTCAACAGTTTAAAAAAAAAAATCATTTATATCTACAACAAGGGCAAATAAATGCTATTGATTTCTTTGCTTGCTTTTAGCAGGAATTGATGTTCACAGGTTTAGATGCATTAAAATATGATGTAATTATTCTCTTTAAATTGTTGAACTGTTTTTACTGACCTAAACAAATTAATACACACCTGTGAGTAGCATTGTTTTCAACTTTGGGTTAAAGCTTTCTAAAAGTATGGCCTTTTTGCTCTTTCCTTAATCTCTAGAAAGTATAAGAAAGCTGTATCATTTGACAAACCCTTGATCACCAAAGAATAAAAAAGGGTATCCAAAAACTGCATAAGACATCTATTGTGTATCTCTTCTAGGGCTCAACCAATACATCGGCTGGCCAATTATAGCCTTTTATAAAGTATTCAACATCCGCCAGAGTTTTGCCAATGTAATGCCAATATTTTCTTAGTTTCTCATAAACAGTGTCCAAGCCGTGCAGAATAACATTTTTAAAGATGGCGGCGCGCATTGCTGAAGCGGCTCTGAGCTCTCTTCTGATGCTGTGTGTATGGATGACTCGCCTCCACTCACATGGAGTTGCTCTTTTTAGCATGAAGGTCCGACATAACTTTTTCAGCAGTTGCACAATGTCCCACTGCTGCTGGACACAGCGTGACCACCGGGCTCTGTGCTAGTTCGGCTACCAAAGCAGCCTCGCAGAAAGACCAGGCCACCTCTGTCATTCTCAATACTGATGATTTGGACCTCCTGATGGCAGGGAGGTCATCACAGTACAACAGTTTATTCGTGACTGTTGTACTGTGATGATGATGGAAACCTGGCTTCACCCGCTTGCTCTCGACACGGCAGCTAAGCTAACTTGCTAGCAAGCTCACTATGCTTGCGTTAGCATAGCTGCTTGGGGCTCTACGACGTCACCAGCAGGCTCATCCAGGGGAGACTTCAGCGTAGCTGGGGACTTTAATCAGCCAGTTTAAAGAAGTTTGGGAAATATGTGCACTGTCCCACAAAATATTTTCATTTCCTCACACATATTACATCATGTATCCAAAAAAAGTGGTTCTGCCTGCACTAAATTCTACTTCTGATGCAGTAATGAGGACTGAAAGGCAGACTTGACAGAGTTCAGAATCTATCTACATTTTTAAAAAGCTTTACTAATTTACTGATTGTTTGAATCAGTAAATGGAGATATGTTCTATGTTCATGATCTTCATCTGCTTTTTTGCACCAACATTGCATCACCTTTACAGGTTCCAAACTTTGGAATACCCTGCCTAAGTCTCTCTCCTCCTTAGCAGGCCTCAAAGTCAGGCTTAAAAAATGCCTAATCATATCCTGAGCTCTGAACTCCAGTCTTTGGTTGCAATCTGCTACTTCAGTTGACTTTCTTTTTTTTCCACTTTTCCGTATTATTTCTACTTTTTAGATTTTTATTTTTTAATTCCTGCCCCCCCCTTCCCCCAGAACTGTATTGTAATTATTCATTGACTGATTATTTTCTTTTAAATACAGTATGTTGCAAATAAACATACACAAAAAGCAAAGTAGTCACTGTGAATCACCTTTTTTAGTGCTTTCAGTCTGACAGCAGCCTGAAATATACCACCTAAAGTGAATTCTCCATATTGCCCTTTCAGCCTAAGATGATGCTGCTTTTATACTGTTCCAGTAATCAAATCAATAAATCTGAAAGCAGGCTAGCATTAAATCACATATTCACACACCGACTCAAGTATAAAATAAAGTCAGAGCAGATGTCTTTTTAACAGCATTGCCATCACTTAAACATCCATCATATTTAATGTAACCTGATCATCATCCACATCAGCAGCACATGCTCATACTGGACAGCACAGGGTGTAACATCTGTCGCTGCCTCAATCTACTCATTGTTTAATTGCCAGCATTCAAGGTTTCTGAAATACTGCCACTCTGGCACATGGACAGCAATGTCCTCATGACTCACCCTGAGCTTTGGTGTCATTATCTTGAGCTCAGTTTTAATGAGGGGTGTGAAGGGAGACATTACATTTATGCCGATGATATCCCAAACATTAAAGATCATTTATGTGTGTTATCCATTCCTTTTAAACTAGCATCTTTTTTCTTGACACTGTTAAACTAGACAGATGTTCAGTGTTGCCCCGGTCCTGTCCCATTGTTAAGGTATGTTAAATAAAAAAATCAATGTATTCACAAGGACAATACCTGTCTTAAGGCTGCCACCATGTTCTCAGCATTTGAATATCCATACAAGCATGTAAATATCCATGTAAAAATGCATACTTGAGTCGTAAATATTCAGTGTATTCAACAGCACATTATGGTGCTCGGAGGACACAGCCTTTGCGTCAAATTTCTCCGTAGCAGAGGTGCCAACAGGTACTCAGGTGTGGCCTCAGGTGTGGTAAATAATAAAATGATTTAGTTGAAATGCCTTGTTCCTGTGTTGCAACTGGGCCAGTGAATTTAAGGAAGGATGGATATGAATCCTTTGGAATGCTGTTGTTACTCTGTAGTGGGTGCTGCCAAGCTGCTATCTCAACAGAACTTTAGTTTTATCTACTCATAGATAGAATGGCCGTGTGGAGGTTGAGGTGAGACTTAAAGGAACACTACACCCAAACAACGATTTGGCCTCATTTTCTACTCAGCCTCATGCTGAACAACACTGTGGAGTAGTTTTGGAACATCTAGGATGCAGCCGGAGATCTGGGGGAATCCTCGCTGTCCACTGACATTGATATCATGACTTCGGTCAGAGCCCGAACAAACAGTGTCCTTAAAAGTCCACAAAAAGTCGGCAATATTTCTCCATAATGCTCGTGCGCTGTAATCCAAGTGTCCTGAGCGGGTAAAGTCCACCATTTAGCACATGTTTATAGCCTAAACAGTACTACTTCGCATTTCTATGATACACTCACAGGAACGGCCAAACCAAAGGAACGCGCACTCTGCAATAACTAGGAGCGTAGAACAAGAAATCCCACATTCTGCTGTGAGCGACGGAGCTGTGGACACTTGGATTACAGTGCACGAGCAGTATGGAGAAATATTGCCGACTTTTTGTGGACTTTTAAGGACACTGTTTGTTCAGGCTCTGACCGAAGTCATGATATCAATATCAGTGGACAGCGAGGATACCCCCAGATCTCTGGCTGCATCCTAGATGTTCCAAAACTACTCCACAGTGTTGTTCAGCATGAGGCTGAGTAGAAAATGAGGCCAAATCGTTGTCTGGGTGTAGTGTTCCTTTAAGGCTGTCTGACAAATTATAATGCTGCATTCTCAAAACTGGACATCCTTAAGAAATCCTCCATAAAAAAGACACTTTATAACCAAGGTGTGGGTTTTTTAGGGTCAAGGAGTCATATTATGATAGCAGCAATATGTGAATTTCCTTGGCAGAAGTTTGTACTCCCACGAGTGCCCACTAGTCATTTAATTATAACAATCAGAAAAGCCCTTAATGAAATTGTTATGTTCAACTATACCACGTAATGCAAGTTGGTTTTCATATTTTAAAGCCAGGCGTACTGATTGTCAAAATGTGTACACAATAACAAAACCAACATGTACTAAGTTGTGCTTATTATTGTGAAAAATGAATTCTATCAATTAATAAAGAATATTCTGCTGCTCTGTCAAGTGCTTTAGGGTTTCATGAATAATAGCTTACAAATAAAGAGACTTCTTCAATGTGCCATTAGTTGGTTAGTTCTGTTAATCTCCAGAGAGAATGTAGTTCA
Organism: Scarus forsteni; assembly: GCA_036419115.1. Taxonomy (NCBI): domain Eukaryota; kingdom Metazoa; phylum Chordata; class Actinopteri; order Labriformes; family Labridae; genus Scarus; species Scarus forsteni. The sequence goes on along the minus strand of JAZDUH010000331.1, from coordinate 1,161,510 downwards.
CATGGACATAGTGTTGGGCTTTATACTACTTGCCCAGAAGCATCAAAAGGAAAGGAACCAAGCACAAAGTTGGCTGCCCTTCTGAAATATTCGTGAAGGGGATGACTTTTGACCAAACGGGAGGGCTTCTTTTCTAACATTTGTCTCCCTTTTTTGTGTGGAATCATCCATGAAAGAAAACAGAGGCTCAATGTTATGAAAAACACCTTAGAGAAGGAACTTGTCAAAATGGTAGATGGCAGATGAATTTTAACTTGTTTAATGCTTTCTAGTCTATCTGTCCAAGCAAAGTGCTTTTATATCATAGGTCACACCTACCCATTGCTAAGCATTCTCACTTGCATTCACACACAGATGGTTGAGGTTTCCTTGTAAGTTGTCGTTCTGCTTTAGTTGATCAGATTCAGACACTTTTATACTCACTGACAGACCAACAACACAGTACAGGGAGCAATCTGGGTTTAGGTGTCTTGACCAAGGAAACATTGACATGTGATATTAGGAGCTGAGCTTGTGCTCTAACCCTCTTGATTGACACTAAACTGAGCCACTTTTTCAATTCCTCAATTCAAAACAGCAATAAAGCACCAGAGGTTGGCAGAGCTGAGCTATATGTCTGCTCATATGCTCACTGTTATGGAGGTAGGCAGATGAAGGAGCAAAGGCATTGCTAAGTCTGAATGCTATAAATGAACAATGCTCCCTGAACATGCATATTATCTTTAAAGAGTGGATAATGCTTTTTTATAAAAATCATAAACCAAATGTCAGTATAGTTTTTTATGATGGCAGTGTGCTGCCATAAATATTCCCAGAGGCAGTGGGCATTTGGAGCTTTATCTGCCAACACTCAGATGATTGATTTCTTTTTGACGTGAATCATTAAGATTTGAGTTAAATGCGAATTTCTTCACTCATTTTTAGTTGGAAACAAACCATTCAAAGAGAATCTATTAATTTAATAAATAACCTTAATGGGTTTGATTTGGGTAAAGCTTGAAAATAAGGAGTGTAAAAATTTTCTAGGTCATTTCACTTTTAGGGTTTGTCAACTAAACTTTGAGTAAACTAATTTTGAGAGAACTTGAGAAACACCAGTGGTAGGTGACCAACTTATGTAAATTAGTGAGCCCACTTGTTACTTTTGAGGAAAACAGAACATCACCACAATAAAGCTACACCCACCCTTGTGATAGTTGCAACTGAAGCTACATAACCAAGACAAAAGTAGATTAGACTTGCTGTATTTTTTACAATGGTATATGAAATTAATTATACAAAATGTTGATTAATCAGTATATTAACCAACTTTAACCACAGTGTCGGTTTTGTTCTTTTTTATATTTAGTTGGAATATTTTTCTATTGGTCTTATGAATAAAATCTCTCTGTTACTTTTATTCATCTCAACTTTTAAAATATTTTCTTTGAAACAGTGCAGCACTTTGTGATGTAAGCTCTTTAAAAAGTCTTTGAATTAATTACTTTTTTGCACATATTTTCATATAATCAGTGTTTTTAACTGGTGGAATTGATGCATTGCTAGTGTTAAAGAGATTTTAAAAGCTGTTTGATAACTTTATCACTTATCCAGCGTAATAATTTACTTTAAGTTAATATGTAAAACTTTGTAATGCTTAACAGTATGACTTTTTATAAACACCTCTATGTAGTTTTAAGAATGAACTCTCTCAGAGTTAGGGGTGGGTGATATGATAAAAATATCATATCACGATTTTTAAAAATAAAATCACGATCACGATTTTATCACAATTCTTTTTTTACGTTGATTTTTCTAGACTAATTTGCATGTTTGACCATTTTTCCCCTACATTTAACATATAAAACATGCAAAACCCTAAAAGAAAAAAAATGACAATAAAGCCAAAGAAACTTTCTGAGCAGGTTTTAATTTTAATAATGCAGTTTTTATAAAAATGTGCAATAAATGTAAACATAAAAGGTAATGAACAACAATATCAACATTATCTCTTAAAGTGCAACAATTTAAAACAAATGTTATCAAACTGCAATGTCTATAATCTGAGTGAATAATACAGCTGCTTTAGAACAGATTTTTGTTCAGACATCTTCAAGCTTTTATCTCCTTTTCTCTTTCCGCCATGGCTTCATGCTACATAACCAAACAGGAGATCCCACCATGCACTGCAAGTAATGTGCTACAATTTGCTAGTCGGGTGCGCGTCAAAGTCTCTGTGCCCACACAGATGATCTGACGATCTTTCTGCTTTATGAGATCATCCCCATGTTATAATCCTTAACAATTTAATATCGTCATATCGCACACCCCTACTCAGAGTGTTTTTTTTTAACTAAAGTGTTTACTGTATATTAACACTTTTATTGACACAATTGCTGTACTAATTATTGCATAATAAAAGGAAGAATTAGCTCAAATAAATATGCATTTCTTGGTTTGACAAACTTTAAAAGATGTTTGTTTTTTATCACAAAGGCTTGTGGCACTTGTCCAGTTACAGGGATGATTGACAATACAAGTGTCACAAGTTAAGGATTCAGAGTGAACAGATAGCAGTTTAACATTTTATAGTGACAGCTAAAGATCTGGAAATGTTACTTTACCCTTGTTTTGACAGCAGATGATTTTCAGATCTGAATAAATATTCAGAAATTCAACTCCATCCATTCATTTGCTGTGTGTTGATTGTGTATTACATGTTTGTCATTGATCCTGCTGAAATATGTTTTGACATTCAAAGTCAAGCTTTGAAAGTTAACAGTATATAATTAGTTCTTGTAATGAAAACAATTAAAAACAAACAGTCTAAGTCACCCAATAACAGAAGATCTCTCATTTTACATCTCAGTGGCTCACTCTGTCCCTGTCTCCCCTACTCTGATAGTCAACTTGTCCATTGTTTCCCCTTGTGTTGAATATGTTGGTTTGAGCTGCTGTTTTTAAGAGATTGTTTTTCTGATGATAGTTTACATTTATAGAGTTAATGTTGTTTGATGGGCAGCAGAGTGGCACAGCAGGTAGTGCACGTGCCTCACAGCAAGAAGGTTGCCAGATTGATCCCCTGGTTGGGCAGGGCCTTTCTGTGTGAAGTTTGCATGTTCTTCCTGTGCATGCGTGGTTTCTTTCTGGGCACTCTGGTTTTCTCCCACAGACCAAAAATATGCTCATTAGTTTAACTGGTGACCGTACATTGCCCATCGGTGTGAGTGTGAGTGTGAATGGTTGTCTGTCTCTCTATATGGCCCTGCGATCGACTGGCGACTAGTTCGGGGTGTACCCCACCTCTTGCCCAATGACATTAATGAATGAATAAATGTTGTCTGATTAAAAAAATACGAAATATATTATAATCTGATTTAGATATAGTGTCCACTCATCTGCCTGCAAGTTTGAAAGCAAAGGTAGTTCCTGTTTCCTTTTAGAGCAGTCTTTGCAAACCGTCCAGTAAAATCTAACAATAAAGTTCTCAACCCAGCCATGGCAAACATGAGAAGTTACAAATAATTAATGTATGGATTGCAGTTACTTTAAAACTTGTTGGAAAAAGCTGAGGTATTTCTTTAAAAAACTTCAAAGGTTAAGTCTGATTTTTAGACATTTTTATGGGACAATTTCTACATGTTCTATATTTATCACAATTAGCTTTAAGTATCTTAAGATTTGTTATTTATATTGGTTGTTTCTTATAGATGTGTCATAGAAAACAGCTGACACTTACTGACACTTGCCAATACAATGACATACTTAGTGTCTCTTATTCTAAAAAGCAAAACCAGTGGGAATCAATCACCCTTGACATAGTAGCAATGCTCTCCATTAACTTATGCTCAAGCCACTGAACATGATCTCTGTCATTACTCATCCTTCTGATAACAAAAAAATCCTTAACTGAATTTATTTCCCTCTCTGTTTCAGTCCACTTTGATTGTCTGATGCTAACACTTTGCTCGTGGATGCTCTTTAATGTTCCGCTTGCATTCATCGATTCTGTTAATCTGAATCCCTCTCAATATATTTCAATTTTCGACATCGAACCGCAGCGAGGAATGCTCTGCTGAGTTTCCAAGTGCCGGAGAATGGCATCCCCTCTCACTAATGAAAAGCCTTCATTGGTCCTTGTTGTGCTGGAGACTAGATGGATGGCTTGATGCATGCGCCTCAGACAACAATGCTTTGATGCACATGCGCCCAGACACTTGCACACAGACAAACACATGCACATTTGGTACCCTTTTAGGAGGGACACCCTAACTGATGAAGGCTCTTTCTGTTTATGGCAAGTCAATGAGGCATCCAAGCTTAAGTCTGTAAGAGATTCATGAGTGTGTGTTTGTGTATGAGTCTGCTGTCAGTGAATGTTATAGGGACTCGGCTTTGTAAAATGTTGACTGTACATACTATGAATTAAATGTTTATGATGGTCAACATGCAATACATTGGCATCCTCAGCAACCCCAGCAAAGCATTCTCTGTGTCAAACAAGACATCCCCACTTACAGATGACTGGTATAAGTTAAGTTTTTGTGGTAAAGGTCAATGAGGTATTTGAAGAAAGGTAGAGTTTAATCATGTATAGTGAAGGCTTCTATACTTGTGGAATGGCAGATCAGTGTGGTGTTTCAGTTTTTAAATGGGAGTGGGAAGTTTGCTTGACGATCAGCATGGTGAATAGCTCTGCAAAGTTCTGGGATGAAAGTGAAAAAATATATTTTACTTTGTGTTACAGTGGCCGCCACACCCCCTCCTCTCCTGTGTTAATCTGCCCTTTTGGGTGCTCTGTGTGTTAGTGTATTGGAGACCACAGATAAGCTGCAACAATCAGACTGTGGTAGAGCAGGCGCAGGGGTCTCCGGCAGCACATCATCTCTTGAACCACAGATACTCTCCCCCTTTCAGAACCTCCAGGGTGCCATGGAGACCAGAGAGACATTCAGCAGAGCCTTAAGTTTCAGCTAGACAGAACTTTGCTAGAGAGATACGGTCCACTTAGGCTACCTGGTTTTTGGGGACTTGTAAGATAATGAGCAATAGTCTAAGTGGTCTTTGATTCTGCTGTTGAGCTATTGTTTCCTTGTTTATATTTAGAAATGATTTAGCTTGTGCTTATTGCTATTCCGTTTAGCTTGTCAAGATCCTGCCTTTATTTTAGTTAAGTTCCCCATTTTGGTCATGTTTCATGTCTTGTCTTTGTGTTTTCTGTGTTATTTAGAAAATTCACAATCTGCCCCATGCCTTGTTACCAGATTGTTTGTACTCTATATTCACTTTCTAGTGTTCTTTCATAGTTTCTGTTCTGATCACAACCCCTTTTCTTTGGCCCTTGCATTTTGCCTTGTGTTTTAGGAAACCTGTTCCTGAATCTGCCTGACATTTGTGCAATGAATCCGGACTGTTAATACTTTATCTCACTGACTCAGATCGTCTGCTTTAGAGTGTTTTTATGCCAAGTGCTAATGACAAATAGTTTTTCCTTAAAATTATTTTGAAAGCATTTTAGTTTCTCTAATGTTAGTTTGCATTTTCTCAACCTTTTTTGTTGTTGTTGTAATTTTTTACTACCTTTTCTTCAAGTTAATACATGGACAGAATTGCTGGTACCCTTTCATTAAAGAAACAAAAACCCACAATGGTCTCTGAAACAACTTGAAACTGACTAAAGTGATAATAAATAAAAAAAATACTGAAAATGAACTAATGAAAATCAGATATTATTTTTGAATTGTGGCTTAACAGAATCATTGAAAAAAAAAACTAACAAATGGAACTGGCTTTGACAAAAATGACTGAAAATAATTTGATCCGTCTAACACTATTAAAATCCTTTCAAAAATACTCCTGGATCCGCAGCCAATTCAATCTTGAAATGTTATTAAATTCATGAAGAACTTAAGCTATAAACAAAAATATGAAACTTTTGCAACATTACCAAACCAGCAAAAAAAACAACAACAACTTGGATCTGCATATGGATTCTACAACGCGGCTTATTAGGACCACTTAAAGAAATAAACAAACATTAGGGCTGCAAGCAGTGTTGGTCAGGTCCTCACTCTGTTGCAGGTCCCTCATGCTCGTTTGACCTCCTTTTTGTTGGTTTCATCCCTTTTTGATCTTTTTATACACCCAAAATTAGACTATTGTGTGTACCTGCAGCTCTGTCAGGAGCCTCAGTCTTTATAATGGGTGTGCATTACACATTCCATTTGTTACTGCACCACCTGCACTCCACTGACAATCAGGCAGTGACAGTGGCAGCAGAGCAACGATAACTCTGATAACGATAACGATAACATTTTTTATTACACGGCATTGTCAAATGCTCGATCCTGATTGGTCAATTACAACATTCTACGGTCTGTTATTTCTGAGTAGCAGACCGTTGCTATGAATAGCAGACCGTTGTTAAGGACGCTTCTGATCGACTCGGGCGAATCACGTCATAACGTATCAAAGACGTTTATACCTGCAGCAAGACATCGTTAACAAATCACAGCTTGAGGAGCACAGCTGTCCACCTCTCTCAGGCAGCTCTGGCAAGTAGGGAGATTATGTCTGTGACAGGTCACAGATGTGAGAGCAGTCTGAGCTACTGGGCTCCGACCAGTACAGATCGGGAAAAGTGGAGCAAGATCCTGTCCTCTAATTCTGGCAGCAGCAACAGCAGATTGGGTGAGTGCCTCTCTTAAAGTGATATTCCGGGATGGAACAAATTGGGTCCTATCACAAGGTTAAGAGCAGAAATTACCCCTACAGCAGTGTTTCTGTGTCACAGACCCGTAAAAAGTGCGATTCGTCCTCCCGTTCTGCTCCTCTGCTGATTTGGCTGGACTCACACGGGGCCATATTTTCCTTGATTTCACACAAAAACACCGCTAAATAAGGGTCTAGTTCTCGTAGCGCCGTGAAACGGCCAACGCGGAAGAGACTCAGCTGTGGCTGGAGAGCCAGAGCTGCAGCTCTGGCTCTTCCGCGGAGGCCGTTTCACGGCGCTACGAGAACTAGACCCTTATTTAGCGGTGTTTTTGTGTGAAAGTAACGCGCTGAAAATTCTCTAAATAAAGCGTGAATGCAGACCGATATCAGACTTTTTCGGTGGGAGTCCGTTTATTTGTGTTTTTGATCAAGGAAAATATGGCCCCGTGTGAGTCCAGCCAAATCAGCAGAGGAGCAGAGCCGAAGGAGGAAGAGGGAGTTAGGTCCTAGCGCCCTGGGTTTCTTTTCCACATAAACACTGCTGTAGAGGTAATTTCTGCCCTAACCCTTGTGATAGGACCCAACTTGTTCAATCCCGGAATATCACTTTAAAGCGTTAATGATGAGATAATATAGAGAGCAGTTGTAACGGTGAAAAACTGTTTCTATAGGTATGTCAGCTGCAGGGCCACAGCAGGGAGGAAATATGGACATGAATGAGGACAGAGACGTCAGCATCAATATTCCCAAGGACGTCCCATTCACCTTGTCCCACGTCACAATCAATGGAAACGTTCAGTTTAATGTGAATTACAAATAAGCTAATCTTCGCTTCAGAGTTACTGTTGCTTTCCGTTCCTGTTTCAACCATAGAAAGGAACAGACTATTTTTTCAAGCGGATGCAATGAAAACTTTTGTAAATCAATAAAATCATATTTAGATAAGCATTTGATGTCAAACTTTTGTTTTCTTTAGTGAGTAGCTGTGTAATAAGCGGGCTTCGCGTCAGGGTCCTGCATCACCCTGTCGGGGTTTATTTCTCTATAGTGACCGGCTCGCTCTACATTATCCCTTACTTAACAGAGGCCACAATTTTGACCAAATCTATACATACATTACACATTTTTATAGTAATTTTGTCAGGAATCCAACCATGTCATTTTTTTTGCATATATTTTTGGGGCATTTTTTTGCCTTTATTGATAGGAGAGAGACAGTGGATAGGTTTGTGAAAGGGGGTGAGAGAGTAGGGGAAGACACTCTACAAACTGGTCAGAGACTGGGTTCGAACCTGGACCGGCAGAGCATGTACATGGGATGTGCATGGTTGCTTACCACTCCGCCAAACCAGCACTCCTCCTTCTGTAGAGGCCTAACTGCCATCCATACATGTGAATAATGCAGTCACTGCTGTAAACAGATGAGGCTTTTAGGTGCAAATCCTGAAGTGATAACATTAAGTTAGTAAGCACTTTGAGAAAATAATTGTTTATACATTTTTGAACAAATAAACAAAAAAATAAAACAAACAAAACAAAACAAAACAATAAGCAAAAAAACAAGCTGACCTACAAAATTGACTACTACCCATTTACCACCAGTGTCTCTCCCATTAATTTATTTCAATGTGGCCAGCTTTTTTATGAGTAAATTCTTAATATAGCTATATATCATAAAAACATAAGATCATATGTCTAAGCTTAATTCCCTGAACTTACTATAAAGATGGTGATTCAGTATTTAATCTTTTGGAATTTTGAAGTCAACACAGGTGTAAGGGCTTTGAAGAGATGCACTTATGACACTGAGTTGGTAGATTATTTCTGTTGATCTGTAATTTTCATTGTTTAATGTCTGTTAATTGATACATGTACTTTTACTTGTCTTGGGAGGACAATGAGATCCTTAAGCCTCACCTCTAATGCTTTGCACTGAATTTGAAAGATAAAAGTCATGTTGATTGGTCCATAATCTAGGACTGGCACAATTAGGAATTTATGAAGACTATAAAATGGGTAGCAGTGGTACAATCCACAACTGAGATCATTTCCAATGTTTGTAACTTACTTCACAGCAGTTAAAAATATATTGTTCTATCATGCATTTAAAGGTCAAAAACTATTTCTCCAGACTGTCTTTGTTTCAAGGGCTGTGTAGTCCTTGGTCTTAGCCCTTCCCCTTAGCCCAACAGAGAATAAGGGCACCCCTTCATCAGACGTGAATGTGCAAAACCAAGGGGTACAGGGTAAGACAAGGGCTTAGGGGTAGAATTGGGATTCACCCCCAATGTGGGCTACAACCTAATGTGCCATGATCCTTATGAATCACAGTGTACAACCTCATTGACTTCAATGACACGCAATTACAACCCATTCAATTTCCCCTGCAACTATGGAAAAGCACTAATTATGTCCCCAGACACTAATTGGCACTTTTAACTTTGAGGCAGAAATTAAAACCACTGGATTGGCAAACTAGATAAGGAAAACCATGGCCATGCTGTATGGATTTTTTTCACCCTCCACAAGCTTAGGAGAGCTCAGCACTCCTGTCAGCCCAGATAAACAAGTCCAGGAAATTTTATCTCCACTTAGCTGGCAGGCAGGTTGAACTCTTGGATTGAGTTAGCTGGGTGCACTGTAAAGCCATTCTGACTTTTAAACATCAAAGTCTGGGACTGAATGCCTTATCTTTTAGGAAGTAGTAACAAGGATGAAAAAAATAAAAAGAATTAAGATAACTTGCTACTTTACGCTCCATGATTTTCTTTACAGTCATTTTTAACCATTTGGTATGAAATTTACTTCAAATTTGATCTCATAGTTTTTCTAAAAGGTTTTAGCCCTGATGTCAAAAGACACAGTGATGAGGCTAATTCATTGCTATAAACGTTTAGTGGTCACATCTGTGCCATCTGCTCAGTTGGCAATGATTTTATATTAAACTTCATGGCCGATTACTTTATCATAGACTCACAAATCATTACATGATTAACAAACTTGCTGTTTCTCCACAGAAAATTGGCATCAGCATTGCATGTTTAGAAAAGAAACTAAAAATTAAGATGTAAGCTTCTTCTCCTTTGTGTATTAATGTAAGGTGTTTGAGTTATTTGCCAGACTAGCAATCAAAACAGCCAATTAACAGACTGTAAGACTGTATAAATGTGAATGTGTGTCTCTGTGTGATGAATATTTGATGTTTGGCGCCTCACTACACGCTGTCCTGTCAGATCATGACATCATGTTGGGACCAGGGATAATTTGTGCATTATGCATGAGGTCATTTGCTCATCAAATCAAACGACCACTGATTCAAAATCCTCTCTTTGGCCCTTTTTCCTTTTTCTAAAAGATGTTCCCCCAGCCTGTGTCCAATAACAATGCTCAACAAGGTCATTAACTGATGAAAAAAGTAAAAATAAATGTCTATGAGGAATTTGATTTTTCAATCATTTGTGCAACTGAATCAGTCTTTGAATTTGTCAGCTTAAGTGCACTGAGCACTTACACTATGTAAAAATTCTGGTATTTAGGGGAATCATACTTTAGTTAAGCACACAACAGCTGGTGTGAGTAAAGTCCTGACATGCAAACTGCAAGAAAACTTCATGCTGTGAGTGGCCAAGTGTGAGCAGGCAGTGCAGATGGTTTACTGGATAAAGGTGACTTAGACAATGTCTAGCAAACTTTATGGTGGTATGTTGTAGCGTTACTGAAGGCTAGAAGACAAATAGATTTTTATGGGTGCCAGGCAGATAACTAAATATGTCAATTTAAAAAAACATTCTCAGGGTGTGGCCCCAACCATCAAAGAACCCACGCTACTAAAAGGAAATTAAAATTAAATTTATCTGTCATAGTTAAAGTATCCAATCCATTAACAAATTACAAATAAAGAACCTGTGAGAAAAATTTATTCAGTTCAATATAATTCAAAACTTAAGAGTTCCCACAAATAAAATGAAGTCCAAAAGTGAATGTGTGGGATATAAAGTTCATCAAAAATAAAACAAGTAGTCCATTAAAGTAAAAAAACAGAATGTCGCAAGCAGTGCTTTGTTCTCTGTTAATCAATGTCCAAAATTATTAATTAATGCCAGGACTCCAAATGTCCAAAATATACATTATTTCAAAATCCCAAAATCATAACCCAATAAAAAAACAAATGCCAAATCTGTAGAAGAGTGTGTGAGTGTCTGTATGAGAGCGTCAGAAGTACAAAACTTGGGGTATAACCGAGCAGGGAAACATGGGCTGGAAATGAGTCCGTTCAGGGTTTGAGCTAGAAAAGACAAGACCCAAAAGTAGGATTACCCAACACTCAGAGGTTCACAGGAAGCAGGGGAAAAATCCTGTGTGTAAAAGGGTTTTTGAAGTCTATTGTAAGTCCTTAATTATTTTGCATCTTTTGGAAAATAACTGAGGTCACTGTGCCGACTCCCACATTCCTCTTTTACTGGATTACCAAGTACATATTAGTAATATTAATAATTAAGAGTCATTCAATTAGACTGATTTTATTTATTAAATTGGTTATTTATGCCAGTTTCTAGACTGACGCCATGAGAAAATCAATTTGAATGCATATTTGCGTGTTTATATATGTACATATACATTTATATGTGTATGGGTGTGGGTGTGTGTTGCAGCAGTGTACATGCCTCACAGAAGGTTGCCGGCTCAACCCCTCTGTCAGTCTCTCTGTGCATGTGTGGGCTACACCTAAAGATATAGCACAACTTGCTCTTCCTCTAAACAGCTTAAAGGTGTAGTCAGGGATCTTCTAATCTTCTAATCTAATGCAGGATTTGTCAAAATCACTGTATTTCTCCTCTCCATCCACAAGATGTCCCCACTGACAGCATGTTAAAATAAGGCAGTTTCAATACACAGCCCTGGCTCTGAATTTCAGCAGGTAAATACTGGGGCTCGGGCCAAGTCACCAAAACAGGGTACACCCCCCCCACATCCAGGGGGGGGATCATACCCATGCGCAGATCAGACAGAGGGACGATGGGGAGTAGTAGGTTGTGTAGCGTGCACAGTTAGCGTAAGAGAGAAATACAATAGGTGCAGTAGCAATGGCTGAAAAACAGCCCAAAAGAAAAAGGTCAGAGGAGTGAAAAGTGAAAAAGAAGGGCTATGACCATGAAAGAGCGAAGACCCGGGTCAACATTGATGTTGCTTTCCGACGGTGGAGGGAACTCCGCAAATCGAAATACCCGAAAATGGACGCGGATGTCGCCATCTTTCTTCTGGATAGGTAAGCAACATTAGCTTTGTGGTGCTTCACATAACAGTAACAGCCGTCAGGTGTTCACCTTATTGTCTAATCTGCCAAAATGTGCTGTTGTTGTGATGTTATCAATATTGTCTGTCGAGTTGTCTGACTAGTCAGGGTAACTTTAGCTACGTTGGTCAGCTACGCAGTTTATACGGCCATTTCCATGACGATGCACGTCCATCAGCTTTCGGGGGTGGAGCCAGGGGTGATGTATGAAGGGAGAGGCGAAGCTAAAGTCGTTTATCAACAACCTCTCCACTCGTTTTCTCCCACATTGCTGACTACACCTTTAAGGTCTTGCTACTGGAAACAAAAGATATGAGGCACATTTAAGTTAACAAGAAATTGAAATAGTGAAATGATCATTTTATGAAAAGAACACACTTTGGCAGTTTGACAACACTAAAATGTGAAGAAAAAGATGAATTTTAATTTAAACACAGAGGACCTGATCTATTAAACGTTTGCATGTATAAAAACACATGCAAACGTGATAGCAAAGCTGATCTGTGAACAGGGTGCACTGAGGATTGCATCTGTCAAATAAGAAAATGGCATGTGCAGTCCATTGAGCATATTTGGCTTCATAAATATGCAGAATACATGCAGATGATCAGAACGCGCAAATACTGCTGGGATGAAAATTTGATCATTTAGCACCCTCACTGTGATTTATCCAAGATTCAAGATCCAAATCTTATTTTGGACTTTATTAGGCCAATCCAGAGGGTTTAGATTTTTGTTTTTCCCTCCATGTCCAAAGAGCCACTTGCAGGTTGCCAACCTTCAATATAGAAGTGTCCCTCTATCAGGCCTCACACTAGTGACATTAAGCACCTCTGAGAAACTCAGTGAATTCAGGGTCATGGTGATTTGGTAAAAATGGTAAAAATGGTAAATGGACTTGAGCTTACATAATGCCTTCTCAAACCATTTTTTACACCACAGGTCATATCTACTCATTCACACCCATTCACTCTCACAATCACTCACTGATGGTTGGACTTTCAGTTGTTCATCAGTATCAAATAACTCAATGAAGCCCTTTCATACCCATTAAGCCACTGGTGCAGGGGTGGGAGCAACTTAGGGTCAAGTGTCTTGCCCAAGGACATGTCTCTGTGACTGGGTTTGAACCTTCACCTTCCAAGCATTGTCAAAGTGACTACACCACTGATCTTTAGGAGATGACTACATTTGCCGTTATTAAAACTTGTAATTAAAATGGAAAAAAATCTGAAAAAAAACCCTAACAAAATGTCTGTGTTTTTTTTTACTAAAAGGTGCTATGAGGAGAGTCTATTTGCGGCGACATAAAGCCTCTGCTACCCATGAGCACGCGTGGCGACTGTCGTAATGCTGCGTTCCATTAACCTCGGAGCTGGGAGTGACATCATCTCTGACTTATCAGCGTTCCAGTTGAAGTCAGAAAAAAACATGCCGATCTACCAGGCTATTGTTAGCTGTTGTTAGCACGCCCTGCATTGTTGTTCACAAATATCACATGAAGAATGTGATTATCACTGTGGCAGCATTTTTGTAAATATAAGTCTAACAATACTATGTATACAGCTGATCTAGAGCGACACACCCCAGTCAGAAGTGCAAATAAATTGATTATTACAGGAGCTAAATAACTGTTCACACTGGGGGCATCCATCATCAATTGTCAACTCGGGGGTGGCGAGGTTTCACCGAGTTCCCAGCAGGAAATTCCAACTTCGGGGGACATTCTAGTTGCAGTTTCCTACTCAGAACCCTGAAATTCCTACTTCTGACTTCAACTGGAGCGCACCAAAAGACATGATCCAAGCCAAAACGTGTGTTTGTTGTGGTTGTAATGCAACTCAGCCCTTCCTCAGAACTCTGCATTGCTTTACAACTTCTTTTTTCAACAACATACAGGATGCAAAGCGACGAGGTAATGTATCTCTTTCTAGTTACGTAGCGGTAGTTTTTGATATGTGGCAACAAGCAATTTTTGGAAAACTTATTATCGTAGTTTTGTAGCCGGCTATATATCGCTACTTGCAGCCCGGTGCTCTAAGACCTGTAATATAAATAATAAAATAATATAAATTTGCTGTTTTAATTGTCTTGTTCCCGAAGTTGAGTATCCAGGCCAGTCCAGCCCTGTCCGACCCAACCGAAAGGCTAAGGAATAGCATTTATAGATAACCTATTTTGATGCTATAAAACTCATCTTAAAGTGTGTAGTTCGATCAGGCATATATCTAAAAGTGAGACTTTTTTTTGTAATTACTTAGAAACTCCTCACAGTCCCTTTAAAGACATGGCATCCATTTTGTGTTGTGAAGACATTTCTGACACTCCCACTTTGAGTATGAGGCTGACAGGGTTTCAAAAACATTTGGGAAAATATAAGTAGACTTGACATCCCTCATGCCATGGGTTCAAGTTCTGTTCTTGCTCTCTTCTTACCCAAACTTTAACAAACAAAACGTTAAACTGCAAATTAAAAAAAGCTGCATTACTACAAATTGCATCGAGAAAAAAAAAGCAAATGCACCAAATGCAAAACAGAGGGAAGCAGGGAATAGCAATTATGTGTGTGTGTATATGTGTGTGTAGATCATGTATAGTAGACCTCCAGCAGAGAGGCAGGGAGCAGTTTTTCCAGAGTCGTACTCCCTCCATCCTCTTCACATTTTACTTCCAACAACATGCAGGAACCAAGCTGTGCAACAGTGTGAGAGGGAAGGAGAGGAAGAAGACTCCAAGAGAAGAGGCCGAAAATGGTTGAGAGACAGTCAGAAAAAGAGAGAGAGAGAGAGAGAGAGAGAGAGAGAGAGAGAGAGCATCAAACACGGTAATAACTGGCCCTAATTAAGACCAGGGGGAATGTGGGAGTTATTAGCTGTCATAAGCAAGTTTATCAGACCCAGAGAGAGCAGATAGTGTTTGTGTGTGTGTGTGTGTGTGTGTGTGTGTGTGTGTGTGTGTGTATACATCACAATGTGAATGTATGTTTGAGAGCGTTACATAGAAATGAGGAGAGAAATACTCCCGACTGCCTTCAGCTTTGTATGAATGTGTTTATGCATGTGAATATCAGTGTGTATGTGTGCATTCTTATGCTTGCACACTGTAACATTTGAGCAGTGGTATTCCCACCAAACACCCCACACTGTTATTAATATGCATGCAGCTGAGAGAGAGATACCCTCTCATCTCATAGCTCATCAAAAAACACTCACAATCACATTATTATCAATCCCCATTAAACCAGCACTCCAAACACTCACACCAACACACACACCAACACACACACACACACACAGGCACACAGACAACACAAAGGCACATGCAAAACCATCCATCAACAAAGAAACAATAACTATCTAATACAGTCTGAGAAACTGTACAGGATTTTATATCCTGGAAAATGGAGTATATGTTTCAGATTTGGTCTCTACAGTTCTCCTTGTTTGGTTCTCACAAACACCCCACACTCAAACCATCATATGACATTACTAATAGTGTTTTCTTGAAGTTCTTACTGTAAAATAGGGTTAACGGGGCCTGTTCTTTGCTGTACTGTGTTGAGTGATGGTGGCCCAGCTGGTACAGTAGGCTGTCTGTCAACTAGAAGCTGAACAGTTTGAGTCTTGCTCACATGTCAATATGTCCTTTTGCAGACACCTCAGATTTCCCACTGATGTATCTGTCATATCAAATGGGTATAAAGGTGATTTGTTAATACTGATGGACAACTTACATCTGTGTGTGACTAAGTCATGGATTGGTTTGAAAAGGAAGGTGTGACACCTGTTGTGGAAAAGCACTTTGAGAAGTTAGACAAGTAGAATAATGTTATAAAGTCCTTTAATCATTTAACAATGTGATATTTCACTGTATTATACTTTGTAATAATGAAGTGTGTCCATTGATCATGATCAAATGCAGAGCTACGCTGTTAATTGTGTTAAACTTTCTTTGCACCAAATCTGTTTTTTTTTTCTAAATTAAACTGAAGTGTTTCTTGGAGATGTGTGCACTGGCAGGAATCCATGATTCAAGAATTTTTTTTTTTTTTTACACAAAAAACTTTGCATCTATGAGCAGGGCAACATATGGTTTCTTTTAATCAATATGTTTATTTAATAGTAAGGAAAACAGATTTTTTTAAAAGTTAGTTTCCAATCTGTGTTAAATTCATAGAGCGTTATCAATGCAACAAATTAGAGCCCACTGTGGCAACAAGTAACATAAACCAAGCAAAAATGTATTTTCCAGCAAGGAACACTTTTGGTGCTATACTTTGCTCTTCATTATATGATACTTAAGTCTGGATAAAACCACCACTGTAGCAACAGCTTTCATGCTAGTCTCTTCATGTGCAGCCATTTTTTACTAGCTTGCAGGCAACTGATGGTCAGTGTTTCTGCAGAATGTTCAAGTGCAGGATTTGCTATGAACAGAGATGAATCAGGAGGATCCAGCAGAACTGTAGGATTCATACAGCGGATTAAAATAAAAATCTGTGTGGTTTTGTATTATGATTTATAAAGTCCAACACCATTTAAATCGAATTTAATTTACCATCAATGCTTTCAGAGTAATGGGAAAAAGAAAGGTTTAATATCTGGACAACTCTAAATTATTTTTTATTATATTATGCCCCATGTAGGATTAGCCAAGACAATGGTATGAATAGTCCCAAATTCACAGTCTCAAGCAGCCACTTGAGTCAATATTAACTTTTGGCTGACATATTGCATCTGCTTTTGCCCCGTTTGTTTGCTCCTGTACTCGTCTCTGGCTCTTGTCTTGTAGGTGGCCTGGGATCCTTGGTGGAGACTGCCTGCTGCTGTGGAGTCACGAAGCCTCAAAACTACAATTATAAACATGACACATAGTTTACCATTTTATTAGGAACACTCCATTCCCATTATCATTATAGCTATTTATACAGATACTAGCATGATCTCCATATCCATGATCGATACATCTACAGTATCTATATTTTACTACCACATAGGCATGAGGTCCCTCTTGAAAATGGGATGTCACATCTCAAGAGGCCTTTAACACATTTATATTTAACGGAGACAAATATGGTTGGGATGCACTTGTGGTCTGGGCACCCATGAGTTCGTCACTACCATAAATTCTTATTTTCAGTAAGAATATCTAAGATTATACTTCTAGAAAATGATAACCACAACCATTCAGACATGAGGACCCTCTTGAAAATGAGATGTAGCGTCTCAAGAGGCTACCCTCTAATAAATCAGACGACAGGTCTATGGTACATGAACCTGTCCCTAACTTTAGTTACCATTCTAGTCCACTTGTCTCCTCTTACCTCCCTTCTTTTGCCCTCACACCCGACACAGCATCGTGTGGATTTGCTGTTCATCATGAGACTGGGATCCACATTCAAGATTTCCTGCTGCTTAACAGAAGGTTTTTTCTTGCCACCATGATGGAGGGATCCATGATTGGCTATTTGGATTCATGTTGGGTGTTGGATGTATATATTTGTATATATATGTATATGTGTATTTTATATGTATATATGTATCTATGCATATATGTGTATCCATAAAATGAAGAGCTTTATGCTCTATTGTAAAATGTCTTGAGATAACACTTGTTATGAATTGGTGCTATACAAATAAAGATTGATTGATTGATTGATTGATTGATTGATTGATTGATATTGTACACTTTATTGCAGTTTAAATATGTCCAACAAAAAAGCCCTAATCTGCCTTAAGGTGACTAATGGGCCTCTACTTTACCATTTCACAAAAGTTGGGTGGTACAAAAACACATGCTTTGAAACAAGCTGATGAGGCTAGGATTGCTTCTTACAGTACAAGGGCACACCAAGAGGACACTCCCAACACAGCAAAACAAATATAAAGAAACACAATGCAAAACAATATATGACTAGGGTCATATCACACAAAGAAACTTTCTTTCTGCATCTCTGTCTATACTCACTACCTGCCTGATCCTGAAATCATGAATATCCATTTTGCCAGCCTCCATTGTCCAACAGTTTCACTCGCCTAAATGCTTAACAACCCAATCAGGGAAGAGAGGCGGGAGCAGTGGGAGGTGCGGGAGAAGCGGATGTGATGGCAACAAGAAGTGACTTGACAGCAAGTGTTTGAAAATAATGGCAGCTAATGCCAGTTAGCCTGTGGTCATCATGGTTACTGAGTGATACTTGGTGAAATATGCTGTTCTCAGGAGTTTACCTTATAGGGATTGTCTTTGATGAGGTTCATGTCACATGTAAGTGTTAACTGATACATCTGTGTGGTATAATTTAATGTGAAACAATAGTCTTAAGCTAACAGATAACGGGCGTTAGCCGCTACAGCTAATGGCTATTAACTGTTGTTGGCCCATGTTAGACGTAAGCCGCTACCTTTGGCACACAAGCTGCTGTTGTTTTTGACGGTTCTGCCTCTGAGCCCCTGTGATTTAATTGCTGTATTTCTTGTTTTGTTGTTAGCACAGTTATAGGCCTTTAACTTAATAAATTATAACCAGTTGGATACTGCTGGCTAGTGAACCAATAGGATAATTTCCAAGCAAGACTAAGCAAACAGATAGGGTCTGTTATGAAACCTATTTTTTTCATGTCATTGTTCCTCTCTCCACTTTTCACCACTGTGTTGTGGCTCTTTGGAAGTGACTCTATATTGAGTTAAAGTGTTTTTGAAATCTGTGATGGATGATGATGCTCAACAGTGAGTTTCTTCAGAATGTTTGTTTGTTTTAATTTTAAGACACAAATTAGCCGACCAGCAATGTAATAATTGAGTTCAATACAACAGAGAGTTCCACTGCAGTTGTAAACCTGCCATTAAAGTTCCATTGAAGTTCAACAAACAGCAAAATAACTGCATTCACTGAAAGTGCAGGAGTCTTGTCCTCAACACATTGCTGTTGGTTTTTTCACAGTTTAGGAGAGTAAATTAGGGATATGAAAAAGGAAGATAATACCTCTCACAAATATTTCAAGTTCAAATAAACACAGATTTGAACGAGAGTGCACTTGCTACCCGTTGTTTTCTTCTTTTGTTTATCTCTGTTTTTATCTCTTTTCTATTGTTAATTTTCCTCTCATTGGAGCCCGTTTGTTTTTCTTTTCTTGTGCCTCACAGGGGGTTTGAACAAGCTCACCGAGGTATCACAATTATGCAGAAATTTGCCTACACTGATAAATGTCTTTGTTTGTTCTCCCCTGCACCACACCTAAATTTACTCTCTCCCTTTTACAAGCCCCCATGACCTCTGTTTCAGTTCTTTCCACTGTAAGGTATTTATTGGGTTTTTTTTAAGCCTTGTCTTTTTATATTTTTTTTCTTTCTTTGTCTCTTGGCCTACATTCATATATTTTTATGTTTGCTCTCTATCTCACAGCTCCCCCATCCAGTATGCTTCTCCCTTGACCATGCATTCTATTACAGCTCAGCCTCCATTGATTTGCTCTCTGGCTGAAGTGCTATTGATTAGAATACATGCTCCACTGCTACTGAGCTAAGGCGCTACCGCTGTGCAAAAAAATCTTCCATATGAAAGCATGCACACAAGCACAGAGCCATCTCTCAAACACAATGTTCCTTCCTCCTATTCCACTGATTTTTCTTGGATTCATTTCATATGCACATCAAAACATTTGGCAACACACTCAGTCCTTTCCTCACATTCTCCTCATCTCCATTTCTCGTGTATCTCACTATTCATCGGCATATTGATTTGTTCTGCTACACAAAAAGACATACATCCTCACGTGCTATTTCTCAACCGTTGTTTTGGAACTGATTGTTAGAGAGCAAGCCTGTGGGGCTTGACATCGAGAGAAAACAGCTACTCTTGCTGAGTTTTTTTTCTTTTTCATCTGGAATGACTGCCTCAGAGTAAACCTTTTAGATTTGTGCATACATGAGGATTTGAGTGTGTGTGTTTGGAAGAGAGGCAGTATGTAGAGAGGCTCTCATTTAGCAGTCAATGAATTTATGTATTTATGCTAACATGCTGAGTCCAAGTACTTTTTAATGAGATAGAGTGTGATGGAGAGAGGACAGGGCCCAATGAGGCAGGAAATGTCCAGGCCCTCGTGTCCCGAGAAGTAACGTATTCACATGCTATGAAGCAGGAGAATTTGCTGTTGTGGAAAAATGCTGACAGGCTCAGCGACACGTGGACAAATCCATACATTGGTGCTTAGAAGTGCTTTTTTAACAGCATTCCACATGCCCCTCTATCCTCTTCTCTACGGTTCTTTTATATTTATATTCAAATGTTTCTGCTTTTTTTATTGTTAATGTATGATAAAGTATTGTACAGTATTGTAAAAAGATTTTATCATGCATAAAAAACAAACAAGAAGCATTTATCGAATCTATCAATGCTGGTGTAGAGAGACCGCCCATAATCATTGAAATATTTTTGAAGGACATTAAGATACGAGCTCTTTATTTTGATTTTCTAAGTAAAGCTCAACCTTGGTCATGGAGCCAGAAATACAGTTTTGGTTAGCCCCAGAGAATATTGAATAAGCCTGTCAATCTCATGAATTCCTGTCATATATTCCTGTCCTATGAGCAGTATTTAAAATATTACAAATATTTTTTTACATTTTTTAAATATTCCTCTGACACAGTTCCTCTCAAACATTTAACCTAATGTACATGCAGAGACAGTCTTGTGTTTATCTCCAGACAATGAGGACCAGCTGCAGCAAAGGAATGTCAGTGGAGTCTGGAAGGACCTGAAGACCATCTCAGGCCACAAGGAGACAGACTCTCTGGCTGTGGGGGACCAGAGGTGGGGGACCAGAGGTGGGTGAACGATCTAAACCTGTTCTTCAACAGGTTTGAACAGACACCTCCCCCTCCCCCCACCCTGCCCACCCTGCCTACCCTGCTGCAACCACCCTTTTGTGCATCTGAAGGTCGCTGTCTCACCCTAAACTCCTCCCCTCCTTCCATAACGTCCAGCCCTAAACCACCCCCCACTGCTACCCCTGCCAGGAGTCCAACACCCCAACCCACACCTTCCAGTACCCAGCCTCCCTCCTCCGGCCTGTCCCTAACATTTACCCAGATGAAATTCGAGCTCAGGAAGTTCAAGACCAAAAAGGCTGCAGGTCCAGACGACATCAGCTCCCGGCTCCTCATGAGGGGACCAGCTGTGTGGGATTGTGGAGCACATTTTCAACTTGAGCCTGATGCTGGGGAGGGTACCACAGCTGTGGAAGACATCCTGCATGGTATCAGTGCCAAAAACACTGCACCCCAAGGACCTGAACAGCTACAAGCTGGTGGCACTGACGTTGCATCTGATGAAGACTCTGGAGAGGCTGGTTCTTTCCAGCCTCTGGTGAGCCCGTCAATTGACTCACTTCAGTTTGCCTACCAGCCTGGCTGGTTAGGCAAACCTTCTCAGGGCTCAGTCGTCATGGTTACGCAACGCCGTCCTCCTCTTGGCACAGCCTGCGGGGCAGTATGAGCAGTGGCTCATTAAGGTCTTGCCCACTAAATCAGACCTTGATCTGCACGCTGGGGCTATGTGGGCCTGGAAACAATGCTGCTGTTCTTGGTTTCTTGGCTTTTAGGCCAAAGCATGTTACTAATGTTTCATGAAGACATCAAGGATCCATATTAAACTGCAGAGAATGAGCAAACATGGGACCTTGAAATGACAAGTGCTACATCTTTCCATCCATAAGCTTACTGAGCGACACCAGTTTTAGGAGGTGATACATCAAAGATGGGGTGGATCTTGAGGGAACAGGAAGCCTGTGTCTCACAGCAGAGGAATTGATAATTTTTTGCCACAGGGAATGGTCCAATAAAACAGGGAGCAAACTTATTTGACTGGACCTGGAGGGGAAGGTCCCAGGAGGAGAGCTACACACTTTGTCCAGGTCGATACTCTCGAGCAGGGAAGCTGATCAGTGAGGCGCTTACCACTGCTGCACCCAAAGCCGTGCAGAATGCCTTCCAAACACGGGAGGAGAATTTGATTGATCTCCATCTGAAACAATGTCTATGGGGATACCATGAAGCTTGAAGACATGAGTAACCAATAGGTCTGCAGTTTCCAACGCAGAAGGTAATGTAGCTTGGGAAATGTAATGATCTTAGTGAAGCGATCAACGACAGTAAGAATGACAGAGTCACCTTGTGAAGGGGGAAGTCCAGTGATAAAATCAACAGCGAGGTGAGACCAGGGACAGCTAGGGATGGGTAAGGGTCATAGCAGCCCAGCAGGGGCCTTATGGGTGATCTTACCTCGGACACAGACTGAGCAGGCAGCGACAAAGCCGCGGGTGTCTTGAACATACAACCGATTGGGAGGTCCCGTGCCAGGATCAGGCTGATCCTTTTGAGCTTCCTAAAAAGCCTGTTCGATATCCCACCTGGCTGCACCAAGGTGTAGCGAGATCAAACCGATCAACTGTAAGGAAACTCTAAAAGGACAAAGAACATTCCTCTCTGACTCTGTGCCGTCCTGCACCATGACTGTAAATCTCCTAGAGATGTCTGTTTCGCCCCCTTCCAACTACCATGAACAGACATTGGTGTGGATGCAAGAGACTGTTTACTTTTTCTTCCTAAACAGCGATTGGCTGAGACCGAATAATGTGTTCGAAGAGAGTTCGTTCCCAAGTCATAAACAATTCTGCCACCTAAGTTGCCCTTTGACCTCTCTGGCCATTTCGGACCCCTCGTCTGCTCTTCTTTATCTGTTCCACATGTTTTTATTGATCAAGCTGCTAAAGCTGAAACTTTTAAAATCTAAATGAAACAATGGACACCTCTAAGAATGTAATGTTTTATCCTGTCATGACAAATGCTTTCTAATGATGTGACTTGTGTGTTTTTAGCTCTAAAGATGCCATAGTTAAGAGAAAATTGGATTATCACTCTGTTTTATTAAAGAATGCTTAATGATAGGATTGCTACACCTTGGGTTTTGGTTGCAAACCATCCTAAGGACATGTAGACTTGTATGTCTTAAGTTAACCACCTCTATTTTGTTTAATTGACTGTTTAATAGGATTTGAATTGTTTAATTCTTTCTTATGCTTTAGATATATAGTATTTGGTATCAAATTGATCACCATGAGATTTCCTATCCAGTTGGAGTGCTTATATTGGATGTTTAATCAAAATACAACTTAATTCTGGCCAAGTATTAGTTGATAAAGTGTTGTTAACTCATCCAAAAGCCCCCCCCCGCGAGTAGCTTAAAACCAGAGACATGTGGTCTTGTCTCTCTCTCTCCCTTCTTCTTCTTCCTCCTCTTCTTCGTCACCACTCCTGTGACTTTTGGCTCACATATTTTTCCTTAATTCTTTTGTCTAAGTTTTTGTGTCATGCCCGTCGATAAAAGCCAGTAAGCTATAAAAAGACTTCAAAGATTTACTTCATAGTAAATTGACTTTTTCTTATTAATTTCAGAATAGTATTCGTCTTACCAACAAATTCTTGATTTTTGGAATTAGTTACAAATCAATTTTTTTTTATACAATCGAGACACCAACACCCAAGCTCCAGCTTCACCTTAAACAGAACCTGCCAGTCCAATCTAAGACTTCTCTCCTGGGAAACTTGGGACCAACCTGCTCACATCGGAACAACCTCCCTGGATCCATCGCACTGGTTAGAGTGTGGACTTCACCCTCTGGGACGACACCCAGAACCAGAACCGTCCTCAAGACTCACCAGTAGCTCAGGACCAGTTTTGAGATCCGATCATAAAAGCTGCACGAAGTAAGGCGCGGTTCTTCTTTCAGATGGGCTTGAGTGTGTCTTTGTTCAATTCTCCAATAATTTCCCCTTGATTTGACCTTTCACAAGTAGGTTAATTCGGAAATTAATACTCTATAACCACTCCATAAGCGTAAAGTGTTCTTTAAGGGTTTATATCTTCTTCCGATTGACAGCATCATTGATTTAGTATAACTCGGACATTTATTCCTTCTTAAGTGTTTATTTTATTTTGTCTTATATATTCAGTTTAATAAATCACCCCAATATATTTAAAGTTCTGTCTGTTGGTATTCCATTTGGAAGATTGACATCACTGCGTGAGAGTTCTGTCTTTAGATTTGAGATTGATTAAACAACTGAAGTTTGACTTAATTGATTAAACTGATAAGTTTGACTTAAAGGAAAAGTTCGGTTCCTGCAGCTTTTACATTGTTTATAGAATGAAGTAGAACAATATACTCACCCAGAAGGCTTTCCTGATGCAAACAGTGCTTCGGGAGATATTTAGATCCAAAATCGAGCAGCGGACATCGATATAATGGTAGCACTTAGGGCATAGATCGCCGCTCCTAAAACTGCATTAATCATCCAAAAACACATGTTTTTCACCAATATTCCATCATGATCCGTCCCGGATGGTCCGCCATTGCAGTCTGTGTCTCTCCACACAGCGCTGTGTGACTGTACTAACCTCTGAACTGACGAGTTTGTTTACGTGCCCTTCGCGCATGCGCAGTGCGGCTCATTGTTTCAGGGGAAGACCGGCAGCTACAAATCGACTTTCTTCTTCCAGTTTTGTGCAAAATGGACGAATATCTATCGGATGAAGATGTTGTGGAGGAGAACTTTGAATATGATGGACATCCTTACAGTTTCGAGCCAGAGTATACAGATAAGGAGCTCATAGAAAGGTGGAAGCAAAGGCAACGCTCCAGAGAGTACTGCGCATGCGCGAAGGGCACGTAAACAAACTCGTCAGTTCAGAGGTTAGTACAGCCACACTGCGCTGTGTGGAGAGACACAGACTGCAATGGAGGACCATCCGGAACAGATCATGATGGAATATTGGTGAAATTAATGAGTTTTTGGACGATTAATGCAGTTTTTAGGAGCGGCGATCTATGCCCTACGGGCTACCATTATATCAGTGTCCGCTGCTCGATTTTGGATCTAAATATCTCCCGAAGCACTGTTTGGATCAGGAAAGCCTTCTGGGTGAGTATATTGTTGTTCTACATTCTATAAACAATGTAAAAGCTGCAGGAACCGAACTTTTCCTTTAATTGATTTATCTCATTTAAATAAAATAAATTAATAAATCAGCTAATTAAGTTAATTTAGCCTTTTTTGTATAAAAAGGATGGTGCCCCTTTAATTAATGAAAGCAAAACTGGTTATGTAATGTATATTAATTTCCTTAAATTGATGTCCAGTAATATCCAGAAAATAATCACTACAGTATAAAGGATACAGGAGGAAGGGACAATAATGGTTGGATCTGAGGACTCAGAGGCAGGTGAGAACATTCTGGAGAGCACGTTTGGTGTTCTTGGATCTTTGTTGATAGGAGATGTCGAATTTGAAACAACTCAGGAATAAAGATGACCTAGCCTGGCGGGGATTTAGTCTCGGTCTCTCGGTCCAGATGGTGAAGGGCAGTTCCAAACCCTTGAGGTAGTGTCTCCACTCTTAAAGAGCCCCCACCGCCACTCGTAGCTCCTTGTGGCCCACGTCGTAATTCCTCTCTGCTGAGGAGAGCCAATGGGAAAAGAAAACACAGGGATGGAGCTTTAGGGTCTTCGGGTCACGTTGAGAGAGGATGGCTTCTATGCCAGAGTCTGAGGTGTCAACCTCAACCACAAACTGAAGGAAGGGGTCTGGATGAAGGAGGACTGGAGCCTCAGTGAAGAGATCCTTCAATGGATCAAAAGCAGTTTCGGCCTCCAGAGGCCAAGAAAAAGGGACTTTGGTAGAGGTTAGACTAGTTAGAGGAGATGCCACCTTACTATAATTCCGGATGAAACGGCGGTAGAAGTTGGAAACCTGAGAAAGCGTTGGAGTTCTTTTCGGGTAGGAGTTGGCCACTCAACTATGGCTTGAATTTTTTCACTATCAGGGCGAGCTTACATGTCTCCACAATTTACCCAAGAAAGCTCACAGATTTGATGTGGAACTCACACATTTCAAGTTTTACAAACAGGTGATTTTCCATGAGGTGTTGGAGCAACTGGTGGACATGCTGTCTGTGTTCTTGAGGGTACCTTGAAAGATGAGTATGTCATCTCAGTAAATGAACGCATGCCTGTTGAGCATTTCCCTAAACTGTGTTTCAAATACTCATTCATGAGTATTTGAAACACTGCTGGGGCCTTGGTGAGTTGAAAGGGCATGACTGGATATTCAAAGTGTCCCAGGGGCGTGTTAATGGCAGTCTTCCACTCATCTCCTTCTTGGATTCGGATGAGGTGATATGCATTCCAGAGATCCAACTTGGAAAAGATCTGGACTTTACCAAATGGCTCGAAAGAGGGGTCAATGAGAGGAATGGGTGATTTTTCCTTAATTGTAATTTAATTAGGGCCACAGAAGTCAATGCACTGTCTAAGGGTTGAATCCTTCTTCTCAACAAAGAAGAACCCAGCACCAAGAGGTGAAGAGGAAGGGCAGATGAAGCCTGCTGCTAGGGACTCATTCATGTAACTCTCCATAGTGTCTCTTTGTGGTCGAGATAGCTTATAAAGCCGACTAGAAGGGAGGGATGCACCAGAAAGGAGATCGGCTGCATAGTCATAGGGGCGATGCGGAGGGAGACTGCAAGCCTGATCCTTACATGATAAACACTGGGTACACTGGACAGGATAGGATCTGTGGGACAGTTATTGGGGGTTTTAGCAATAGGAGAGGCAGACTGGAAGCAGAGAGAGTGACAGTTAGTGCTCCAGCTGACTATGGTGGACATAGACCAGTCTATATGTGGGCTGTACAGTTTAAACCAAGGGAGCCCAAGGATTAACTGGGAGTGAGACGAGGGAATTACATAAAAACTGATAAGTTCTCTGTGGTTACCGGAGATTACCAGAGAAAGAGTTTTGGACTGATGATTGACTGAGGTATTGAGGCGTCAGTCCATGGCTTCTACTCTCTTGGGCTGAAGTAGAGGTTTTAATGGGATGTTGTTAACTTTAGCAAACTCCTCATCAATGAAGTTATCATCTGCACCTGAGTCTAAGAACACATGGGATTTGATAGCATTCTTGGACCAAATCAGGTCTGCAGTGAAAGAAACTCTGTGCGGAGAGCTGGGGGATGAAGAGGTTTGACTCTCCATGATGCTGTCCTGTAGTGACGGCCTTTGGCTGATGGGAGCAGGCAGAAAGGAAATCATTGCTTTCTCCACAGCACAGACATACGTGCTACTCCAGGCATTGCTGTCTCTCCTTCTGACTCAGGCAAGTTTTCCAAGTTGCATGGGTTCCTCTGAAGCAACAGGGGGAGCGGGAGCCATGGAAGAGGGTAAAACAGGACTAAAGATGACTGGGGTGCTCTCTTGACCAGGAGAAGGCTGTCCAGAGAGGCCTTGCCACCTTCTCCTAGTTCTCTCTCTCAATTGATCATCAATCTTAATACTTAGAGTAATGAGACTTTGTGGAGAAGAGGGCTCATCTCTAGTCTCTAACTCATCCTTTAAATGATCAGACAATCCCACAGTAAAAACTGCTGTGAGAGCCTGCTCATACCAACCACACTCCTGCGCTAAAATTTGAAAATCTACAGAGTATGAAGCTACAGACTGAGACCCCTGAGTTAGAGATAAAAGGTGCTTGGTGGATTGCTGATCCTGAATGGGATGATCAAAAACCTGTCAAAAGTGGGAAGTATATTGATCAAATGAGGATAATATGTTTGAACCCACCCTCCCATCATGCCGTAGCCCATTAGCAGCCCTTCCCTTGAGTACCTTGACCATGTAAGCCACTCTGGCTTCATCTGAAGCATAACTGGAAGGCCATGATTTGAAGACTTCAAGGTAATTGAAAATAAACCATCAACAAGAGCCAAAATCCTCGGAATAAGGTTCCAATGTGAGCGCAAAGTGTTCTCTGATATTGCTGACTGAGAGAGAGGGAGAAGCGGGGGCAGAAGCAGGAGGAATACCCCCTGGAGAAGCAGCTGAAGCAGAAAAAGTGAACATGTTGAGCTGGGTGTTGATTTAAATCACCTGGCGTGAGAGCTCATCCAAGGAGATGGCTACTCCGCATATCAAGGTGTCATGTTACTCTAAAAGAATTCCTTGAATGGTGAGGGCCTCCTCCATTTTGACATGGTCCATCGATGTTGGTCGGTGGATTAACTGTTAGAATATGACCCTTTTAAGTTTGTTTCCAGACCCAGAAGCTCAAGGATGGAGGCAGGTAAAAAGTTGACAGTGGTTAATTGATTCACAAGAACAAGGAGGGCAAAGGGAGTCATCAGTGTCCGTGAGGGATCCCTGTGAAGAAGGTGAGTGATGAAGTCTGCAGCAGTGGTGAGGGCTCAGGAGAGCACTGGAGAGAGAGGAGCAGAAACCAGGTAAGTTAAGCAGTTCAGGTAAGAAGTTTTCAGTCACAAAAACACATGAAGCAAATATCACTCTCGAGGGGAGATACACAATAAGGCTTAAAGCCAGCACAAGAGTTTTCAAAGAGAGAAGTGATCGCTAGGACAAACCACAAACCACATATTCCTCTCGGTGGGTTCGTCACCGTCTAGCGACTCGTCCTCTGTAAAGTCCGGTTATACAGGTGTCCTCTTGACTCCAAACTGAATGAGACTTCATCGGCGCTTTAGCGGAGTGTCCCTCCACTAAATCAGTCCGCCGCCCCCCCCTCTCAGCTGATCAAAACATTTGCACGCTAGCGGCTTCAGATGCTTCGTATAATTTTTATCAAGTATCATAACTCTTCTGTTTTGACTGTCAGCGGCGTGAGGAAGAGACAGTGCAGGAAATTGAAAGAAGGGATTATTATGACAGCGCCGATGAAGTCCCATCCACTTTGGAGTCAAGAGGACACCTGTATAACCGGACTTTACAGAGGACGAGTCGCTAAAGAGGAATATAAAGGAAACATCCATGGAGCCTGGACATCAAGATAGAGACGTAAATAAACAGTGGGGCGAATGTTTGACCTGGGAATAGGTGATGTGGACGGCAGTATTACTTGGAAACGGACTTTCCTTTCCCGGAGTTTTGTGGACATTCTCCAATTTCCCGACAATAAACTGGAAAAACGTCCCAAACCTGAAGGACCTAATGACAGTTTCTGCTCAAAGTAAGTAATAATGATCTGTCAGAGACAAATAAGCAGAGTAGAGGAGGCTGTTTGTTGATCATAGCAATCTGTCAGGTAACAGAGATGCATTCACTATACTGTGTAACCGAATGCCCTCGTTACGCAGAGGAATACGGTGAAAGCTGAGTTCTCCATGATGCACATCTGTTTCTGAATCAAGGGAAGCATCACAAAAACCCATCTCAGCAATATTTGTCTTATAATGTGCTTTTAATTAGTCTAAAACAGCCATTAAAAGCAGCTAGCTAACTACGGTGGAGTGATTTAGCGGAGAGACACACGGCGTGAGTCGGCTTAGGTCCGGATAAACTTTATATTTCCAAATTAATGCACTTCAAAAAATGTACATGTAGCGTACTCTTAAACTGTGGTATTACTTTTTGATTTGAGTTCTTGTAGGCGGAGAAAATAGCCTTTAACTCCGGTACGGTACTTTTCTATTAGCGTCTTTTTCTTCGTCACCGATGGTCACAGGCTGTGGCTTTCTGGTGGAGAGGAGAGAACTTTCTACTGTATCTACTGTCCTTAGTGACCATATGGAGCTCATACAACCCCACTTCAAAAATACTGAACTGTCCCTTTAAATGTGAAAACAAAATCGGTGTGTGTTTAAATAAACTGTCTTTAAAAAAAAAAAAAACCGTTTGTGTGTAAAATAAACTGTGTGTGTGTAGTCAGATCCACATATACGTAAAATAAATCTGCAGCTGTGTAAACTGATCTGTATGAGTAGACAGGTCAGTAAATACGTTCATCACCATGTAGGTGAGTGGTCTGTGAATATCTGGCCACTACATTGGATGTATTCTCACACGTGACTTTTGCTACAATCCTGCCGCGGAAGAGGAAAACACTTGTGCAGTGATTTGTATCTGTGTGGAGACTTGTCTGTGAGCCTCTGTGGAGATACAGTTTCAGACCACCAGGGGTTGCAAGCACCAACGATATTGGTCACCTCTACTGTTTTTATCCTGGCTGGCTCAGTAGACAGCAGTGGGACAACTTTTAGTTAGGGTAAGGGCTAAAGGGTAGAATTAGTATTCATCCCAAGTCTTGAGGTGATAGATGGGTCTCTCAAGTCACCTTTGAGACTGAAAAAACTAAACTAAACTCCCAGACTCTCACCATCCCTGTCTTGTTTTGTAGATGTGTGCACTCTTTCTTTATGTAAAAAGGGTCCTCATGATTCTTTCTCTCGGGATAACTGTACTTATCACTGTTCTGTTTTTTTTCTTTTTTGCAGAGTCATGGCTCCAAAATCATTCAGTTTTCCAGCCCTCTCCCCTCTACAGTGACTAAAATGTTGATGAATAAAGTGCTCTCATCTGCACAGTAAGAAACATTTTTTTAGCACACCTCTGGCAGGTGTGAATGATTGAATCGCTGAGATTGTTAACAAATACCAGTATAATATAACCAAATATTGGCATCTATTTCATGCCACATTTTACTCTTAAAGTTGTTGATTATTGCATTTAGGTAAAGGTCTTATGCTTACAATCATTATATGAAAACCATAGTAAAACAAAACAATTTACAATGCATCATTTTTTATACTTTGCAATGCATTGTTGGATACAATAAGTGCTCTAAATGGTATGACAATGCTCACTCAGTGTGAACAACACAAACTGGCATGTTCACTATTCTGAACAGTGTGTTATTGTGAGTAAGGAGTCACAGCCATCATTAATCTTGTAGCAAGGTCTTAAAGTCTGAAAGATTACCTTTTCCTTTTTTTGTTCAATTTTTTTTTCTTCTATTTAGATGGTGAAAATTGATACTGTCATGATAACCAGCTTGTCTGTTAAGTTCCCTGCTTTTTTTCTCATGCTTCCTGTTATGTCTTGCATTTCTAGTTTTATTTTGAAACTTCATTTCCTTGTTTCTGTTTCCAGGCTTGTTTCCTGTCCATAGCCTGTTTTGTCATACCTGCCTCCTGATTGTTCACTCCCCAGCTGTGTCTAATCACTCAAATCACTTCTTGTATTATACCTCGTGTCTCTCCCAGTCTTGTGCCAGATCATTTTCTCTCATATGACTTTCCAGTAATCTGTCTCTAGCTCTCAATCATGTTCATGACCCTTTTTGTTATGACCACTTGTGTGCACTTGTGTTTTTGGATACCTCTGCCGTGACTTCCTGTCGTTTTTATGTAGCAAACTCTGGACTGTAAAGTTACTTTTTTTGTCTCACAGATTTGATTGTCTGCCTTTTAGTCTCTGTGCCTTAAGTCAGTTCTTGTCAGATACAATAGCAACAAAAACAACAGCAGCTTAAAGAAATGCAAAGAAAAGACAATTTCTCTTTGCTATTATGACCACAAAAATGTGTACTGAGTAGAAGGCCAGCAGTTTGCGTATGAACAATACTTTATCATAGAGCCAATCACCTACTTCCTCTATGTTTTTCAGTTCTTGCTTGTTAAGTGCTGAAAACATGTGATCAAGTATATTTAGTTCATTGTTAGTGCAAATATTGAAATTCCAGTAAGATACGTATGCTGCATTAATATTCAGTGGTGAGAAGGTTGAGCAGAAATTGGGCTTACATCAGTTCTTTATTTTGAATATCTATAATTTATTAGTTGTATAATGTGAGTGAATGGAGAGTGTTGGTCTTAGCAGGTCCTGTATGGCCCAGAATGTTTGCCATGCTGATGTTTAATGCTTAAATCCACAGTAAATGCAATTTTTTTTATTGATATAGAAAATACCCATCCAGCCATCTTTCCATCCATCCATTAATCCATCAATCCATCCTCTGATCGGTGGTGGCATCTGATGACAGTTCAACAATCCTGCCGGTGCCACAGTCTACCCTCCTTTAGGAACAAGGTCCCTTAAAACATGAACTTCTTTACTTGAAAATAAATAAATCAATTGATAACATAAATTTTACCCTGAGACTCCATCCAGGAAAATCCACACCAGCTTTGGACAAGCATTAATGTAATTGGTATCCATTCGGCTGATGATGGAAACTTGACTGATAAACCTCAAAACTTTTGACCCACTATTCCATTCAGGCTGTGTCAAGAAGCTCCTATACGCCATAAAGACTGTTTCCCATCATTAACTCATGCTATTTCTCTTTTGCATTGTTTGTATTGTTTATTGAATGTACAGTACCTAAGTTTTAGAAAATACTGTAAAATTCAGATGTATATATTATTATTATTATTATGTGCATTATTGTTATTGATTTAACTGTGTTAATTGCCTTCTGAAAGCCTGTGTCATTCTGTGACTTTGTAATTTCAAATTGCAAGTTTAAATGCATTTTTCTGTTTTCCTACATTCATTTGCATGTACTTACAATTTGCCTTATGCACAAAAAAAAAAGAAAAAACAAGATAGAAAAACTTTGACAACTGCCAAAATTGCATTGCCCTTTGAAGAGTTCTTACATCTAAATCTGGGCTTCTTCAATTTTCATTTAAACAGTGATGGAGTCTTTTTCTACTCAAGGTTACAAAATCTGACACAAGATGCAAATGTGTTCAGTCCAAAAAAAACAAACAAACAAACAAACAAAAAAACTAAACTGAATAAAAAACAGCAATCACATAAAATCAAATGACATTTTATTATCTTATCTGAAATACAAATTAAATCTGGGCAGGTCGCTCACAATGTCCTCCGTGGGATATCTCTTCAGGATTTAAATGTCCTGTTTTCAAACTTTTCTTTGTCTAACATTGGTTTGTTTTAATCTCACATTCCCTTTTCGTTTAACTTTTGACAGAAAACATTTGTGCCGTCAAGTTGAATTATGGTGGCAGCCAAAGCAGCACAACCCCTCATTGCTTCCAACAGCAAGCACACCCCATCACACAAGCATTCACTCTCATGGATTCTCTTACACGCACACAAAGTTGAGCCATGCACACACATACAACATGCACACATATCGCAGTGCAATCAATAGCAGTGGTGATGGATGCTGCATGCTGATGTACGCATTGCCCTCTGACCTGTAATTGAATGTGCAGGGTTCACACACTTTATCATGATAGGACCATTCCCTCCACAGGTCATCGGCTGCTAAATGGTTGATAAGCCAGCACACTCTGTCTGCTGCTCGTGTGTCTGCTGTCAAAGCAATAGGCTTAGCTGACTGATACCCATAGTGTGTGAGAAAGCCAGAGTTTGTGAAATAGAGTGTGTATGAGTGAACGCACAACTGGAGGGAGCACTCCAATCGATTCCTAATGCCCTTCTGCATCTGTCATTTCTCATCAGGGTGGCTTCTGATGCTCCTGGTGACAAACCGGTTGAAGTCTTGCATCAGGAACACTATCAGCATTGTGCACGGTCGATGACCCATTCAACGGCCCATAAGTTCACACTTATAGAAAAAAGAAAAAAACAAAACATGCCATGCTTTAACAGATGTGAGCAGTGCTTGGCTCAATGAACTTTAATTATGCTGTGTGTTAGTTAAAGTTTTTTTAGGTATTCTAGGTGATATACAATCAACAGACACTTCCTTTTTAATCCCACTGGCTGCAATAGTTGCCACACTTTTTTTTCTCTTAAAATGTTGGTTTGACTTCGGGTTGCTAATTAAAGCCTTAAAACCAAATAATAGGTTGTCTCCTATAAATTGCATCATTATTATGTAAATACTATAATGGTCTCATAGCTGCTGATCTCGACATGGGACATTGTGAACCGGTGGAAGGGATACTTTGAAGACCTCCTTAATCCTACCAGCACATCTTCCATTGAGGGAACAGGGCTAGGGGACTCTTTGGTGGGCTCTCCTATGATGTGACTGAGGTGGTTAAAAAGGTCCAGGTGGCAGGGCCCCAGGGATGGATGAGATCCGCCCGGAGTTTGTCAAGGCCTCGGATGTTGTTGAGCTGTCATTACAGACACGGCTCTGCAGCATTGCTTGGATATCGGGGGCAGGTAGGTCTATTTAGGTGTAATGTAGAGGACGATCTTCCAGATAGTCTAACTTCAGATTCAGGAGGAGCAACATCGTTTTGTCCTGGTTGTGGACAAGTGCTACATCCATCCATCAGTCCCTCCAATCTCTATAGTGCTCTAATGCTTTCTGGGTTGCTTTTGGCTGGAGCCTATGCCAGCTGACATTGAACAAGAGACAGGGTTCACCCTGGTAATTCACCTGTCAATCACAAGGTTGACAAACAGATACATATCAGCTATAACTTAGCTTGTAACTCCAACTGAGTAGCTATTTGACTTTAAATGTGTCATATTTTGCTCCTTTTCTGCAGTGTAATATAGATTCTTGATTTCTTCATGACGCGTTAGTAACATGCTTTGGTCTAAAAACCCAATAAAACAAGCACAGCTGCATTGTTTCCAGGCTCTCACAGCCCCTCCGTTCAGAAAGGTCTGTCCTAGTGGGCGTGACCTGCTCTTCCATGTCGGTGAGGATGGCTGCATGGAACCAGGACGACTGAGCCCTGAGAGAAACATGGCTGCTGCAGTTCACGTTTGAGACTGGGTCAGACCCCAAATATGAAGAGGAACCAGGACAGAGTTAGGGACTAAGGATAAACCGGGATGTTTCTCAGTGGTCTGTACATAAAGTTTGTTACTTCAATGCTAACATGTAGACGAATTAAAGTTGTTCTGCCGTTCCTCTCCCTCTCGCCCTCCCCCTCCATTTGTTGATGTCGATGTGAAGCATGTAGCTCTCGTAGACAGGCAGTTCTTACCAAAACTTAGACTGCGTTAAATAGAGTCTAGCAAAGGGTAATGTAGAGTGAGCAGGTTACTACAGAGACATAAACCTCGACAGGATTATCTAAAATCCCGACATGAATTAACTTGCACTTCTTAGTAACATTGAATGGGCGGTTGCTACTAATAGAGAAATAAGAGAGGGAGGAGGTCTTCTCTGGTGTTGTAATATGTAAATAATGTCAGGGCTCTTCAGAGCAATAGTCTGTTTTCTCAAACAAGCATAAATCGTGTCAACTGGACCTTTCTACTCACACGAGGTTGGTCCAGTTGACATGAATTATGCTTGTTTGAGATTAGCCATGACCTGGATGACTGAGAATATCCACAGATTCAATAGTCTGTTTTACAGAAATAGCATTAGTTGTGTGACTGACCCATCAGAATACAACATTTAATAGAGCCATAGCCTTTAGTGCATGACAGTAACGTGCTGCTACTGAGGTTTATTACCTGTAACTCTAGGCAGCCAGCAGTTTTCTGTGAACCTCATTTTAAAGGGTTATTTTCTTCTCTATATGCCACACAGTAGCTGTCTTAAAAACCTCTTTACTTGCATTATTGGATGTTATTATGACACAGCTCTGTGCATATTCTTAAACATTAGGACACAATTGCTTATCTAGTACATTTTCTTTATGTAAAAATTCCCCTGAACATCCTGTTTTCACTCTTCTCCTACATAGGTGCTCCTGTGGCAATTGTGTGAAAATGCCTAGAGCCTGAAAATGTCTGTTGCATGGAGATACCAAAGGTATTGTGAAAACTGAGTGCTAAATAACAGTTTAGTACATTACCTTTCCTGTACTATGTCACTCACTTACCTTTTTCAATTAACTAGGTCAGAGGAAGACTACAGGAACTCTCAGACCCACCATCCTGGACTCGGACCTCTATGCTTGAATGTGTTTTTCACTGCAACATGCATTCTATATTTATAGAGCAGACTATGAGCCTTTACATCTAAGAGGAATAATGCAGAACTATTTTGACATTACGCTTCCATGACTGTTACACAAAAATAGTAAAGATTAAAAGTACATAGCTGTTTCCTCCATCTTATATTTTTTAACAGTTTTTCTTTTTTATTTACATATTAACATCACATGTAAAATATGGAAAACTGAAAACACACAAAACAGTTCATGTAGACTTTTATTGTGGAAAATGTTTTTACATACAAAAACACCAAATGTACCGGCTGGTACTGTAGACATTTTTACATAAAAAATGTCTACAGTAAAAAAAAATACATTAAAAAAAAGAAAAGGAATTTTTAAACAGAAACCATTAAACCATAATGATAAAAATATGAATTAAAACATACATACATAAAAACACCACTGAAAGTAACCCTTCAGTCCTGACAAAATCTTCTTATCGTATCCAGCACTTACAGATACCTGGCCTACAGAGCCTTTGTGAGCTGGTGTTGGGATTTTCTAGGCTGAACAATCAGGGTGGTGCTGCCTGCCTGCTTGGTGTTGCGGATAAAAGCAGAGTTTCCTGATGCAGAAGACCAGTATGAGGGGTTCAGCGCTTCCTGGGTGTAACCTTGACACGTAGCTGGCTCTCACATCCTCCTTGTCAGGTCTGTCACACTGAGCAGAGAGGTCTTCTGGGTCAGGTATTTTCTGCAGCTCCTTCAGGTCTGGAGCAGGGTCCTGGAAAACGTTCTCAAAGACAAGGTCCAACAGTGCATCTGCATGATCTAAAATGCAAGACACAAAAATGTATGTTTACAAAAAAGAAATGGCACTAAAATCAAAACACCTCACTGTAGTGTTGTATACTTTATTCATAGTCATTTATTTACACAATGTCCTTATTGACTATATATTCTCAATTCCATGCTAAAGATGCTATGAGGAGTTTCTGAGTAATTACAAAAAAGGCTCACTTTTAGATATATATGCCTGATAGAAATACACACTTTAAGATGAGTTTTATAGCATCAAAATAGGTCATCTATAAATGCTATTCCTTAGCGTCATGGTCGAGTCAGACAGGGCTGGCCTGGAGACTCAACTTTGGGAACAAGACAATTAAAACTAGAGCAAATTTATATTATTCGGACATGTGTTACAGCACTGGGCTGTAAGTAGTGATAAATAGTACATAAGTTTAAGTATATATATATATATATATATATGTATATGTATATATCTATATATCTATATATATCTATATCTATATCTATCTATCTATCTATCTATCTATCTATATATATATATATATATATATATATAGATGTGTATATATATATATATATTTATATATATATATATATACACACACACACACACACACACACACATATATATATATATATATATATATATATACATATATATATATACACACACATATACATATATATATAAATATATATATATATGTATATATATATATATATATATATACACACACACACACACACACACACACACATATATATGTATGTATATATATATATATATATATATATATATATATATATGTATATATACATACAAAACTACGATACTAAGTTTTCCAAAAATTGCTTGTTGTCACACATAAAAAACTACCGCTACGTAACTAGAAAGAGATGCATTACCTCGTCGCTTTGCATCCTGTAAGATGTTGAAAAAAGAAGTTGTAAACCTTTGCAGAGTTCTAAAGAAGGTCCAAGCTGCATTTTTATTAGCATCACAACAAACACACGCTTTGGCTTGTGCTGTGTTCCATTGACCTTGGAACTCGGAGTGACATCATCTCCGAATTACCAACGTTCCAGTTGAAGTCAGAAAAAAACATGCCGATATACCAGGCTATTGCTAGCTGTTGTTTACACGCCCTGCCTTGTTGTTCACAAATATCACATGAAGAATGTAAATATCACTATGGCAGCATTTTTGTAAATATAAGTAATATAAGTTTGTAAAAAATACTGTGTATACAGCTGACTCAGAGTGACACACTAGACAGAAGTGTAAATAAATTTATTATTACAGGAGCTAAATAACTGTTCACACTGGGGGCATCCATCTTCTATTGTCAACTCGGAGGTGGCGAGGTTCCCCCGAGTTCCCAGTAGGAAATTCCAACCTCGGGGGACGTTCCAGTTGCAGTGTCCTACTCGGAACTTGGAAATTTTGACTTTCTAGTACAACTGGAATGCATCATTGGGTCATGTCTTTACGACAGTCGACGCGCGTGCTCATGGGTAGAAGAGCCTTTATGTCGCCGGAAATAGATTCTCCTCATAGCGCCTTTGAAAACCGTTGAAAAGGGCTTACCACCCTGCCTTAAAACAATATGAGCCATTTTTTGTGTTACTGGAATGTTTTGGCTGGTTCCACTTGGCAATGTCTTGAAGTTTTAAGTCATGGGACCATCACAGAGGGCTTGAGAGCAAAAAAAAGAGTATCAGTAAGCACTGATTACAGTGTGACGTTGGCTATCAGTGTATTACCTCTACAACTGGACAGGTTTACAACACATGAAAATTGCAAAAAGAAACGATATTTTATGCAAAAAAATTTTGGGGAATATGTGCAGCACTACAGATTTGATATTTAATCTAAAAAGAGCAACCTCTGCCAGAGCATCATTTCAGACGCTTTGTAAGTTTACATGCCATGGTAGAGGGGTACAGTCCCCCTCACATCACTTCCTGGCCATTTTTATAGATGTATAGATTGTTTTAATTAATAATTTTTCTGTGTGAGAACAAGAAATTCCTCATCATCAAAACATTAGAAAGTGATATGCTTACATAGTTAGTTTAGTTTATTGATTGCAGTAGCATCAATAGAAACTTAGTGCACTTAACACAAAAGAGAAAAGCAAGAAAAATATGTGCACTTCAGTTGCACAGAAAAAGTCCTTCAAAATTGCAACAGTGTTCAGTTAACTATATCAGGCACCCCACTTTTCAAATATGAACTGCATTTATTAACAGAAAACATTTAAAATAGCATTGGAGGTGATGGTGATCAAAGACACCCCTGCCCCATTCACAGCATTGATCCCCAAGCAGCGATATTGTGCTCATCTGTTCACCGTAATCCAGATCAAAATTTTCTTTGGTTTCACAAAAAAAATGGCTTGTATGATTGTATCAGGGCCATTACTGTCACTTTCAGTCAGTGTTCTATGGCTGTGATTAGAAGGAGTGATATTGTCATCAAAATAACATACACATTTATTGTGTGTCAGACATGGAGAGGTCTGCTTCATGCCACCATCTTAATAATTTACCTGCACAATGGAGCTTCTGACAGCATTAATTCACTATTTATTCTTCTCTGGATTTTCTGTCCAGGATGGGGCTCTGTAGAAATATAATCCAGGCTTGTTCTCTCATCAATTCAGTAACTGGCTGTCATTTAAAAAGCACTAATGAACCCAAGGTAAATCACGTAGTTTGCAATCAAGACACTGAACTTCTGGGGTGCTGGTTTGGCGGAGTGGTTAGCACCCCATATACACGCTTCTGTCGGTCCAGGTTCAAATCCCGCCTGTGACCAGTTTGCAGAGTGTCTACCCCTACTCTCTCTCCCCCTTTCACAAGCCTATCCACTGTCTCTCTCCTATCAGTAAAGGCACAAAATGCCCAAAAAAAATACTTAAAAAAAAAAAAAGACACTGAACTTCCATATTGCTTAAAGCAGAGACAAAGTGTTCCTTATCTGCCATTGGAGTGTTACATTGGTGTGCGCTGTTACATGCATCCACAGTTAGGTAGCAAGAAGGTGACTAGCAACCCTAATAGCAACCCTAAAAGCAACATGCAAACATCGATGACATGAAATTTTGCTTTACAAGAGCCCATTCAGTGGACCTTACCATACATATATGTGGATGGGCTTGGTTACATTGTAACTAATCATAGGAGTAATAATGCCTTGTCAGTTTTAGTTCTTAAGCAGAGGCAATGTGAGAATTATGGCATCATAATGTCAGTATTTATCAGAACCATTACACATATCATGTCCTGTTATCACTGCCCCCCCTCGACCACTTTGTTTGAGACAATGACCTGTTCTATCAACAGGCCCCTTGGTGACATTAGATGACTGTTCTTTGGGACTTTTACATCTTCAGCCAATGTTGAAAGAGCAAAACTCATCTGTTAATCGCTATCTCTTTAAGGTTTGTCCTGCCAAGAGTGTCTTTATCATTCCAGTACATCACACTTGTGGTTTCTGGCCTTCCCTCTCCTGGTGAGGCCTGTAATTGCTACAAGTTTATAAATTGAATTGTGTCTGAAGACAGTAAAAAAAAGGATCACTTATTAAAACCATCAGTCAGAGTTTCTTGTTGCATTTTTCAATAGATCTTCATCAGGAAGATAAGTCATGTATATCAAGGAGCAATAAGGTAATAATGAGACACCAGTAACAGTCCCAGAACGACACATTTTGTGAAATTTATATCAAAGGGTGACTCTGATGTATTCTTGAGCCCTCAGTAATTTTGCAGCCTGTTTTTGCTTGTCTAAAATGCTGAGTTGCTTTGTTTTTTTTAAAATACTTTTTATTGTCATCATATCACAACTTTCATTGCCCTTTTTAAGAGACCTATGTAGAGATGACAACCATTTTTATACATATATAATGTGTGCATCACCCTGTGATAGTGACATTTAATGTGTTCAGAAAAATAAATAATAACAATATTTAGCGTCCAAGTTTAAAGTACTACCATATTTAAGATTCTCCATTTACAATTAAATGTATACAAAAACATTTTTGATTTATGAAAATCTGACTACTATATTTTCTCAAATTTTCATACCTTCTGAACATTATGACAAGGCAAACAGAGTATATACAAACAAACAAACAGAGAGAGAGAAAACAAAAAAGTTCTCCAGGTAAAGTTCATATAGTGCTCCCCCAATTAACTGTCAGCCCCAACATAAAAAATCACAATTTAGTTTCAATTCATTATGCCACGACCATGTGATAATAAAGTGACCACTTAGACCATCTTTTTTCAAAAAGTTTCAAGTTTCCCCTTATTTTATAAGTTAATTCCTCCATCTGATATATTTGTTGCACCATTTCCCTCCATTTAACTATCAGGGGACATTTTTTCTGCAGCCAGTTTCTTGTTATCTATTTTAGTGCTGTTATGCGCAGTGTCCTTAACAAATATTTATCATTGTCATTTTGTATTTTATTCACAGTTTTGCCTAAGAGCACAAAGTCTATATTCAAATAAATAACACAGTTAAAGACAGTATTAATTTCCTTCTGTATATTCTTCCAAAATAATTGTAATGATGGGCAAAACCAAAAGATATGACTAAGATTGGCGTGTGGCTCACCACACTCCCTCCAGCAGTTAGATAATATTTTATTATTGTATTTAGCTTGTTGCACTGGCGTAATAAAGTAACGTGACTGTATTTTCCATGCGTATTCTCTCCAGTAAGGAGATGCTGTAGTTGTGTGTACATTCCTATTCATTTCCTTCCAGGTGTCCTCTGATATATGTATGTTAAGTTCTTCTTCCCATTTTAACTTCGCCCTTGTATCTTCTTGTTTATGGGTATTTTCTAAAATATCATAAAATACTGAAATTTGATGCGGGATTCCAACATTATTATAGTTCTTTATCAAAAATTGCACGAGTGGATGAAGATCTCCACTGGTCTTCCTTCCTACTATGCTGTTTTGTATATAGCTTCTCATTTGGAGGTATCGGAAGAAATGGGAGTGTGGTAAATCGTAGTGTTGTCTTAACAATTCAAATGACATTATTCCATTTTCGTCCAGACACTGTCCAAAAACAGTCAGTCCCTTTTGTGCCCATATATTAAAGGCTGTGTCATGTTTATTAGGAAAAAATTCTGGATCTTCTTTTATCTCTCTCAGCACTATTAAATCATTTTTTATTTCACAGTTACTCTTAATTCGACCCCAAATCTGCAAAGTATTCTTCATGAATGTACCATCAATTGCTTGTAACCTTTGTTTGTGCTTTATAAAGGGTATTGTTTTTATTGAATCACCACACATGTATTTCTCTATTGACCTCCACCTTACCTCAGAGTTATCATTTAACCAAGTACGTATCGATTGTAATTGAGATGCATAGTAATAATGCTTTAGATTGGGGAGAGCAAGTCCCCCTTCTCTTTAGCCATTTTCAGAGTCTTCATTTTAACTCTTGGTTTTTTATCATCCCACACAAATTTGCTTAACATTTTGTCCCAGTTTTTAAAAACACTTGGACTTATATACAGGGGTAGTGTCTGAAACAAAAACAAAAAGCGAGGAAGTACATTCATTCTAATTGTGTCTATTCTTCTACCCATTGATAAGAGGAGAGCTCTCCACCGATTCAAGTCCTGCCTGATTTGTTCTTCCAGGCAGTGGAAATTCAAGTGGCATAACAGCTTCACAGTTCCCAAGTATTTAACTCTATCCATATCCCATTTCCATAAATATCCGCTTTTCAATTCTTTACAAACAGGTGGACCTAATACCATTGCTTCACACTTCTGTTTGCTTGGTTTTGGGTGAAGATCTGGTTAGT
Organism: Scarus forsteni; assembly: GCA_036419115.1. NCBI lineage: Eukaryota > Metazoa > Chordata > Actinopteri > Labriformes > Labridae > Scarus > Scarus forsteni. The sequence continues at coordinate 1,119,179 of JAZDUH010000331.1, read as the reverse complement.
TCCATTGTGTCACACATGATAAATTAATCATAGAAAACTGCAACTCAATAAGTTTCTTTTAAAGGACAGCCTCCTTAGCTCTGTCAACTCATTTTAGGAAGAAAAGTTTATTGTTTAAAGGAGACATATGCTGATACATGATTTAATACTTACATATAATATAATAAATTTGAAAACAAGACCTTACACCCCCTTAATTTTCAAAAAATGAGATATTGTATTTTTTCTGATATCCTAGAACGAGATTTGATGCCTCTGAAAATAGGTCATTGTGAGATGTCTGCGAGATTTAAATCGTCGTGACGACACGAGGTACCTTTCTTTTTATTGGAGTAATCTGATAAAACACTTCCTCCTCTGTGATGTCCGTTAGCCACAAAACCGTCACAGAGGAACACATCCACCACCAGCAGTATATAGATCCCTAGCTCACATTCACTCATTACCAGCTCTGGCCTGTAGGGGGACTCAATGCGCGGTCGCTGCTTTGAGCCTGCCAGAAAATACAGTAGAAGAAGAAGGACAGGCTGGCTCTACCCCCAATAGAACTGACCAATCAGAGCACAAAGGGCTGTGACGTTGCGAGGTAACTGTGGGTCATCCTAAGATCCGAGCTTTTCAACAAGAGCTTGATAATGACCTAAAATGAGGATTTTGAGAATGCAATTGTGGGGCAATGAAGGAACTAAATGACTTGTACTGAGGGCAGAAATGCTTTACAGGCATCCTAGTCTGGCATAGTGAAAAGGAGAAACAATCATGATATGTCTCCTTTAACAATCCTGACAATATGCTGACAGAGCTAATACCGTAAAGCATGATACAAAATACAGTTGAAGGCAAACAAGGTCTCTTATTAGGGTTAAAGGGACTGTGAGGAGTTTCTAAGTAATTACAAAAAAAGTCTCACTTTTAGATATGCCTGATTGAAATACACACTTTAAAATGAGTTTTATAGCATCACCATAGGTTTTCTATAAATGCTATTCCTTAGCTTCGCGGTCAGGTCGGACAGGGCTTGACTGGCCTGGTTACTCAACTTCGGGAACAAGACAATTAAAATTAGAGCAAATTTATATTATTCGGACACGTCTTAGAGCACTGGGCTGTAAGTAGCGATATATGGCCGGCTACTAAACTACAATACTAAGTTTTCCGAAAAATTGCTTGTTGTCACACATCAAAAACTACCGCTACGTAACTAGAAAGAGATACATTACCTTGTTGTTGCTTTGCATCCTGTAAGTTGTTGAAAAAAGAAGTTGTAAAGCAATGCAGAGTTCTCAGGAAGGTCCGAGCTGCGTTTTTATGAGCATCATAACAAACACACGCTTTGGCTCGGTCACGTCTTTTGGTGCGTTCCAGTTGTAGTCAGAAGTAGGAGTTTCCCAGTTCCGAGTAGGAAACTGCAACTGGAACGCCCCCCGAAGTCGGAATTTCCTACTGGGAACTCGGTGAAACCTTGCCATCCCCGAGTTGACAATTGATGATGGATGCCCCCAGTGTGAACAGTTATTTAGCTCCTGTAATAATTGATTTATTTGCACTTCTGACTGGGGTGTGTCACTCTAGATCAGCTGTATACATCGTATTGTTAGACTTATATTTACAAAACTGCTGCCATAGTGATAATCACATTCTTCATGTGATATTTGTGAACAACAATGCAGGGCGTGCTAACAACAGCTAACAATAGCCTGGTAGATCGGCATGTTTTTTTCCGACTTCAACTGGAACGCTGATAAGTCTGAGATGATGTCACTCCCAGTTCCGAGGTTACTGGAACGCAGCATTATGATAGTCGCCGCGTGTGCTCATGGGTAGCAGAGTCTTAATGTCTTCGGAAAGAGATTCTCCTCATAGCACCTTAAAACCCGGTGTCCTTTTTCTTTTTCGACTGGTATTGTATTACTGATGCATTATTTTCAGAACACATAGAATGTCGGTTATGCATTTATTAATAAAAGGCTGTTTGCCCTTGGGTATATATTTATCCCACACCCCTCTTCCATGTGCGCCCCCCCGCCCCTCTTCCGTATTCAACTTTGCGCTTGCTTGTATGTTTGTGTATGTGTCAGTCTGAATGTTGTTCTGCTGAGGGTAGCCCTCTTCAATACATTGTATTACTTAAGGATTCACTTGACACACACACAGAAACACACACTTTAACACATACACACACAGGATTTAGCAGGACATTTGGAGGAGAGTAAACAGAGAATATTTTATCAGCTGTGTGAGCTGGCAATATTTGGGCCTGCGGTAACAGCATTACACTCCATTTGTTTGTGGTAGTGAGCCTCTCTCTACCTCTCTCTCTCGCTATCTTTCTCTCTCAATTTGTGTGTATGTGTACATCAGTGGGTGCCAGAGCCTGTAGTGGTGTGGGATACGAGTTCACCTGAGTTGGTTTATTTGGAATAATAAGCCTGTACACAGCATCTCAGCTGCTGAAAAATCCATGGTTGCCAGAAACATAGCCATGTAGGGTAAAATGCTCTCCATGAGGTAGAGTGGGGCCAGGTGAATTCAGGTGAGATCTGTATATTTCCAACCAAACTCTCTTCACCTTGTATAAAGTGTTGTGCAAACCAAGCACGTGAGAGTATTGACTCCTAAGTGCAACTGCACCAAATGAAGTGCAAAATCAGGAAAAACACAGCTCTTAGTTGGCCTCACTCTTGTCCCACAAAGCAGTATTCAAATTGTTTCTGAGATCATTCATCTCAGCATAGATGATCATACTCTGTTCAAAGAAAAAAAAACAGGCTAAATGCAGTATTTCTTGCCTGACTTATAAAGTGGTGGGGGGTGTGTTAGGGTTAGAGACCGCCATCCTGAGGAATAGTCAGAGAAACACTTTATTAGATTTTACTTAATCAACATCTTTGAAAAACAGTTTGACTTAATCTAAATTTGATTCTCCCTGATTTTCCAACACTCTATATGCATTCCCCCCTCTTTGTTTGCCCCTCTACTTGTCTCTGGCTCTTGCCTTGTAGGTGGCCTGAGATCCTTGGTGGAGACAGCATATGTGTAAATGTATCTCTTCAGACTGCTCTATTGTAAAGTGTCATGAGATGGCAGGTTATGAATTGGCACTATACAAGTTAAGATTGATTTATTGGTGGCATTTGGGTAAGTTTACAAAATATGAGTGAGATGTGTTCTCCTCTAAACATCACACACCCTCACGGTTCCACCAGATGGTGTTTTAACTTCCTCTGATAACTAAGTAACTAAGTATTTCATGTGACACTCTTGTCAGAAGCAATTCCTTTGTAGTCATTCTTTGACTTCAACTTCTCTGTTGTCCCTTTCCTAACCCCTCTTTTACTACTCAAACTCTTCCTTATTCCTGTTACTTAATTAGGTCCCCTGGCATCATTTTCACTGTCCAGCTGTGAGGGGTGTGTGTGTTCTCTTGCTAGTGACGTTAAGGAATAACATATTTTCCATTTATCATGTCAGAGCTGTGGGTCCCCACAGACTAAGAAGTTTAAGTGTGTCTGTGTCTCCCTTTTTTCTCCTTTTTTATTTTGGGAGCATGGTTATGTGTGTTGCAAAGTAATTCTGCACACGCGTGCGTGTATGTGTGTGCATGAATCTCTTGGCCATTTGTTTTAAAGGAGGCAGAGACAAAGCAAATGGTGAGTTGAAGGACGGTACAAGTTTTTGAAAATATATCTTAGTATCACAGAATATTCAAAGTACTGTATTTTGATGTTTTCACTCTGGCATGTGTGGTGTTATCCCCATTCTGAAGGGGGCAGTGTGACCCTAATAATCCACATAATATCTGACTAATAATGTCAAAGGCCAAATAAAGTAAAGTACTTATAACACAGCTACATGAAATTCTGTATCATGAGAAATGTTCCATGGTTGATAAAGAATTGCCATATTGTTTCATCAGAAAAGGAAAAGTCTCACAAGCATGGCAGTTTGACACTTATTTGCATTTTTTGCTTCTTTGATTGTTATAGGAAGTGTTTTAGTGCTCATGAAATATACTGGATGTTAAACCAGAGACCTTTATACTTCCCCTTGGCAAAATCCAAACCTTTATAGAATGCTAGAGGGTGTTCTTTGCTCTTGTTGTGCTCTTAACCTGAGACAGCATTCACCAGCAGTTGGTGGTATAGCCTGAGGATGCAAATAAATGCTTTGACTCTCTGTAGGGTGACAGAAACAGCAGGTGTCCTGGCTCCAGGCAAAAGGATGTATTCTCCTTTTTAGGGCCCAACATTTGACTCACTGTGACTAGATACTTGATGTCATTTGGTTGTCTCCCTCTGGACATGATGCCAACCTCTGTTTTTCTTATTTTCCGAGTGTCGATTGCATTTTTTTGAGTGATAAAGAATCTTTTTAAGCTTAACATTATGTTTTCCTGCAGGCTTCAACAATGGCACAGGTCAGAAGTTACTTTTTAACAAGAAAATAATGCTGATACCAAGGTTTGGTGTAAAACAAAGTTCCCCATGGGTCAAACAGCAGGGCACTCAGCTCTTCATTACCTCCAGGAAGTTCTGTCTCACCAGCAGTGTGGACAGGGCAGAGGAAGCAGTGGTGGCTGACAGCACTCAAAAGTTTCAAAGCCCACTGGTGTCTGCCCAGTGGCATGTCTCCTTCCTCCTCATCTTCAGAGGAAGTGAGAATCAGTGGGCCTATAATGCTGGCATCAAGGAGAAAAGTCTGACAAAGTCTGAAGGTAAAGCCCCTGGAGTTTGTGTTTCTCTGCTGAGGGAGCACGGATAAAAGTTAGGATTAGCACAGCCCATATCGGAGGATATTCACATAGAAAAAACAAGCTCATCCTAATCGACTGAAAGTGTAATGTGATTTTTTTTATTGTTGGAGGTTCACAGTTAAGTAATCAACACTCTGTTAAGGTTAACAGTTTGTGCAAAAGTGTAACAAAAAGGATGCTTTCACTTGCTGGAATGTAAAAAGGTGGGAAAAACAAGGGTTGGCACAAGAGAAAACTCAGAAAAAAATCCAAAGTCAGACACCTTACACAGTATGTTGATATGCCCTCATATCATTCTCCGTGCCCCAAGGGGCGTTAACCTCTGTGATTGCCCCATTGCTCTTTTAAATCCCCTCCCTTACTGTGTCTGCAATTCAAATGCCGCTCTACAAAGTATGCTATTTCTGCAAGCCTGAGCCTGAGGGCTACAACTGTTGCGCCCTAACTGGGGATTATAGACTTGTTTTTACCATTTTCTCCTAGTTATTGGTCTTCAGTGAAAAGCTCCATTCCTCAAGTGTGAGAGCTCTTCCAATGTACAGGATCGAGCTGAATTGCCTCTGTGCATGGTGGTGCATTGGGCAGCATGTTGAATTATTGATTGGTTCCCATGGATGATGCTGATGATGATGATGGTACTTTGTAGTGTTCTGGGTTAGCTCTGGGGCAGACACTTTGATTAAGAAGAGTAGCCACTTCCCTCCCCCCTGAGAGAGAAGCAGAGACTGAGAGAGGAAAAGAACAAGAAAGGGAAAAATGTAATATATCTGTAAGAGGATAACAATGCTCCCAAACATTTATACAGAGAAAAAAAAAAGAATGTACTTGTAGGGGATGCACAACAAGTTGGAAAACGGCTGATAAATGAATAAAGAGGAGGAGGGTAAAGGAAAAAATATGAGGCATACTAATGGGAAAAGCCCACTGTAAAGACAGTAAATGTTTTACAGTGTATAGGAAACTGCTCTGGGCGCACAGCCCAGCACTGCCAAGGCTCAACACAAGACCGTTAGTCAATTCCTTTGCAGCAACCTTGCTAGGTTGATGTAGCACTGCTGCTGTCTCATGCTATTCAATTTTCATATCATGTTTTTTATTCCTGTTGCATGACCAGGAAATGAATCACTTTGTCTAGTCTGAGAAATCATCTTGTAAGAATGTGTTTTCATCAGGTGATGTCTGCACAGTTTAGCTGCATTGTCTTTGCCTTTCAAAACTACTTGAGAATAAGAGAGGCTAAAATACATGCTGTATGTTTAGGTGAACTTCGAAATTAGGTTTGATGTTTATTATTTTTTAAACAATGACCTAAAAAACAATATCCACTTAAAGCTGAACCTATTGAGTTCTGAATTCCCTATAGTGTGAATACTGTTTCAGAACCGTTAAGGCAAAGAGATGAAAATAGAAGGTGACAGTTAAGTCTAGAAAAAACAAACAAAACAAGGCAACCAAGCAAAAGTAAATTCCAGAAAGACTTTAACATGTTGCTGAGAGCCCCAAGAAACAACAGGTCACAAATCAGTCACTGTGCAGGCTATGCTGCTGTTGGAGTGAAGATTTAAGTTTTTGTTTCAAGATTTTTGTCCTATTTGTTGGATCTGTTATCATGTTACAAAGGTGTTTCCTTTTTTTTCCCAAAGTGAACACATTTCCACAGACTGTAGACACTGTGGTAACAGCTGGATTGTTTTACATAATTTCCACATGCAAAAGGTTTTGCAAACAATTAGCAGCTCGCTAATGAAAGAGGTGTTTTTGAATAGAGTTCAAGAATCTTCCAAGTTATTAGACAATATGGTTAAGTGTTTTTTTTTTCATAATTCCTTTACTGGCTGGTTTCAACACCCTCTGCATGTCTACAAATGCTCTCTGTCTGTGAGGGGGAGATGGCAGGGCATTGTGTTCTTCTGTTGGGCCATTGGTGGCCACAAGAGAGTCACAAAACTGAATTTTTACACACTGTTGCTCTAACCAGGCTTAAAAAACGATCAGTATCAAATGTTAAGATGCCATCTGATTGTTCCTTTTTCTTATTTTGGTTTGTTATCTTACAAAGGTGAATTATTCAGTGTTTGATTTCTTGCATCCATCTGAAAATTCACTATGATGCTCAATAATTTGCAACACATCAGGAAACTAGAAAAGCACTAGGAGAGCGCAGACCTCCGCCAGCACCACAGTCCTTAGCCATGTTGTGATTTTGACCATAAATATTAGTCCTACCTTTATTTCATCGAAATATTTGGATTCCTTGACCATGAATACATACCATAGCAACTGGATTCATAATGATATGTCTTTTAGTTCAGTAGTTATTCACAGAAATCACATTTTTCGCCATGGTGGCCAGACGCTGATCCGGATCAACACCAAAATCTCATCAGTGCTTCCTTTTCCCATGCTGAACATTTCCTGAAAATTTCATCGAAATCCATCCATTACTTTTTGAGTTATTTTGTTCACAGACGGACAGACAGATGGATGGACGGACGGACAGACAGAAAAACTCTCCCGAAAACATTGGCAGAGGTAAATATTTACATTTCTGTATGTAGCTCTGAGGTTATTTGCCGAATAGAATTAAAACAAAACTAAAGCATTACTAACTCCTCATTCCCTTGTCTCTTTCATTCATTACCTCCTTCATCTTTATCCCTTCACTCTGTACCTGCAGCTTTTTGTATTCCTTGTCCACTTGTCTCTTTCTCTCTGCTTCAAACTCTCTTTTACCTCAAGTAGTTTAAAAGACACAGGGGGTTTCTGTCTAAATTAGGGCCAGTCAATAGAAAGAGCGTGCCCTGAGGTAAGAGAGGCTGGCACACTACAAATATATCCTGACACACAACTCTAGTAAATGTGTGTAAGAGTGTTGTCCTTTGTTTTTTCTTCTTGACATCTTACTCCAAGCTCATGTATGTCATAACATTGGAAACGTGCTGCTGCAAGCAAAAACCTGAAGTTCAGCTTCAGCAGAATGCACATAATAGGCCTGAGTTTCAGCTAAGATTCCCACTTACAACCTAAGTCAGCAAAGGCCTGATTATCTGGTGGTCCTAAAGATGATCTTACCTCTTCATCCTGGGATGTGAGGTGTGTTAAGATTACTTTAATCCTCAACAATAACCTGAAAAGGATCATGAATGCTTGACTCAAAATTGCAAATATTAAACATGTTCTGTATTTACATTTACAAATACAGATCCTGGCGTGTGTAGTGTACTGAGGGCAGACAAGCACTGTGTTTACATGAAAAAGAGCAAAGCCAATCAAAGAGCAAGCTGACTAAAGCTAGACATAAATATAGTGATGACAACAAACTAAGACAGAGCATAGAGTTAGAAGTATATCAGAAAATAAAATAAACTTGATTTCAGTCAGTCAACTCACGTTCAATTGTTTTATTGTTGCTGCAAATACATGTTACAGGTTTGGCGTCCAGGCTCCAGTCTCATCACTCCTTGCAGAAATGTTTACATGAAGGCATGGAGGAGTGATGAGCAAACATATGAGAACACCCCTGGAGCCTGCAGGTGGATGCTGGGGTGGAGGTGGGGGTGAAAGAACACGCAGCAATCAGCGTCTGGCAGCATAGACGTTTTCCGAGCAGAGGGAGGGATGGGTAAACTCCCAGTTTAAATACACCGCCAAATTGAGAGGTGGAGAGTGTGATTGGAGGATTGATGTAAGGAGTGTGACGTTTGATATGTGAATGTGACATGTGACATGTAAATAGCAGCGCCGCTCGAGTTGTCTGCCTGAACTAGCTCGCAGGCTTCGCTTCATTTGTGGCAAAACCCAACCATTCTTTACAGCATTTTATTTATAACGCACTTTACATTCTTGCGAATCTCAAAGTGCATACAGAGTTAAAAGCAGACCATAGAAGCATTAAAAACACATAAAAGAAGTAAAACCATTTCAAACAAACACTTTAGAAAAAAGGTAAGTTTTGAGTCCTTTTTTAAAGGTGGTCGTGGGTTGGGGCGCTCTCAGGTGATCTGGGAGGGCATTCCACAAGCCTGGGGCAGTGAAGGAGAAGGCCCGATCGCCCATTGTGTTAAGTTTGGTTTCTGGGATGAGGAGAAGGTCCTTGTTGGAGGAACGGAGGGTTCAGGTGGCTGGTTTCCATTTGATCAGTTCTTTGAGGTAGGGGGGTGCATCGCCATACAGGCACTGGTGTGTAAGGAGGGAGATTTTGTATTCAGTCCGGAAAGTTATGGGGAGCCAATAAAGTGAGCGGAGGATTGGGGTTTTGTGGCCGTATTTCCGTACCCTCATCAGGATCCTTGCAGCGCAGTTTTGAATATGTTGAAGCCTTTGGAGGCTCTTGCTAGGGATCCCGATGAGGAGCGCATTGCAGTAATCCAGCCTGGAGGAGACAAAGGCGTGGACGAGCTTCTCAGCATCTGGCAGGGTGAGTGTGGAGCGGAGTTTGGAAATATTTCTTAGGTGGAAAAAGGAGGTCTTGCAAAGGTGATTGACATGAGCTTCGGGGTTGAGTTGCGGGTCCAGTTTCATGCCCAGGTTGGTGACTATGGATGAGAGTGTAAGATTTTGACTGGAGAAGGAGATGCTGGTTATGGGGCATGTTTTGATCTGGTGGGGGGTGCCTATCAGAATGGCTTCAGTTTTCAGGCTATTGAGTTGAAGGAAGTTTCAGCTCATCCACGCCTTTATCTCCTCCAGGCAGGTGGACAGAGTGGACGATGGGGATGCTGAGGTGACGGTGGAGACTGGGTTGCGGGTGGTGGCTGGCTTGCAGGGGGGCGGGTCTATTTTAAGGTACAGTTGCGTGTCATCCGCATAACAATGAAAGGAGATTCCGTGCTTGCTGATGACCTGTCCAAGTGGCAGCATGTAGAGAGTGAAGAGGGTGGGGCCGAGAACGGATCCTTGGGGGACACCACAGGTGACAAGTTGGGTCTGAGATTTTTTTTCCTCCCAAGGAAACAAACTCAGGTCTGTTGGAGATGTATGATTGAAACCAGTTTAAAGCTGAGTTATTAAGTCCAATGGAGTGAAGGGGGGTTAGGAGGATGCCCTGGTGAACTGTGTCAAATGCAGCTGTTAGGTCCAATAGTATGAGCAGAGAAGGGGAGCCATTGTCCGCTGCCATTAGAAGGTCGTTGGTGACCCTGACGAGGGCTGTCTCCATACTGTGTGCAGCCCGGAAACCAGACTGGAACTTCTCAGCAATGCCGTTAAAACGGAGATGGTCCTGGAGCTGAGCAGCAACCACTTTTTCCAGAACCTTTGATATGAAGGGGAGGTTAGAAATGGGTCTGTAGTTGGCATAGTTATGTGGGTCTAGAGAGGGTCCCAGCAAGAAGGTCCCTGCTTAGATCCTCGGATGGGGCCCTCCCTGTGTGAATGCATGTTCTTTCCGTGCATGCATTGGATAGTTATGGGTGGGTTATGGGTGGGTTAGTTAACTAACCCACCCATAGTTATGTGGGTCTAGAGAGTGTGTCTAGAGGTTAGTTAACTAACCCACCCATAGTTATGTGGGTCTAGAGAGGGTCCCAGCAAGAAGGTCCCTGCTTAGATCCTCGGATGGGGCCCTCCCTGTGTGAATGCATGTTCTTTCCGTGCATGCATGGGATGCATTGCTACATCTGACACAGGGTGTCTTGAATCTGAGCAGGGTACAATGAAACCTCAAGACTATCAAGGCATTCTGGAGCAAAATGTGCTGCCCAGTGTCAGAGAGCTGGTCTCATCTGCAGGTCATGGGTCCTCAACAGGATAATCACCTGAAACACAGGATATTGCAGACTATTTTGAAGTGGCCTTCTGTGAGCCCTGATCTAAATCCAACTGAACATCTGTGGAAGGAACTGAAACATGCAAAGTTCCTGTTAACGGGTGCAGACGTCTCATTAAGAGCAACCGAAATCGCCTGATTGCAGTGATTACCTCAGAGGTATATATATATACATATATATATATATACATATATATATATATATATATATATAGATATATATATATATATATATATATATATATATATATATAGATATATAGATATAGATATATAGATATAGATAGATAGATAGATAGATAGATAGATAGATAGATAGATAGATAGATAGATAGATAGATAGATAGATAGATATTAGTGCTGTCAGGCGATTAAAAAAATTAATCAAATTAATTACAGGATATGTAATTAATTAATCTAATTAATCGCATTTTAATCTCATATCTGCTTAAAATTCCCACAAAGAATTTGAATTCTAGGACATCACAAAATTGTAGTGGAGTATTATTCAAATGAATACACTAAAAAGAGAAGATTGTATATCTACATTTTTACTGTTGATTGAATAAAACCAAAGTCAGGGCAACTTGTCCAGAAAATTCTAAGCTCAATCAGGCAACTCAAATTACACTTTAAGTGTGTTTTATAAATCAAAATCAAAAAAAGGAAAAAGGTCGAGGACATCCAGCAAACCAATTAGGCCTGGTGCATTATTAAAAAATGTAGTACAAATATAGATAAATTAATTCAAAAATAAAATAAAGCAGATCTCAAATTAGGCCGTTCCTGTTGTCACCTGGGCTTTGTTTGGTTTGACTAGAGACGCATTTGTGAAGTGACGTGCCGCTGCCATGTACGGGTCCTCCAATAATGGCCAATATCAAAATGTTTGTGTGCTATGATTAATCGCGATTAATTTTTTAATGCATTAATTTGTGTGTAATTAATTAATCTAATTAATGCACTAAAGTGACAGTCCTAATATATATACACATATATATATATATATATATATATATATATATATATATATATATGTATGGTTATATATATATATATATATATATATATATATATATATATATATATATATGTATGCTTATATATATATTTATATATATATATATATATTTATACATATATATATATACATACACACATATAGCCTATATATGATATATATGTATATATATATATATATATATATATATATATATATATATATATATATATATATATATATATATAAATATAAATATATAATGCACCAAGAAATGATGCAACACAATGAGAAAAAAGAGACAGAACACACCCACACACACACATATATATACATATATATATATTTATATTTATATATATATATATATATATATATATATATATATATATATATATATATATATATATATATATATATATATATATATATATATATATATAAATGTAAATTTATTTATAAAGTTATGAGCTATAAATGTAAATATAATAAAGGAAAATGTTTTTTATGCAAGCTTTTACATTTTAATACCCAATTTTATATTACCTCCATCAAGGAGCTTATATTTTTGCAAGAGTCAGTCTACGTGTTTATTACTACTGTATGGATTTAATTGAAACATTTATTAGAGGCATGGTTTGGTCCAAGGAAGAAGCTGATCTGACCCAGATTGATATCACAAAGCAACATTGAAGTTCATAACAGCAAATCCCATTCATCTCTGTCTTTATGGGAATTGTAGGCTATTTACATACTGACTTCTGGTTTTTTGAGCCTGTCACTATGTTTCACACCTTCCCTTGCAATGTCAGAGGAGTTCTCCATCCAATTGGTTACGTGCTCTGGTTACAAGGCACCATGAACATCATATCGGCACTGAAAGCTGTGCATGCATTGTTCTGCTCACAGACAAAGCAGATGAGGAAAGGTTTTGCCAATGGAGACAGCCTGGTGTTGTTTCTGGAGCCTTGGTTTCTAAGATACTGTAAATTCAGGCAACACACTGGCCTGAAACTGGAAGAATCATCAGTCCCCTTCAGCTTACAACTCCTCTTAATTTTTCTGTGAGCCTATTAATGTTATAGAAACATACAAAATGGCAGCTCTGCTCACTCTCAGTCCCTCCAGATGTGCCTGTTAATCACTCAAAACAAGGCTACTAATAATGTCAAAACTTAAAAAAGTCCATCATTGCAGATGTCTGAACTGCCCATGTTTTCCTGCAACGGACTGGCAGCATCGCCAACTGGAAGCGTTGTGGCGTGTACAACACCAACATCTGTAAAGCAGAAGCATATTGATATAGTTCTCTTTCTTTTATCTCAGACATATATGTTTTTCACATACCTTTACAACCAGCTGATTTAACACGTCACTCCTATCATCTGGTGACACTTCTGAGGAAGGCGGAAGTTTCCGCCGAAACATGTAAAGGTATGTAAAAAAACCATATGTCTGAGATAAAAGAAAGAGAACTATATCTATGTAACTTAAAGACATAATGAACACCATTCAAGCAGAAGCATATTGGTTCAGTCAACAAGTTACAAGACCCAGTACTAACTAGGTCACTTTACTGGAGGATATTTATATCAACAATTATTACACTTCTTGCAGATTTATTTTTTTCATTCCACAATGTGAGTATAAAATAAATATAGGACTATAAGGGTGGAAATCACATTTTATGCATGGAACTGAGCTGCTTGGAGGAGCAGCTCATAACTTGAAAAGCAAGTAGTGCTCTTCCAGTTATGAGCTGTGTTTGATACAACTATTCCTGGTGATATTTCACCCAAAAATGCTTGGTAGATAAGACAGTGATGGATCCAATTAATGTTTTGTAAGTTTACAAAGTCGAAACTACTTTACATCCATCAGCAGAAAGAACAAGAACCAGCAAAAAACAAGGAAAACCAGGAAAAAAGAAGGACACCCTCTTATACAAAGAGGAGATGGACATAGAAAAAGAGAACAAGACCATCAAATGAGGAGAGAGATTCATTTTCATTGTGGTACACACCATGATAACAAATAGCATGGTTACCTTTTCACCCTTTAAATAAGCAGACTAACTGTGCGTTCACACCAAAAGAGGCAAAAGCGCCCAAAGCGGCAAGCATGCCCGAGAAAGCAGACAGCGGCCAAAGCGGCCAAATATTTCAGCCGCTTTGGCCGCTCGTCACTTGACAGACGTCAACGTAAAATCTTGCTTGACATTTAAAGGAGCCGCACAGCGGACTTCTTCACAGCAGCAGCTGCTTGATGTTGTTCAACTTCAGCTTAAAACATAGCATGAACATAACGTAAAATCACCATCTAATCAGTCACGAGCGGATTCACAGGCAGGAAGCAATTTACAAAGGAGATAATATTGATTTATCCACGACATAAAACTTTACAGTTTTGAAATATACTAAAATCCTGTGGTGGTAAGGAGCGCGTATTTGCACAGTGTGTGTTCGTGTGTGTGTGTGACATACTCTTCTGTCTCTCCCTCATCTTCCCTGCTCTCCTCGCCCTCCAAGGTTGGAGGTGGAAGGACACTCCTCCAAGAATGGGTCCAAAAAAACCATCACGGAGGCATACCGCCACACACGGCCCACACCTCCAGCAGACCCACTTCTCCTCCTGTCTTTCTCCTCTTCTCCTTCCTGTAGTGGTCCTTCAAGACCTATCCATTTTTTTCTTTATTCTTCCGCTAATGGACAGAGAACACAAGCATTTTTGCTCTTTTTAAATGGCACTTCGTTTTCAAATTCTGCTGATAAAATGCTTTGTTGTGCAGTGTGTCATCCAGGACTCGAGACGCCGGAACTAGGAACCAAAGTTACATGCGTTGTCCTTTAGGGCCCGCTTAGTCGAAGGACATCTCTACTCTGATTGGTTGCCACCGTTTGCCGCTGAACTGCATCATAGCTAATTACCATAAAACTTCTCATCTGGTGCCGCTTTAGCCGCTTTAGCCGCTCAGGACGCTTTGGCCGCTCAGGACGCCGGGCTCTCATTGAAAATGTATTAACTTCCGGCGTCGTTGCCGCTTCAGCCGCTTTTGCCTCTTTTGGTGTGAACGCACAGTAACTGATTACAAGCTTGAGGACACCTGTGATAGGCTACTCATTAAAGAACACACCTTTAAAAAAAAAAAAAGAACACACCTTAGTTTACCATGTCCTTATGGTCAAATAGTTTTCATATCTTTTATAGGGGTATCATCATTTTTGATAAGGCTAGTTTCATTAGTTTGTTTTTTTATATAATTGTTTGTCTATCTGTCCCTGTCTCTCCATTTCTATGGCTTAACAAACCTCCCAGAGGGCCATCATTTATACCTTATAATTATCAGGGGCGGCTTAATCCACCTGAAAAAAAAGAGAGAGAAAAGAGTTTATTATGCCCCGATTGTTCCTGTCTAAGTCTTCATATTATTGTTTAATCAGCAGCCCGAATATTGCTGCGATGTCACTGTCCAACCAGCAGCCCCGCCCCCTTGGGGCGAATTCAGTCAGACTCAAAATCGCCCCAGGCGCTCTCATAGACTTACATGGAGAGACTCTTTTTTTCGAATTTTGGACCTTACAATGCATTTCTATGGGCTCAGGGAGGGCTTGCCCCAGCGTGATTACGTCATACGAACTTATGCCTGCTTGGACGAGTTGCACAGCGCGCGCATGCGAGAGAGATGATTCAAAGTTAAAGTGAGTGATTTATCGATGGTTTATCAGTATTTTCTGAGTTAATACTGTACAGGTATTGTAAATAATAGCATTAGTATCATTCTGGAGTGTTTCTTTGTTGTTCTTTTGCCATATTTTTGCTGTATATTTGCCGTTTTTGCCGTAAATTTGCCATATTTTTGCCGTATATTTGCTGTTTTTGCCGTATATTCGCCATATTTTTGCCGTATATTCGCTATATTTTTGCTGTATATTCGCCGGTATGAACACATTAAGACCAAGGATGGGAAATGAAATCAAATTACAGTTAAGAATCAATAATAACTCGCTCAAAGTACAACAAAAGACAGCATATTGAGAATTGACAGAGGGAGGAAGGGGGAGGAAGCAGTGCACTGTGCAGAAAAATCCCTCCATGGATGTGAGGAGTGCAAACTTGGACTCTGTCTTCATCTGGACAAGATCTGCTTCAGGAACTTATTGTCTATAAAAAACACCTGGACATGGTCTTATAATACAAGAACTGTAACATGCACACTAAATGCTGTCGGCAAACAAGAATGTTTGATTGTCTGCTAACGGGTTAATATTATTTTTTATCATCTCAAAAACTTTTGTCTGCGCAGTACGGCTCATTATTTCAGGGGAAGACGGCTGGCTACAAATCGACTTTCTTCTTCCAGTTTTGTGCAAAATGGACGAATATCTATCGGATGAAGATTTTGTGGAGGAGAACTTGAAATATGATGGGTGTCCTCACAGTTTCGAGCCAGAGTTTACAGATGAGGAGCTCATCAAAAGGAGGACGTGGAGGCAACGCTCCAGAGTGTACTGCGCATGCGCGGAGGCACGTAAACAAGCTTGTTAGTTCAGAGGTTGGCACAGCCACACAGCACTGTGTGGAGTGGCACAGACTGTAATGGAGGACCATCCGGAACTGATCATGATGGAATATTGGTGAAAAACATGAGTTTTTCGACGATTAATGCAGTTTTAGGAGCAGTGATCTATGCCCTATGTGCACCCATTATACGGATGTCTGCTGCTCGATTTTGGATCTAAATATCTCCCGAAGCACTGTTTGGGTCAGGAAAGCCTTCTGGGTGAGTATATTGTTCTAACTCATTCTATAAACAATGTAAAAGCTGCAGGAACCGAACTTTTCCTTTAAAGAGCTAGAGAAGAGAGTTAGAGAAAACCAGATGAACGAGTGAAATATTTCCGCAGCAGATATATGGAACTGTCTGTCTGGTGTGTCAGATTAAATTAGTTAGCTTACTTCAGTATATACGACACCAATTTAATCCTTGCCAAATTTTTGTCCACCCCGTTCAAGTATAACTTGACATGCCAGTTCCCTATATCCACCAAGTAAATATTTCACTCATCCATCTGCGAAAGAGCCATTCAAAAATGTTTTCAGAGGCAGAAATGTCAAAAACAAATGCAGCCTGTGGTTGGACAATCATTTGACTCATCACACTCATAACAGACCAATCCAAATCAAGCAACGCTGCTACATATGACTTAGCATACGTAGTGGCTACTTAGCAACTGATGGCTAACAACAGCTGTTAGCTTTAAACTATCTTAGACAGACTTTTGACATTCTTTGGTCCTCTTTCAAAGAATAAATTGAGTCAATTTCTGATGAAAAAAAAAACACAGGTATTGAGTTGGGACCCCTTCAGAAGCCACCTTTGTTTTCAAACATGCAGTCACTTTCTGGTGTCATCACAGCTCCCGCATCTCCTCCCTGATTGGGCCATTAAGCATTTTGCTGAGTGAAGGCGGTGAGAAAGACAATAGAGGTTGGTAAGGGGGATATGCAGGATTTCAGAATCAGGCAGGTCTGTTGGCTCTGCAAGGCTAGTTCAACAACAGAGCCCCCTGTGTCAAGCTGCTTTCCAAAAGTAGTAGGATGAACCTACAAGTGCAATTTTTGAAGAGGTGACTCCTGACTTTAAAGTTGGGTAGCCAAGTCTGTGACTTTGGACTACAAACTGTTGTTTTGGATAGACTTACACCACCCTCATCCCTCAAATACCAAATACTTAAAGTGAATAACTCGCATCGAATAAGCCATTGTTTTTGCTGCAACAAACTAAAAGAACATTCCCTTGAAATCTTGGATGATCTGATAAAGTAATGTCTGTCAAGGAATTGTCCTGGTGAGTGTGAAATGTTGGACCTAAAAGCAGGAGATGGAGGCAACATAAAAGTAAGAAACAGTTTACTTGTTAAGGTGATCCAACACATCCATCCAATGCAAAGGTAAATGTTCAAGTGATCATAGTGAATATATACAAAGTGGCAGGGTGGAAGCTCCGAGGGACACTGTGGAGAGAGGGAGCAGAGGCCAGAGGTAAGCATCATCAGCTGAAGACAAAAACCCTTCTCTGAAGGTAGACTCAGAGCAGGCAACAAAAGGCTTCAAGCCAAAAAGACACAGAAAGATCAGAGGATACAGTTTAAACAAACCACCCAAGAAGAGGAAATCCACTGACACAGCAGATATGACTCCGGGCAGCCTTAAGTAGAGAGGATGTTTGGTGATCAGGTGTGTGGCAGCAGCAGTGTGAGGAGAAGGGAAACCACTCACACTGCCGAAAGAAGAGCAGGAAGGGAGGGGAAGTGAGTAAAGAAAAGAAAACAGAAAAAAATGGAATGGGTGGGGAGGAATTAGAATGCCCTGCCATTCAAAGTTAATCTTGATTGGTGTGTCTATCAAACTCAAAATTTCAAGGTTGTTATTATAATTTAAACTTTTGTCTCTTCTTTTATATTTATTCAGTACCTTTACTGTTATTCAAATGCAATTTTTCCATTTTATGACACTTTTTAAACCTTGGAGTGGGCCTAATGTTACTTTCAGATGTCTTACAGCACGGTTTCATCATCTCCGCACCACATCTTTAGTTGGCGTATATATGACTACATTTATCAGTATTATCAGTTTAAAAGGCCTTGATTTGAGGCTCTGGAAGTTTGACTTGTAACTCCTTAAAATACCAGTATATAATTTAAAATATGAAAGAACCATTGTACATCCATAGAATCTGAGATGAGTTAACTTATTGAATAAATATTTCAGAACAGATCTTTCCATTGTGACAGTTGTACCAGCATATCCAGGTTTGATTGAAATCTCATTCATTTTGAGTGACAGCCGTTTGTTTCTGCACACAGAGGATTGCATCTCTGTATAAAAATGACAAAGTCATAGTAATAGGTAATATCCCTGCTAACAGAAAACATACCAGAAAAAGTGGAAATGAAAATGCAAAGTGCTTTTCTTTCATGTAGATGACATAAAATGTAAGACATCTCAATAGCAAGTCACTTATCAGCTTCCTGCTTACTCATATATGTTTTTACTTTTCTAAAGAAACATCTTTCCAGTGAGGTTGGTTGTCCTGGTCAAAATATAATAAATTTAAAATGCACGATAGTGAAAGGGTTAAAAACATTGAAGCAGTTGTTTGTCAGCCGAAATGGTTTAACCCTCTGTCTATTATGAAAGGATTTTTGGTTAACTAATGCTAGACAGGCCAGTCAGAGTCCTATTGGAATGGGGGCCATAGACCCTCTCAAATTCATTTATTTCTTTTTAAGGCAGTAAAAGATTTGCTAATGTACCCCTTAATGTTTGTCAGTCATAATTATCAAAACCCATAGCTGGACAACCATCAGTGCTCAACATATGCAAACAAATGTAAAGTCCTGCTCAGGACTCATTCTGCAGGTGTTAATACCTGCTTTTAACTGTCTGTAGTGGGAACTTTCAGTGATTTTAGGAATGAAGACTCATAAATTAAATGCAGAGAAAATACAGAATTTAGATGTTATTTTTTATGCTTTTTGGATGTTACATATATAAAACAGTCAGAAAAAATATTAGGAAAAACGTGCTGCTCCCACTGCAATATGCATAAACTGTGGATTTTAAATATGGACCAGGAACTGTTAAAGGCACTAATCATATAGCGGCCATCTGAACATTACAAAGACAATTAGTAAAACTGATACCAGCTTCTGCAAAGGTGTATGGGTTATTGTAAAATAACTTTTCACTAAATTATGGAGTTAGTATTAGTCAGTGAAGAGGAGAATGTACTGGAACATTATGAAGACAATGACCAGACTGTGTAGAAGTATAGTGTTCAGTAAGGGATGAGCACATGACTCATTTTTCTCAGAGTCATGTAAGGTGTGTTAAGCTGTTAGTGTCACAATCTCAGTCTCAGGTGGGCTTTACACAAGTACGAATTTGTAAGACTCCGGTAAAATAAACTATTGATCTGGTGATATTGACACACAGAGACGCGTATTTGTCCATGACTCCGCATCTTTTTTGAAAACGGGTCTGCAAGTGGATATCTGCGTATTCGTCTTCATGCCGTAGTTAGTATAAACAGATAAGTCACAGAAAGACGGTGACCTCATAGCACCCCTCCTCCTCCCCGCCCCCCAACCCACGCTGTCACACACACCAACAACAACAATGGCGGCAGCCGGGCTGATTCTGATCCTGTTCCAGCAGCTACAAATATTGCTACGACTTTTATAACAACATTTGCACATAGAATACCAACAACACCAGCTACGGCAACAACAGCAACAAGTGCTCATGCAGAGACGCAGCATGTTACGCGCGCATGAGCACTTGTTGACGTGAAATCTACCTCGGAGCAGAACCAGACGGGCGACCCGACAGGATTTTGCGTGGATTTTGCGTAGTCATGTAAATGCACAAGTCTATGTACAATACGATGTGTAAACATCGATACATGTTTTGATGCCGAGGCCAAGACAATACAGGGCCGTATCCGTGTGAGGAGGGCCTCAGTCTCAACCTGCAGCCTGCCACATTTCTGCTGCAGCCTAATCAGCTCAACTCACCTCACCTGCGCTCCTGCTCACACCTGCACCTCATCTGCTGCAATCAGGCCACCTACATAAACCCCAGCTCCACACAGTCGGTGTCAGACTGTCTTCGCCTTCATGCAGAGAACTCCAGACCAGTATTCCGGATTGATCACTTGTTACCGACCTGTTTCGTTCCTGATTCTGCCTTTTACACCTGACCCTCGGCTTGTAAGGTGTCGACCAGCTTCTGTTCTGCACTAACCTGTCTGCCTGAGTCCCAGCTGTCGTACCCGCCTTCTGTCTTCAACGCTGAGTTTTCGCCTGTGTGTCCTGATCTGTGTTGGCCTGCCTGGTATCTGAATCTCCTGCCTGTCCTCAACATTGAGAATCCGTCTGTGAGTCCTGACCAGTGGTGGCAGCCTGGTTTCCGGCTTTCCGGTGCATTCCTGCTTGCCAAGTAAAGTGAGTCCAGTCCTAGCCTTTATGAAAGCCTCTGTTTGCCAAGTGAGAGAGTGTCATCAGCGTGGCTGAGTGGTCTTCTCATCGGGCTCCTGTTCAAAGGCTCGCGGGTTTGATCCCCGCTCTCACCTCTGCTGTTTGCCTTCAAAGACTGTGAAACTCCGTCTGCACATCATCTCTGGTGTGGGCTAGTGGCTAGAGCATTGGACCCCAAGGGTGAGGCTGGTGGGTTCGTTCCCCGCATTGAGCTGTGTTTCTTCTGTGTCCACAAAATAAACGTGGTTATTGTGAACGACAAAAGTTACATCGCATCTGGGTCCTTCCTGTATATGTGTCAGTACAGTTTTATTTTTGAGTTTTGATTTTTGAGTGTCTTAATTGTAAAGTAGAACTGAATGGATTATGTAATATTAAGACTTAAAACAACCCGTGACATTTGGTCAGTGTCACTGAGGCACAGAGAAAATTCAGGTCATGAAACAAAATGTTAAAACATTACCTCTGCCAAGGAGCTAATGTTCTTGCCAGTGTTTGTCCTTTTCTCTGTCTTTTTGTCTGACTGTGAGCAAGATAACTCAAAATGTTCTTGACATAATTAAAAGAAATTTCCAGTGAATACTGATCAAGAGACAAAAAAGAAGTGATCAGATCTGGTGGTCGTATCACAGATACTGATCCATGACTTTTAAAAAAGGATTTGTTAATGTTGCAAGGTAGGACAGTTTCATATATTTCACTAATAAATTAAAAGGTTGTACAACATCTTCCCTTGAACCAATAATAAGTAGTTTTCCCCACCCAAATATAGTATTTCACTTCACTGGACCTTTGACACTTGGGTGTAAATATTGGGGGCACTTCCACTTTAAAAAACTACAAATTTTTACTGCTTTGACTGTTTTACAGCATACATGACTTCCCCATTGAGATGAAAGCTAAACATTGGGAAAAGGACAAAATAAAGCAGTTTTTTAAATTTTAAAACAGATTAAATTAACATAATTTTTCTTTAAAGTCAATATGCACTTATTTTTCTAATAGAAATAAGGACCTCTGGCTCACACTCCTACATAGGGTGTGGCGGTAATTCTCCTCTGATGTTGGATGCCACCCACCATTAAACAAGAAGAAGATGAAGAAAGCTAAATGTAGTGTTATCACGGCAGAGGCAGTGAAAACCCAAAGAAAAGAAATATCAGAGGACATGAAAAAGAGAAAGCAAAAGAGTAAAAAGCTAAATGCCACAGGGACAGGGATAAACATTGGCCTGGCGGCCACTCGCTGGCGTGAGCTGAAAGACCAATGCAGATTTGCCCTGTTATTGCTATACTTGCAAGCAAATGATGATTCATTCAAATAAAACATGATCAGACTGTACCTTATCAGTCCACTTGGTTTATTTGTCTTGTTGGCTCACTCCTCCTCCTCCCTCTGTATGTTAAATGCACATTGGTGTAGGACAGTGCAGTTACACTCAACGACCATAGGGGCCCCTGGAATGCTGGAAGCCAGAATCTTACTGAGTGCTGCTTTATGGCATTTTTCCATATGTTTGAGCATAACTCAGCTAATGACTTCAGGAATGCCTTGGGGGAGGCTTATCTCCATGAGCCCATAGATTGAAAAGAAACATACAACTATAATAAAGGAAGAGAATAAAAAATGTAACATGCAAAAAAAACATCTTAAACACTCTATGTGAGTTGAAGCCATCTCTTGTTTCTAGTGAAGACCTTCCTCTGATTTCCATTATGGATTTGTCACCCAAACACACTATGCACCCCCCTCAGAAAGTGGGCAGCAGAGCGGCAGCAAAAAAATATGATTCAATAGATATTAAGGAGTGAAGCCTAGAGTAAAAAAGCACGTGTAAATGTTGTGTTTTTTCTACTCAAATATTTATTGTTTCATTGTGAAAATAAGCACAATAAGTATAATTGTTTTTTTAATCATTGAACTAAAAGTTTTTTTTTCCTTCAATCTCAACTAAGATGGTCTTTGAGAAATTTAGTCCTGAGGTTCACACATCCAGTAGGAAATAGAGGCCAAAGCATGTGTCTTTTCTGTTTGTCCCCTCACTTTTAATGGCGGTTCTACCTGCTGGAAAAAGACTTCAAACCGTCAGATGCAGAACTACAAAGCGAGGTAAGGGCTTTGAAGAAAACACTGACACTAATAATTGTTCCTGCCTTCACAGAAACTAGACTTCATTTATATATACAGTGCCACTGCATCTCAAAAGAAGAGATGGAGGATAAATGTTAAAATACAAAAATGTATGCATGTTATTTTCAGTCTGGAAAATGGGTTAAAAGCACTACTGCTATAGTATCAGTTTCCATTCAACTTTCTTGAATATCAGTTTTCCTGGCAGCTCCTGCTAAACATGGTGATCAGCACTGTTTTGTATCAAGTTGTAAAGCAAATTTTTTTGAAAAGTTTATTTTATTTAAATGTTTCAGTCTTGTTATAATTTTTGTGTACTGCACACTTTTACAATCAGTGTAATGAAGCTGTTGCAGTTTATTTTGTCTTTAACAAGTTAGCGTTCAACCAGTCTGTACTCAGAAAATTGTTATTCTTATTGTTCTTGTTATGAGAAAACTACTAAATTTAGATTAAAATCAAGCCAATGATTTGTATCAGAATGACCTTTCCTGGCTTTTTTATCTCAGTGTTGGTGCTAAGGACAGAGGACTCCTGGGAGCCACCGTTTTTTTACTAAGCAGACTGTGATTTCAGAACAAGCTCTTCTCATGCATAAATCACAAGCAACACACACACACTTGCTTCATAAAATATTGAATTGGTTTTCACTGAAGTATATGGCTTTATCTTTCAACCCTGCAGACATATACTGTGTCTGGAAAGCACCATCCATGGGGGTAAACAAGTAATTAAAGGTATAAACTAAATTAATGACCTAATTATAACAGGGAACTGTGTGATTCCAAAACACAGAATGAATTCCACCTTTGCTTGCATCTACTGTCTCTCGGTCACATTATGCCATGTATTTTAGTGAAAAAAATCTAAATAGCAAACCATTAGGATCTGTGCATACACTTCTCACTCTATAGACTGAGACTAACATCTGCTTGAATAATCTGAGAGATTTGATTAAAGTATTTCTAAGTACAAGAACTATAGAACTTCATAAGTAAGTACACATCAGCCAAGTATTGATGCAAGGACATGTCAAATGGGGAGACGGCTTAATAAAATTTAAGTGACTTTACACAGGTATTTTAAATATTAATCCAATGTTAAAATTTTGTTTTTCTTACAATATAATGTTAACTTGGTTAAAAAAGGAGGCACGTCTCGTATTAACAAAGCAACGTCTTTACATTTTCCAGAAAGATAATAGACCATTTTGGTGTTTGTATACAAATATGACATATTGTTCAAGCTCGTGGCATAAAGACCACAGCGGTTGAAGAATGCTCAAAACCCCCCCCAAAAAACCTGCTCAAAAAATATTCTATAGGTGAAAAGGTTGACAAGGAACAGGTGAGTATTATAACTGGGCACAAAAGGAACATTTTGGAAAGACTTAGTATTTCTTAAGCAAGGATTAGGTAACGTTCACCACTGTGTTAACAACTGCATGGGCAAGCAGTTTAGGGATATTATCATTTACAGTCAAAGAAATCCCCCCCAAAATCAAGAACATCCAAAAAGATCTCTGTAAAACATTGAATGCCTGCTTTTGATACAATAAATCTGACATCATTTCATAAATAGTATTATCATGTGGGCTCAGTGACGCTTTCAAAAAACATTGTTGGTTAGTACAGTTTGTCCCTAAATAAGCATGTTGAAACTCTGTCACGTGGTCTTATGAGTCCAAAATTGTCTTTGTTTTTAAAAAAATTGGATGTTGTGTTCTCTACAGGAGGAATTGGACAGTCCACACTGTTATCAGTGTAAAGTGCAGAGCTGGCATCTGCGATGGTATGAGTGTGTATTAGTGGCATGGAATGGGAAAATTAATACTGCAAGCTAGGTTTGGAGCAACATATGCTGCCATCCCAGTGACATCTTTTTCTGGGACATCCTTGCTTGTTTCCAGCCCCAGTCACACATTCCTGTTTCTAATGGGGATTGTGCATGACTGTTATAATCCTGATGAAACGTACTTTGGTCGTGGTGCATGCGCAACTTGATCTTGTTCAGCGTTCTTTAGTCATGAACAGCAAAGTGTCCCGATTGTTTTGAACTGTCCAAAACATTTGTTGAGAATTGCCACTCTCAGTACAGCGGGATGGAAGCCTGACGCAGTTCTAAGGCAAAGGTATTAGCATGGCATGTAAGGGGCTCAATCGGGCTGATCGTGGCTCAATCCAGAAAGATATTTGAGGACGATTGACAAGGTTGTATAAGAATGTGCCCCGACTGTAACCTGACAAGCCAGATGGACAGGCTCAATATATCTGCCACAGAAATATTTCACTTGTCCATCTGGGTAGGAGCCCTTTAAATTTGTTTCAGGGGCAGAATGTTAAAAAAAACACAAGCTTGTGATTGGACAATCATTTGGCTCGTCACATTCATCACAGACCAATCCACATCAAGCAGGGTTGCCTCCTATAATGTAGCATACATAGTGGCTAATGTAGCGGCTAATGGCTAACAACAGTTAACAACAGTTCATGGATATTAGCCATAATGGCTAACTAAGCTGCTAACAGCTAAAAACAGTTAATTACCGTTAGCCGTTAGCTGCTAACTTTCACCTAACAGCTAACAGCCTTTTACTATCATCTGACGCTAAATTGTACCACACAGATGATTCAATTAACACTTATATGTAACATGAACCTTGTCAAAGACAATCCCTACAGGTAAACTTCTGAGGGGGGCAGATTTCGCCAAGTTTCACTCGGTAGCCATGAGGACAATAGGCTAATTGGCATGTCCGTTCTCAACTTCCAGCTCTCAACTTCCGGTTGTCGTCACGTCGCTCCCGCCTCTCTTCCCTGATTGGGCCATTAAGCATTTTGCTGAGTGAATTTGTTGGACAACGGAGGCTGGCAAGATGGACCTGCAGGATTTCAGAATCAGGTAGGTCTGTCTGCTCTGCAAGGCTACCCCGACTGTGTCCTGTGTCTCTTCAGTGTTGTCTTTGCATATCTTGTATGGGAAGTGGACGAGACAAAAATGCAAGCGACGGGGCTCAATTGGGGCCTACCTGACATGAACTGGGCTTGAACCGGGCTGACGATGAGTCAGCGGGAAGGAAATTCATGGAATCCTCATTGTATTGTTGTACTGACCTACTTGAAGCATGACCAACGCACCTGAAGTACTGTGGAAACATTACTGATGGTGGGGTGTGTCAAGGAGAGCCAGTCATTTCTTTCCATGTCATGCCGATCAAACCAACCTAACCAACAGTGTACAGTCATGTACAAATACAATTGCCATGAGAAACAGAAATGTGTGAATGGGGCTTTAGCAAGACAAAGCAAAGCCACATTCTGCATAACAGTGTGGCTTTGTAGTTAATTTTTTTAATTTGTTGCATCAAATGCAAAATGAGTGAATATTTACAAAAAAAAGTTTGAACTTGAAAAATCTTCTCTTTGGAATATATTTAATGTAGTATGGGTAAAAAGGCTTTGCAAATTATCATACTGTCCAACTGCGCCACCAATGTTGTAGGTGTAGGCATTGGGCATTGGCCATGGTGAGTACTTGTGTGTCAAGAAAAGTGCACCTCCAACTGCACATCAGCATTTTTTTTACCTCACTGAAACACAAGCTAATGTAGCCCATGGAAGCCCATTTTGGCAACTTAAAAAAAAAGGAATTTAAGGAACTAATAAAATAAAAAAATTAAATACTTAGTCATAATTATGAGATATAAAGTCATAATTATGATAAGAAAAGACAAAGTTATGAGATATAAAGTCATAATTATAAGATAAAAAGACTAAATTATGAGATATAAAGTCATAATTCTGAGAAAAAAAGTCATAATTATGGGATTAAAAAGTCATAATTAGGAGAAAAAAAGTCAAAATTATGAGAAAGGTGTATGGCTGTGGGAATGTCTAGGGACGTGGGGCACATGAGCAAACGGTGTCTCATAATTGTGACTTTTTATCTTCTAATCATGACTAAGTATTTATGTTTTTTTTTTTTTAGTTCCCTAAATTCCTTTTTTTTAAGTGACAGAAACGGGCTTCCAGCTTAGCAGCTAGCAAGAAAAGGATTTATGGTAACGTATCAAAATCCTATTGACACAGGCCTTGAATACTTGTGAATTTATTTTGCTTGGAAGAGTTTTCCAAGAGAACTTAAATGCACCAGTGTACCTCATTCTACAATTCAAAATCAGCAAATTATGAGAAATCCTGCGGACAGTTTTTCCTTTAGTTAGTGACAAGCTATGTGCCCACTGGCAACTTTTATTGCCACTCACAGAAATTAGCGCATGAACAAAGAAGTATTAATCCCTGGTGAAAAAAAAATAAAAAAATGGGGAGGGTTACTCTAGAGACTTGAATAATTAAAGAATTATAAATATGTTTTGGGGGAAAGCATTAGAAATGTATGAAAATGTCCTCTTTCCAGGATGATTTGCATCCTCCATGTCTTTCACCAGATGGAGCAGGAAGCAGATGATGTCATGTGACGGGAACTACTTGGAAACTATTTTTTATAAACCAAAATCTTTATTTAAGTTTTCCACTAACACATAGGTGGAAAAAGTTGCATTACCACCGTTGAGATTTTTTTGTTGTGAGTAGAAAATGGCAGTGATACACTTTGGCAACAGTTGTCGGTGGGGCGGAATGGGTTAATGTGGTATGTCTATCACAGTAGAGACCAAAGGTGACACAATCATGCCTGCTTTTGTAATCCTACTGGGGGCACACAGAATAACTTATTTTTTGTAAAGGAAAACAACAGTAGTTAGTAGCTAATGGGAAGAGGCAAAGAAAAAGGTTGTTAAATAGGCTCATCTTTAGAGGCAGACTGATCAAAACAGCAGCAATGTTTGAATGAAAATCCGTAACACAAGATGGACAGGTAGTTAAATCTAAAGAGGGAGCGGTAAAGATAGTGACACTGAAATATGAAATATGACAAAATTAAATATGTAGAGGAGAAAAAAGGTCAGAAAAGGAAAGAGTGAGAAGACTGGACTTAATTACATCTATCACCAAGCTCAGAAAGATCTAATTCATGTTTCTAACCAGCTACATTAATTAGAAGCAATATCTGAGCTATTGTGCCCTTCCCCAGTGTCTTTCAGCCTTCATTACAACCACTTTGATACTGAAATGAAACAGCCTTCAGCAGGATTGTGGCCATTAAACCACAGAGGCCTGCTGCTATTCAGACAAAATTACATAGTCAAGTTCCTTTGGGTTTACCGGGCTCTGTCCTGGTGGGTGATTTGTTATTTGGGGTGTAGAAGTGTCTCTGTGTGTTTTTGTGTTGGGGACTGTGCATCAATAAGCTTGCATATTGATGCATGATGGCCAATTTGTTTATTTTTTGTGCAGATTTGATTGTGCGGTCAGTGCCAGATTCCCTTGTTTGTCTGTGTTTGATATTGTATATAAATCTGTTTGTTTAAAAGGACAAAGCGAAGCATAAAAAGAAGTAAAAGACAGCCATTTAATGCAGACAGAAAGCACCCTCAGGCTGCAGCACATTAAAACACATTAGCAATGACAAAGACTGGAGAAACACTCATAAACACACACACTGTGCAGAAGAGCCTACGAATCCACAAGCACATTTCTCCTTATTGGCAATTACAAGTATCTAAACCCGTACTAATACACTTCTTTCTGCCCATTACACTCTGCATCATTGAGCTCATTTTGAAAAATAGAACAGCGTACAGTGATACTCAGAGATAGAGGGAATGAAAGGATTCTTGAATAAAATGACATTAATTTAAATAATTTATGTGTTCAATTTCAGGAGCTACAAACAAATGTGTTAATGATAAGGCAGCTTCTCTGTTCAGTCACACACATACATAAAGTTTAAGTGAGAAACTTTGGGTGTTTTAGACTTTGTGTCACATTGAAACCCATCAGGAATACACGCATTTGTGTCACCAGGGTTATTTTTTCAGTTGACACTCCATTAGGTATGCCATTTGAAAGATATTTTTCGTTTTGGAGCTCAACCTCCATCCGTCATAATATATGCATCATAATGTGCTGTTTGTTAAATCACAGTAATCCCTCTTTCCCTATTCAAACCAAACCCATCATAACTTTCAATATACTTTCAAATTGCAGACAAGGCTGAAAATGTGTTTTTTTTTGTTCTACTGTGATTCAGCAGAAGCTTAATTTTCCCGTTTGAGACTCTGAGCCAAAATCATATTATTTATTAAGTAACAGCACATAACTTGGTTTTGAAAGAAATTCCTCAACAATATCAGTGCTGTAGTTGATCATTTCCAATAAGATATATAGACGTGGACAAAAATGTTGGTACCCTCCATTAAAAAAAGAAAAACCCACAATTATGTTGAACCACAACTTAAAAGTTTATTGATTTTATCAGTTGATCATCATTAAAGTTTTATTCATTCCTTTTTTATCAGTTTCAAGTTATTGCAGTGACCATTGTGGGTTTTTCTTTCATTAACGGAAGGATATCAACTATTTTGTCCACGTCTGTACCTCAATATGTATACTTACATTAAAGCCTAATGTACTGACACAAACATGAAAAATGTCTCAATCTCTGTAATTTATTTTCATTTTCTTTTTTAACCTTTATCCCTTCATGAACATGACTGAAGTTGATAGACAAGGGTAGAGTAAAGTTCACCCCTGAGCACATGAGCAAAGAGTACAACAGTTTAAGAAAAAAATATTTCTCAGTATACAATTACAATGTATTCAGTGATTTTATCATCTACAGTACATAATATCGTCAATAGATTTCTAGAGTCCAAAGAAAACTCTGCATGTAAGCAGGAAGGCTGAAAAACACAATGACCTTTGATCCTGTACTGTATTAAATTACCATGTGAACTCAGGAACACTTTGAAAACCATTATCACTACATCTATGTAAGTTAAAACTCTACCACACAAAGCACGATCAATATATCAACAAATCACAGTAACACAGCCGGCTTCTTCAGGCCAGTACTAGTCTGAGATGGGCTGAAAGTGGAAAAGTTCGGAGAAGTCCACATTTGTTTCTTTAAATCATGGATGTTGTGTCCTCAGTGCTGAAGAGGATTTGGACCATCCAGGTTGCTAACAACGTCAAGTGCAACAGCCAGAATCTTTCATGGTGTGGGTGTATGTTAGTGCCTATGGCATGGGTAGCTTGCACATCTGTAAAGACACCCTTAATGCTGAAAGGTGTACATACAGGTTTTAGAGTAGCAAATGCTGCCATCGAAGCAACTTCTTTTTCAGGGGTGTCTTTCCTAATTTCAGCAAGGCAATATCAAGCCACATTTTGCACGTGTTTCAATAGTATGGTCTGATAGTGAAGGAGTGCTGGTACTAGGCTGGCAAAATGTTGGGTAACTGAAGTCATACGTCAAGCAGAAATGAGAAATGATTCCACCAAAACTTTCACAGATAGTGTCTGTACTGCCCTCCTAATGGTGTGCATAACCAAAATTAGACAGCCAGCCAAACTCCCTGAACGATCAACGCGAGAGTCAGGATGTAGAGTCTCAAGCTCCAGGTTTAACGAAGACTCTTGTTGTCAGACAAGGTGTAAAACTGAAATAATAACAGAAATATGCCTAAGTGAAATTCTTACACAATTATTAATGTATGAATATTGAACCAAATTACATGAATTATACTAGAAAATAAAGTACAGGTATCTTAAATATCCTGGATGCATGGTACAAGTAGCATATGCTATGCTAAGCAATGGTAACTAACCAATATCTGGATAACAATCGAGCAACATAAAAATGTCCGTCAATATTCATCAAAATTAAGAGATATCTGTGTAAATAATAATCTTTACTTACAGACAATGCTTCTTATGGCTCAAAATCAAAAGCATTGCGATGGATGAGAGGACAGCTCCACCTTCTGCTGACCTCTCCACTAACTGACAGGAGCATGTGTAACAACTACTTCCTGGTTCCTTTTTCTCTAATTTTTAACTTCCTGCTGCCATACCACATTTAACCACATTACAGGGGGCGCTAAAATGCCAAAACTTCAAAACTGCTTGGGAGGCAGAACAGTGTCTTTAATGCCCAAAATGGGTAGTAACATCATTGACTGTTATTTGAACATCTATATCCAGCAGGGGGACAGTTAGCAAGTTGCTTTTTGGCAGTTATTATTGCTGTAGACCTCGAGCAACCCAACTTGAAACAAAACAGAACTATCCCTTTAACCTGCCCCTCTTCAGGTAGATAATGTGTGCTTTCAAGACTGTGAATGAAGATCTTATGATGGAGATACAAGATGAAGGGCAGGTAATAAAAACAACTCAGTGCAATATATATCACAAGGAGAGCTGATTCAGAATAGACTATGATTTCAGTTATTGTTGGACAGTAGAAAGAGAACTGTGTTCATTTCATTCATCTTTGCATGTTGGTATATACTCCTGATACCGTAGTAAATGAAAATATAAATAGATAAGTAAATATACAAATAAATGTGTTTTTCATTATGTACCATCCCCCTCAAACCAACACACATAACATCATAGTGATATTATCTTATGCAATAGCTCCAGTTTAGCATTCAGTTCACGATTTTTCTCATCTGAATCTGAAAACAGAGATACAATACAGCATCTGGCCTTTGATGTAACATTGACTATTATTGTTCTGCTAAGTGATTTCAAATTCTGGGTAGTGAAACAAGACTACAGATCAGCAGCAATTTGGATTGAGCTTGTCTTTTTATGGTTATTCACCATAATAGAGAGAAATGTGCTCACTGCAGTGAGACTAATAGGCAGCTCTTTTGAAACAGAGTCATAACAGACTCTTTTAATGCAACTGCTGTATGTGAATTATTTATGGATGCTGGAATTCAACCGGTGGTTTAAAATGCTACATAAATATATATTTTTGTTTAACAGTTTGAATTTAATTGAGAAAATCAGTTGAATACCTTGAAAAGCTCCGCTCAATTTAAAACGGGTGAGATGTGATGTCCTAAGTGCAAGTATTCACTAATTGCCCTACTCACACTCACACAAACAAAATTACGTACACAAGAACACCTTTTGCTCCTCTCTTTTTAAAATATATATGAATGAGTGACAAGGTTAGCTGTCCCACAGCTTTTTGGAGAACAACTTTGTAGGGACAGAGTGCACGTTCCTCCATGTATTGCCCTTATTAGATTGAAATGCAATGTTAGGCTGCCCTATTATCTGCATTTTACTTGTTTCAATTTAAGCAACTTTGCTAGAATGTAAAATGATCTGACTCAAGCTGTGTTTTCAATACAAAAAGGAAATAAAAAAAACTGTCTTTTTTATTTATCTTAAAGTTAGTTTTATGAGTTTGTAACCTTACAAACTCTACAAAGGACAAAATGAACTTTATTACTTACCCAAACATAGTGGTTTGGACAAAAAGAGACTGTTTTCAGTGGACTGTATTTTCACAGAATGACTTTCATGCAGATGTTGGGTGACTCAAAACATCTTTGAATGAGCATATAAGATACAACCCATCATAGCCCAGGATCAGAGGAGACACAGGCTTGTTTAATTTGTTGTTAACTCTACCAAGGAAGTCATGATTTTCTCAGTGTTTGTTTCTCTGTGAGCAAGATTATTTGAAAAGTTCACAACAAGTTAAAATGACATTTTCAGGAAAAGTAGGTCTCTGCAATTGAGACATGGTTTTGGATATTGTTTGTGATTAGGTTTCATTGATCCAGAGATGGGAAGGATTTGTTAAAGTTGTGCAAGATGGCAGTTTTCAACATTTCTGACAATGAGTAGGCTAACAGTGTCATAAATGCATTGGTTTGTGCTTTTGGAGCACTACTAGTTTTTGTATCTCAGTTGAATCAGTTCTCATGTTAACCATCTCAGGCCTCATGTTGAGCTGTAGCGAAGACAAGGAGCCAGCATTTTGAGTATTGACAGTCAAGATGCAAGGACAGTTTTTCTTTTTTAAAACTGTTTGTTTTTCATCAGCATATGGATAATTTGCCGGCACACCAGAGCTAGTAATATTAACACTACTGAATATGTGATAGCCTAATGCAGGAAACCAGCATTGATCTGCCACCAACCACACAGACACACTAATATAATCCACTTGTCCAACCTTTTCTCTGTCAGCATGTGACACTGCTCTCTAACAAATATTCACACTGCTCACTGAAATGAGTGCCTTGGTTAAAATTTACAACCCTATGCTTCTTAAGCTTGTATGTTTATTGCCTGAAATGGCAGGATGAAATCAAATTCATTACAAGGCCCTACATCACTCGAAGCTGCCTGCCAAGGGCTTTATGTTCACGCTGCAGTTCGCTTAGCTCCCACCATGGAAATACGGGGCAGGATGTAAAATGGTGAGTGTGTGTTTGTGTGTGTGTGTTTGTGCGTGTGTCTTTGCTTAGGCATGTTAATTTTTAGGCCTCAGTGTAATACAAGCGTCGAGCGAGGGCTGTTAGCAGCTCTCCAAATATATTTTCAGCTTGGGACTTGGAGAAATTTAGTCTCTCTCTGAGGTACCAGTGCTCATTAAAACATATTGCTTTTCTTGTCTGTTTCCCATTTTGGATTTAGACCTGGAGCAGCAGTAGCGGCAGCAGCCAGGCTCTGCTCCGATAGTGGCTGAATGTGAAACGCATTATGAGTTATGAGATGCAGTACAGTTTGGGATTAAATTTGCTGTGTTATCTTTTTTTAACACGATGCAGGCTCGGTCTTGCCTGTGATGAGGAGCTCTCCTTACAAGATGGCCAGAGAGAAAAATCTGTGTACATGGAGCTCTGACTTTCTCTTTCTCCTTCCCTCTGCAGTCTGAGTCCATATTACTCTTCATTCAATACTTTAACCTCCATCTCTTAAACCTTTCTTCCTTCCCTCCTTCTATTTCATGTATCATATCTCACTCCCTCCTTCTCCTTCTGCTCCAGTACTCCAGATTTTCACTCTGAACTGTGTTGAATGGGATTACGGCGCCTGACACTGTACCAAAAAACTCCTGCTCCCTCTTTGCTCCATCTCAACTAGCTGCTGTAACAATCCTCCACACACTCCCATATTTCCCCTTGCACGATATACCTTTCTTATATTTCCCTCCCCTGTCAGCCTTCCCCCTCCATCCTGTTGCAATAAGAGTGACAAGATAAGAGATTGCATTTCTCCGTTCAGCAGTCCAAGCTGGAAGAGGGTGTCATGTTTAAGGAGGGGAGTACCTGACATGGCACATCAAACCTTTGTAACATTTCAATAGGCTTCCTATTTCTCTCCAGCACATCTTGTCAGACATCAACCTATTATTGACAGATTGTGGATTAGAAAGGTAAGGAGGAACCAGGGTTTTCAGCAGATTGCTGCTATCTGTGTCTGCTTGAATCTACAGTACGGAACACTGTGGGACAAGCGCTTGAGGAAGCAACAGGATTTTCTCTGCTTGGATTACTGTGTATAAGCTTTGTCAGGCCGTCGTATGGAGCAGAGTCAACAGTATGTTCTTGTTTGATGGCTAAAGAGGAAGAATTAGACAGTAAAAAAAGAAGAAAAATGAATGATACCCGAATTTGATAATGAAATACCTAGTTACAAAGCGCTTTTCAGACCTTCCTGTTTTGTCATTGTTGCTCAAACTTTAACATGCCCAATACAGTATTTCTCCTTTACGTTGGCCAAAAGCAGACTTAACATCTTATCAGTGATCATGATGTAAGTCGCTCAAAGTAGCTGGGGACTCAATTAAAAGACTGACTTTAGTCACATTTAAGTTGTGTCCTAAGGTGACTTTAGAGAGACTCAGACTCAAGATTTGAGACTCAATTATTGTTCATGTGGGTCTGGCTCACTGTTAATAAAAGCCAAACCTCATGATAATGGGCAAGTGACCCATCTGTGAAGGCACTAACACACCCCCATACCATGACAGATGCCGGCCTTTGAACTTGTGCATCACTTCTCTTTGCTGGGGTGATGTAGTTTGTTTATTCACTGCTGCACCATCTGATTGATAAAATAACTGAACTATTCAAACAGCTATTTGGATCAGAAAAAAGCTACTGAAAGGCCACTGACAATGCTTTCTCTAGTGGCTGTAATGTCCATCATTGCATACCATGAATGTATCTCAGTCTCATTTTCAGTTTGTGTTGATTTCAGATTACACAATTTATGAATGGTTATAGCTACATCCGACAGCCAAAAGGTTTTAGGGGCAATGGCAACAATAATCTGAAGTTTAGACTTGTATAGTGAGTCATTTTGAATAACATTAAAATAACTTTATGGGACACCTTATGACTCCCTGTCAGAGAGCACAGAATGTTTATTTCTGTTCTGGCTCCTGCTCTCCATTTCTGCAAATACTGATTATCAAACCATAGTAGCTACCTAAAGATTGAACATTAGGATGGAGAAAAAAATACAAAGCACTGCACTAAACATGCTTGCCATGAGTCACTATGATATGTGTTGTAATGGAACTAAATTAACAAATGAAGGGACCAGTCACTCAGGAATAAGTCGCGAAAGGGGCAGCCTCACAGTTTAAGCTTTTGGTGTGAATAAACAAACCAATGAAAAAAGAGGAAGAGCTTGCTCAGAGAAGGCACTAAAAATAGCCAAATTAGTGGGAAAATTGATTGTACTGATGTTGAGCTCTTAGCCTTTGATTTGCTCCTGGAAGGGGAAAAAGTCATAAAAAGACATTTAAAGGAGCCTTCTCAGCCTTCGGAAAATTAGCAGAAAAATGGTGAAGCACAGCAGCAGAGAAAAATGCCTTAATGGTGCACTAAACCATGTTGGGGAACAATGATTTTACTGGTAATGCCTTATCCCTCAGAAAAAGGAAATGTTTGAGAGAAAAGAGACACAGCAGGGTTGGTAACTGCTACCACTTAGCATTAGGCTAACACAAAATTGTACATAATGTTTGTTAAGGGAAAAAAATATAATATTGTGAACAAAGGAAGTTTAATTCTGTTTTCAGTGTTGCCAAGTCTTCATCCATGGTCACAGTTTCAATTTTACTGTGAAGTTTGGTGAAATCAGAGATACTCAGCGGCTCAGCTCAATCTGACACAATGATCGTTAAGAGACAAAAAAAGAAGTAATCTGATCTCAGCCTGACTGTATTCATGCATTCTCTGCTTTTATATTGCTATTGTGTGCATCTGGAAGTATTCACAAAAATGTATCTCAAAGCAAGCAAACAAAAAAAAAAACAGTTGTTAACAAATAATTGTGAGAAGTAATGTTGAGAATTCAGCCAGTTGTCCGCAGCTTCTTGTACATCCATTGTCAACAATACATCTCCAGAGAAATCAATTTACTCATCATACTGTACGTCCTCTAATGATTTTCTTCCCATCCTAGTTGCAGGAGCAGACTTTTTTACCAAGCTGCATGTTTTGTTTCATATTTTTGTTTGGTGGTTTTCAGATAAACTGACCTCACATTGATAAAGCCAAACATGTCACAAACTTCTGTACCTCTCTGAAATTTCAATCTTGAGGCCCATGGTTGGACACAGTCTAATGGGAACTGCTGTAAAAGCAAACTATTCTGGGAAATATCAGCCTTCCTCAGGGTGCACCGTGTCTGCTGCCAATGTCATCATAATGATGGGTGATAAGGATCTAGCTCCGATAGCTAGTCCTAGCAACTGTATAATGGCTTCTTAAAGCTGCCAAAGAAGATGGTTTTCTTTACCATACAGAAGTATCCTCCTCAGTGCATTTATGGCAAAGACACTCCCAAGAAAGTCAGCAGGGGAACATTCTCTTCACAAACTTCAAACAAGTCCTCACCAGGCTGCCCTGCAACTCCTGTGTTCCCTAACCCCCATTCTTTTCACTGGCAACGATTACAACCAGAGCTTGTGCTGCTACAGCATCTTTGGATTTCAAAAGATGACTGGAACAGTTGAACCGAAGGTAAATTATAAAGAATGTCTTGTGCCTTGATCAGACCCCACGGCATGGACAGGCATTGTGGGGCCGTGCTGGCCCACAGAAAAAGCAGGAGGCACAGCGTGAAACTGCTGCCTGGAGGAAACATGAGTGACGACATTAATAATAACAGAGGTGAGAACGTTTGTAGAAACATTACACCCATGAGGAACGGTATCTGGCCATTATTCATAGTTCTGAGGGAGAAAACACAGCAAACACTGTCCCTCTTGAAAATTGGATGTTACATCTCAAGAGATCTGAACCCTTGTGGTCTGGGCACCCATGAGTTCGTTACCATAAATTCTTGTTTTCAGTCAGAATATCATTGATTATACTTCTATTATATTATCACCACAACCATTTAGACATGAGGACATCCTCATGTCTAAATGGTTAGACATCTCAAGAGGCTAACCTCTAATAAATTTGTTTTCATCAGAAACAAATAGGACAGGTCTATGGTTCATGGATCTGTCACTAACTTTAGTCCACTTGTCTTCGCTTACCTCCCTTCCCTCGCCCACACACCCAACACAGACTTGTATGGATTTGCTGTTCATGATGAGACTGGGGTCAACATTTAAGATTTCCTGCTGCTTAAATAAAGGTTTTTTCTTGCTGCCATGATGGAGGCATTCATGATTGGCTATATGGATTCATGTTGGGTGTTGGATGTATATATTCGTAAATATACATATACATACATATATATATATATATATATATATATATATATATATATATATATATATATATATATATATATATATATATATATATATATATATATATATATATATATATATGTGTGTGTATATATATATATAGATATAAATATAGATATATATATATATATATAGATATATATATTTATGTGTGTGTGTGTCTGTATATGTATACATGTATATAAAATGAAGAATTTTGTGTTCTATTGTAAAGTGTTTTGAGATAACACTTGATATGAATTGGTGCTATACAAATAAAGATTGATTGATTGATAAAATTAATACAATTGTACATACTACTAGTCAGATAACTCTGAGACAGACAATAAATAGAGCGACAAACCATGAACGACCACAGCCAAAACATATATACACAAACAATCACAGGGCCCTGGCTAAATAATACAGTTTGACGATTTAGGAGAAAATAGCATGTTGAAAATCTTGAAAACAAAAGTGGGCTCCCCTTCAGCTCACATCAGGGGTTAAATTAAGTTTAAAATGATGGAGTAGCCTACAGGGAGGGCTGGTGATGGTCACTATAGCAGTTAATCATATTCACATATCTCTGACTGCTAGAAAAAAAATGCATTGGTCTTTTCAACGCTGTCATCTGACACAGTGCTCAGCAGAAAAGATAATGCAGCCCAAAACTGGGCACTCTTAAAGTAGTGTAATATTATGGTAGTCACAGGTAACTAAAGCCTATCATGTTTTTTTCCTGCAAAACAAATAAGTGAAATACCTCCTGTTATATAGAAAAATAAGACAATTGAATTTAGAAACAAGGTCCAACAGGGTTAAAGAGCTTCCACATACAGAGTTTGCTAAAATACTGAATCACTAACAGCTCAGTCACTTGTCTTAGGTGCACAGCACCACACTGCTGTTTTTTTCTTTTTCTATATTTTTTAGGATGAACTGCCCCTTTTTAGTGAGAAAAATGAAATGTCAGTACTGTCGGAGTGGTCACAGAGTCTCTGTTTTGCCCGAGGCAGATAACATGCAGGTGTAAAAAATTGCCCCCTTTTAAAAATGTAATGCCTCCCTCTATTTTGATTCTGTAGCTGGGCCTGGCCTTGATGCTCTTTATAATCCACAGAATAACTAAATAAATAAATAAAACCAAACTCTAATTTCAGAAGATATTGAGAACCCCTGCTGACTTTTTTTTTTTTTTTAATGTTTGCTCTTTTTTCCTTATTGCTGTGTCTTCAGCTGCAGCTGTTGGGAAGTTTAATGTACACAGCTCTATGCTTCCTGTTTCAGCGCTGTTGTATCCTGCTGCTGATTAAATAAGAGCCGAGATTTTCATTTGTTTAGCTTAATAATGCCTGCTGCAAATGTGATGATATCCAACGACATTTTAACTTATTACTGACCATTTTTGTCTAATTACCTGAAATTAATCTCTTCTCCAGTGAGGTCCAGAGAGAACTTGTTGAAGAGTGTGCAGACAGAGGTGATTCATCAGGGAAATGCTTTTATATCTTATGATTTATAATCAGTTATACAGGCTGATAAATCTTTGCACACATGCAAAGCACCTTGGCTGCCCCTTTCTCTGTGCAGAACAGCCTCACTAAAAACAAAGAAAGTAATTATGTTCCTTACAGAACTTATTTGGTAAAATAACAGAGCAGTATATATAATTTTGAAGCTGCATTTTCACAGCAGGCTTCTTTAATTATGCATCTTGTTTGTCTGGAGCCACTGAGCATAACTTTAGCTCAAAAAAGAACTTTTTCCCTAATGTTGCTTTCTTAAAGACTTCTTTTAAGAATTTATTTTTGATTTGCAAAATTAATTGTATATTTTTATACATCCAATCAGGAAGAAGAGAAAATATCTGCAGATGTATATATTTACGTACTCTTAATATCAGCTTTTCAAATTGGTGTATACACACACACACACACACACACACACACACACACACACACACAGACACAGACACACACACACACATATATATATATATATATATATATATATATATATATATATATATATATATATATATATATCTATATATATATATATATATATATATATATAGATATATATATATATATATATAGATATAAGATAATTTAAGAGAAGTGTGTCAGTATGTGCAAATGTTATCTGTGGTTGATTGTGACAAACTCACTGTTGGGAAGGTACTCTTAAACTGTAACATATTTGTACGTCATTGCTATGTAACAAAATATGAAAAAGTATTAAAATTATTGCATCGAAAGTACAAAATCACTTAAAGTCTCTCAGTTGTGTGACTTTATGCCTTAAAGGAGACATATCATGCTTGTTTCTCCTTTTCACTATGCCAGACTAGGATGTCTGTAAAGCATTTCTGCCCTCAGTACAAGTCATTTAGTTCCTTCATTGCCCCACAATAGCATTCTCAAAATCCTCATTTTAGGCCATTATCAAGCTCTCGTTGAAACGCTCGGTTTCCAGGATGACCTACAGTTACCTCGCAACGTCACAGCCCTTTGTGCTCTGATTGGTCAGTTCTGTCAGAGCTGCCGAGAGGGTAGAGCCAGCCTGTCCTTCTTCTTCTACTGTATTTTCTGCCAGGCTCAAAGCAGCGACCGCGTATTGAGTCCCCCTACAGGCCAGAGCTGGTAATGAGTGAGTGTGAGCTAGGGAGCTATATACTGCTGCTGGACAAATGTGTTCCTCTGTGACACTTTTGTGGCTAACGGAATTCACAGAGGAGGAGCTGTTTTATCAGATTACTCCAATAAAAAGAAAGGTACCTCGTGTCGTCACAACGATTTAAATCTCGAGGACATCTCGCAATGACCTATTTTCAGAGGCATCAAATCTCGTTCTAGGATATCAGAAAAAAAAAAGTATCTCATTTTTTGAAAATTAAGGGGGTATAAGGTCTTGTTTTCAAATTTATTATATTATATGTTAGTATTAAATCATGCATCAGCATGATATGTGTCCTTTAAGTTAACTGGATGGGTTTCAAAATAAAATATGGCAGTCTGCAATGACAAGTCAATCTATATTTAGATCTATATCTTAATCTATCTATACACACACACACACACTTCATATATATATATATCTATATATATATATATATATATATATATATATATATATATGTCTATGTATATCTATGTATGTGTGTATATATAGATATATATATAGATATAGATATATAGATATATAGATATAGATATATATATAGATATATATGTACACAGCCAAAAAAGATATTATCCAATGACCAACATTGTTCTTCTCAAATTGTCTTGTTGATGTCAGAATGTCAGAGGTCAAAGAAAAATGTTTCAGGGTGATATATTGATGATGAAAAGCAGCAGTAACTCAATTTATCAGTCACTGTTATCCAAATTTAAACAAGAAAAATTCTAAATGCATACAATGTCAAATATTGAACTGATATGCTTAAGCAGCAGAGGATCCCACAAGGTGCCCTCTCAGCGAGGAATAGGAAAATGACACTAAGATGTGGGGTTGCCAAACTGGACAAGGTTGAATCTGCTGAGTCTCCATTTATGTCACAGCTTTTTCCAGGACATTCACATGGTAAGGTCAGAATTTGTCATAAACCACATGAAAACATGGATCCACTTGTTCATGTATTGATATTTTTGGCTGGTAGTGGAGGTGCAATGGTATGGGGGATGTTTTTTTTTCCCCACACATTGGGCCCCTGTGATTCCTTTAAATTTCCCAGCCTACTTCAGTATTTTTTGCTTCATGTGAATCCCCTCGTGACCACAGAGTACCACTTTTCTGATGGCTTATCTTGGCAGAATAACCTTCTATGTCACAAGGCACAAAAAATCTCAGACTGGTTTCTTAAACATGGAAAAAAAGTTCCAGATTTTCCATTTGTCTCAACAGTCAGACTTCACGAATAGAGCACTCTTGGGATGTGGTGGAATGGAACATTTGAAGCATACATGTCCACCTGATAATCCCACTGCATCTGCATGATAATATCATGTCATTATAAACAAAAGTCTGTGATTTAGTGGTTTTGAACTGGAGAACCTTGGAACAGCCTCATGTTTCAATCAAATGTCTACATATTTTTGATCCAAAAATACAATTTGAGAAAAAATGCCCTTCTCTGAGGTGAGCTACTCTCAATCTGTTCTTGTCCTCTCTTCTGGAGTAAGTCACTAAATGTGCCAACCATCTCAAGATGGTCTGAATATATCAATAATATACTGTATTTGGCTCAACTGCACTTTTAAGGTATAGTGTGGGAGCCACAATAATGTCAGGCATGTGTGAGGACACTATTGGACGTGTTTATGGACATAGACCCCCCCAAAACCTGCTGTAGCAACACAGAGGTCACCGACCTTTTTGAGTCTGAGAGCGTTGTCACGGTTCACAAGTTGGAATAAACTTTTTCTGGTTGCACGCTCAAAATGGTTGGTGACTTCTGATCTGCAGAAAAGCATATCCGTATCTCACTTGTTGCTCATCAGGGAAATGAAATGATCAGTCTATCAAAGACATATAGATGTAACTTTGGTTCTGACAGGACAGCAGCCTGTAACTGAGTTAACTCACTAACTGTTGATGTTGACTTCACCGTGAGTGAAGTCAACACAGTGGGTGCAGCAGAGCAGGGAGAGTGCATGCATTGGTTGAGTGTGAAAGCATGGTAAAGACATATAATATAATCAGACATAACAAGTACAATAAGGTCAAGCAAAGGTCAGTGTCTCCACTTCAGACACACACAGACACACACACAGACACAGAACATACATAGACCTACAACAGGAAAAATGTACTTCAGTGTTGAACTCTCCATCCCTTCTTCATATTGTCTGTGCCTTTTTCTTCAGCTGGTTCTGAGTGTTGATTGTGGTTTATAAAATAGTTGAAACATGGAGGATAAATGCTCAAATTAATAAATACAATGATGGTTTTAAATTTGTTTTAGGGAAGTGGAAAACAGCAGTGCAAGAGTATTTTCATAGTTGTTTTACCACTAAGAATGACCACGCACCATTCCCCGCTCATCTCCCACTGAGACCAGAAATGACTCTCAACATAACACTTTTGAATGTTTCCTCTCTTTTAAATAAGACTTTTTTTAATCAATGACCTGATTTTATATAATAATATTGTTTTTATGTTTTTAACTGAGACATGGCTTGGCACAGATGGACTTGCACCTCTCAATGAAGCATCTCCACCTGGTTTTAATTATTTATATTCTTGTAGAAATGGTAAATGGGGTGGGGGGTCTGAAACTATTCTTTTAGCTTCATATGGTTTTAAAGAGGTTTTATTTGGTGATTTTAGTTCACTTGAATACCATTCTTTTGCTTTTCACAGTCCACCAATAAGTTTTTTTTAACTGTCTACAGGCTACCTAAAAGATGCTCTTCTTTTGTCAGTGAATTTTCAGAACTGCTGTCCATCATTCATTCAAAATACAACAAAATCCTTTTTTTAGGGGATTTTAATATTCACTCTGACTATTGTTTAGACACTTTAGGCTGTGAATTGTTAACTCTTATTCATTTTATGAATTTTACCCATCATGTATCAGGCCCCACCCATAGCAGAGAAAATATCTCGGATTTATTAATAACATATGGATTTACAACCACTGTGTCGTCTGTGGTGGATGTAGGCCTGTCAGACCATTACTGATACTTTTTTAAGGTGAAAGATTTTATCCAGCAGGACATCCGCGAGCGTACTGTCAGGAAACGCTATCTTACTTCTGAAGTGGCTGCTAATTTTAGCAAGATTCTAAAGGGTGCCCCAAAAGCTGTTTAACCCTCCTCCTGTGATTTTATTGTTGATCATTTTAACTTGAAACTCAGGTCAGCACTCAGGTCAGTGTTACACCCAAAAAAATAAAAAACGATTTAATCAAACATAAAACCTCCTTGGAGAACAAATGATGTTCTCAGATTAATGACAGAATGCAGAATTGTGGAGAGGAGATGGTGGAAAAACAAACTAACAGTACATTTTCAAATGTTCTGGGAAAAAATGGAAACATACAACAGAGCAATTAAACAAGCATGACAGGACAATTTCTCAAAGTTAATCACTGACAATATCATTAACCCGAAAATACTTTTCTCTACCATTGACCAATTTACCAACACTGCTTTTAATCAACCTTTTAATTCTGAGTTGTCTGGCAAAGACCTTGCAATCCACTTCAGAAGTAAAATTGATTTTATCAGGTCAAAATTTTTTAAACCACAAACCTGGTAATGTTAACCCTTCTGAGTCTGTGGTTTTAAATGAGAAAACACTGGAGAGGTTTGTCCTGGTTGATGCTGCAGTGCTTGAAAAGGTTGTTTCCCAGCTTACATCAACGATATGTGTTTTAGACCCTATCCCTACATCCCTTTTTTAAAACCTCTTTTAGTGTTTTTAAAGACGATATTACTGATATAGTAAATTATTCCCTTCAGACAGGGGTGTTTCCCATTGCCTTTAAAGCTATGGTCTACGATTTGGAAGCTTGGTACATCTTAATAACACCGTTTATAAGGCCATTATGGTCCTATGGTCCGATCTACGAAATATAAAGACCAAAAAGAATGAAAAAAAATCCATTCAGTATATCCGCTGCAAAGCGTCATAATAGTTGACCAATCGGATTGGTCCGTGAGTCCATTCAATCCCCTGTCTCCCCTGCTTCACACCATCCCGCCAATGGTCCCGCCTCCTCCCCACTACCTCCCTCATGTACCGGTGAGCAGCTAGCTGCACAGCTACTGAAGCGTCATGGAGCCGGAGAAGACCAGCACTGAAACCGGGAGGCCGCTTCTGTTACCCTCCACATCGAAGGGAAGGAAAGGTAAATGTTTCGAGGAAAAGGCTGAAATAAGGAGGAAATATGAGCAATACAGGTCCCAACGGAGACTCAACATTGGGGAATCGTACAACCGGTGGAAAAAGCTGCAGATTGATTTGGGACTGAAAACTGACACTGAGACAGCTGAATTTCTGTTGAACAGGTAATAACTTTTTTACTACAGTGGGAGATGCCTGCTGAATAACTCTGGTTAGTCTGTGCCTATACTGGCTAATGACTGAACGTTGTTGGTCAGAACAGATAGGCTCTGTCAATAGATTTTAGCATAAGTTAGCCACGCATCATTAGCATTGTAAACTGGGCTGATGAAGACACGCCGAGAAAGGTAAGTCCGCACCCACAATCGGCTCTGCCCTGATTGGCTAACAGTGGTGACGCCAGACCCGCTTCGCCGCCGGTCCAATTGAAATGGCTACCGCTGTGTGTTACAAGGG
This sequence comes from Scarus forsteni, assembly GCA_036419115.1. NCBI lineage: Eukaryota > Metazoa > Chordata > Actinopteri > Labriformes > Labridae > Scarus > Scarus forsteni. Next base: position 1,074,537 of record JAZDUH010000331.1, on the reverse strand, counting down.
GGATGACTGTCGTGTTTGTTACTTTCAGCTATGAGAAATCTGACATTCTGATTTGTTTTTGAAGTTGTTGTTGCTGCTGATATTTCTGCCGGCCGGCATCTTACTCTATCGGAGGGGGCGTGTTGTTAGGAGGCGACACGAGCTGAGGGATGGGATCTTGGAACATGGAGGAGAGGGGTGAGTTTTTCAAATCTGTCTCAACAGCCAAACTGGTTTTCAGATTGTTGACCCTAGCTTTAAGACAGCCTGTGTCAGACCCCTTCTGAAGAGAAACAACTTGGATACAGCAGCGCCTGACAATTACAGACCTGTATCCAACCTGTCATTTTTAAGTACGATTTTAGAAAAGATTGTTTTTAATCAGTTAATTGTTTTTATGACTTCTAAAAATATTGGCGACACATTTCAATCTGGTTTCAGAAAAAAATCCCAGTACAGAGACAGCACTGATCAAAATTGTAAGTGACCTCAGGTCCAATATGGATAACAAATTAATCTCTGTTTTAGTTCTGCTGGACCTGAGTGCAGCCTTTGACATGGTAGACACAATTCTTTTAAACGGACTCCACAACCTCATTGGCATCTCTGGCACTGCTTTTAACTGGTTCAAAACATATCTCGATGGCAGGAGATTTTATGTAAGCATGGGGGAACGCTCATCAAGAACTTATGAAGTGGAATGTGGTGTTCGCCAGGGCTCAATCTTAGGTTCAACACTTTGTAACCTTTGCATGTTACCTTTAGGAGATGTCATCAAGAGACACAGTACTAACTTTCACAGCTGTGCTGATGACACTCAGGTTTACATCACTGTGTCTCCTGATGACATAGGACCCGTCAATGCCCTTTTTAACTGTATTTCAGATGTCCAGTCCTGGATGGCGGACAACTTTCTGCAGTTCATCCAGGACAAAACTCAGGTTTTAGTTGTTCGTACAGGTCCAGCTAGAGAGAAACTGGAGACCAAACTCAAAGCTCTGTCTTTTAATCCCTGCAACCAAGTTAAAAATGTGGGTGTAACATTTGATTTTAATGTCAGTTTTGAGCCACATATCTGAGATGTTACCAAAAAGGCTTTTTATCATTTAAAGAACATCTCCAGAGTGCGCCAGTTTCTCTCTCAAGCCAATGCAAAGACTCTTATTCATTCATTCATTTTATTACCTGCAGAATTGCAATAATCTCCTCTTTGGTCTTCTCAAAAAGAAAATTTCACATCTCCAGCTCCTTCAAAACTCAGCTGCACGCATCCTGGTAAAGACCAGAAGGAGAGCCCACATTACCTTGATTTTAAAGTCTCTGCATTGGCTTCCTGTATCTTTTAGAAAAGATTTGAAGATTTTTTTTATTGGTTTTTAAATCTTTTAATGGTCTTGGTCCCCCTTATTTATGTGATTTGCTTTTACCATATGAGCCCAGTAGAGCCCTCAGGTCTTCAGGTAGTGGCCTTTTAATAGTCCCCAAAGAAAGATCTAAAACATACACATGCTTGTTTATTTTAATGTACAGCACTTTGTGATACATCTTATGTATGAAAAGTGCTTTCTAAAAAAGTTTGATTGATTTATTGTTTTAGCAATTGACATACAATAGGAAATTTGTATCATTTTTCTCATAGTAAACAGTAAATATGACATTTTTTTCTTATTTTCTCCAAAATGAAACCTGAAATTGTGTTATGACAGGAGGATTTAAAAATTGTCGTCCTTATAGGACCCAATGAGATATTTTTTGTGGTATTTACCCGAAAGTATAATACGTTAGAATCTGACACTGAAAAAAAAAAAGAAAACGATGAATGAAAATCAACTTTATCACTATTCTTATGTATATTTAAGCCTGATCTTTAAAAAAAATCCCAGGACTCAAACAATTATTATTTTGGATGTAACTCATTTTATTAGTTTTTTCATAAAACACTGGCAGTATGTATTTAAATTGGCATTAAAAGGGTTATAATACAATAAATATTTAAATATGTGTTATTTTTGACTAGAAATGAAGTTGATTGAATCATTTTTTTGGGGGGGGGGGACAAAAGCATTCACCTGTTTATGTTTTTACAGCAGTTTTTGGAAGAGCACATTCATGTCCTCTGATTATTTCAAAGGGTAGTAAATTATGAATCTGACACTGCAAGAAAAAAAGAAAAAAAAATAACAATGCATGAAAAACAATTTTGTTCCTAGTTTTAAGTATGTTTAAGCCTAGTTTTTGAAAAAAAAATGTCATCCTTCCAACATTTGTTAAATTGATAACTCATTTTTTGTGTATTTTATTCAAAAAAATGATGACATCATGTTTTCAGATCGGCATTTAAAGGACTAAAATAAATAAATAAATTGTTGTTCTTATTTGTTAGAACTGAAGTTAACTGAATGATTTGAGCAACAGAAGTGCAAAAAAAATAAACAATCTGTTTTTGTTTTTCCAGCAGTTTTGGGGAGAAGACATTTATGTCCTCTGATTACCTCAAAGGGTAGTAAATTACTATTCTGACACTGCACTGTGTTTTCTTTTAAATTAAAATTCTTAGATAATGTAATCAAATTGGCATTTAAAGGGTTAAAATAAAATAAATAATTAAATATTTGGCATTTTTTATTAGAACTGAAGTTGACTGAATTATTTAACCAACAAAGGTACAAAAAATATGAATTTGTTATGTTTCATAGCAGCTTTTAAGAGGGGACATTAATGTCTTCTGATTACCTCAAAGGGTATTAAATTAAAGCAACCCAGAAGGGTTAAACTCTGATTCCACTCATTTCTCAGTGGCTCCAGTTACATTTGTTCTTGGATGAGATGTGTCAACATATATTGTGACAAATGTTCCTTCTGTGCCAGTATGTGCTCCCTCTCTTCTCTATTTTTTCCTTCCAGCCTCCAAACCTATTTGCGCTACTTAGGTCCTTCCTTGTATTGACCTCTCCTCCATCCATTCATTTATCAACTTTCTCCATTCACCGCTTTCTTATTGTTTCCTTTCTACTGTCTTGTTGGTTGACATAGATCTTTCTGTTTTTACTTTCTATCCATTTTGTGTCTCCACTTTGAATCCCCCCATACCTCACCCCAGTCTAGCTGTTTACCAAGCGTCCAGTCTGTCATCTGCGCTGTGACTGATGCTGTGCTGGTGCCATCCCTCTCCACAGTGTCACCGCTCTGCCGTCAAAATTTGATCATTTAGTGAAACTGCAGTCATGCACCATCTCTCATCTCCGCCATTCTGGCTCTGACGGAGAGGCAATGTTGGCATGGCCCACTGACGCCCCGCATAGATATTAACCAGTTTGGACACTTGAATCATTTTAGCTCTGATGTGTTTTGATAGCTTTCATTGGTCTCTTGGGAATGGTTGCAGTCACAAACCCATTTTAGGAAGAGGTGGGGGGAAGGTGCCTGTTGAGCCAATCTGAAGCTAAACTGAGCAGAGCTGTGACACTTTTCGTGATGTGTTTTACTCTCTGAGCAAATCAGATCAGAATTTAAGCTCATCATGATGCATATTTAATCAAATCTGGCAGCCTGACATGGTAATCATAGAATTTCTATAAATGACTTCCCTGAAAAAGTTAATTCTGTCTATTTACTATCACCTTATTATTCCACGCTGTTGGTGGTCTATGTGAAGGGTTTTAAAATCAACTTCTCATTTTTGTTTTTATTCTTTTTGACTGAGCCACAATTAAAGATTTGTGAGCCCTGACCTGCTTCTGTTTCTTCTCTCTTACACTTTATTTGGTTTTCTTTTCCACACTCTGCTTCTCAGCGTCTTTTCCAATACATCAGCCTACAGGCGTTCTCTCTCAACAATTTTACCCTTGGCCTTATTTTTCTCCGTCTGATGCAAAAGGGCAGTTGAGCACTTGAATTCTTAGACAGTGTTGTTTTTTTATGTTAGATACATTAGCACACAGATCCCTGGGCTCTGTGATAGGATCTGGCTCACAGAGAGATCCACTGAGATGTCTCACTCCAGACATCTTTAAACTGAATCTCTGTCCTTTTGAGTCTCCTGTCCTCACACTCTCTATGAATGGGCTCCCTTTAAAAAGTAAAGGCACATTCTTAACAAAACTATAATGTTAAAGGAAAGACTGATATAACTCTGGTGTTGTTCTTTAGGAGAAAGTTATTTTTTCCCCTGATTTTAAATGTTTTGGACAGTCTTAAAGATGCTATGAGGAGAATCTATTACCGGCGACATTAAGACTCTGCTACCCATGAGCACGCGCGGCGACTGACATAATGCTGCGTTCCAGTAACCTCGGAACTGGGAGTGACATCATCTCAGACTTATCAGCGTTCCAGTTGAAGTCGGAAAAAAACATGCCGCTCTACCAGGCTATTGTTAGCTGTTGTTAGCAGCCCTGTGTTGTTGTTCACAAATATCACATGAAGAATGTGATTATCACTATGGCAGCATTTTTTGAATATCAGTCTAACAATACTGTGTATACAGCTGATCTAGAGCGACACAACCTAGTCAGAAGTGCAAATAAATTGATTATTACAGGAGCTAAATAACTGTTCACACTGGGGGCATCCATCTTTGATTGTCAATTCGGGGGTGGCAAGGTTTCACCAAGTTCCCAGTAGGAAATTCCGACTTCGGGGAACGTTCCAGTTGCAGTTTCCTACTCGGAACTCTGAAATTCCTACTTCTGACTACAACGGGAACGTACCAAAAGATGTGACCCAAGCCAAAGCTTGATGCTAATAAAAATGCAGCTCGGACCTTCCGCAGAACTCTGCATAGCTTTAAGACTTCTTTTTTCAACAACTGACAGGGTGCAAAGCGACGAGGTAATGTATCTCTTAGTTGCGTAATGATAATTTGATGTGTGACAGCAAGTAATTTTTGGAAAACCTAGTATCGTAGTTTTGTAGCTGGCTAAATGTTGCTACTTACAGCCCGGTTCTCTAAGACGTGTCTGAATAATATAAATTTGCTCTAGTTTTGATGGTCTTGTCCCTGAAGTTGCGTATCCAGGCCAGTCCAGCCCTGTCCGACCTGACCGCAAAGCTAAGGAATGGCATTTATAGATAACCTATTTTGATGCTATAAAACTCATCTCAAAGTGTGTATTTCGATCAGGCATATATCTAAGTGAGACTTTCTTGTAATTACTTAGAAACTCCTCACAGTCCCTTTAAGAAAAGTTTAAGCATAACAGGTATTATTTTTCCACAGGACTACAGTTTTCAGTGCTTTTTAAATCTTACTTGTGTTGAAATTGTCCAGGGTGGGGGTGCTGGTTTGGTGGAGTTGTAAGCAACCATACACATCCCATGAACTTGCTTCTGCTGTCTGGGTTCGAATCCAGCCTGTGACCAGTTTGCAGAGTGTCTTCCCCTACTCTCTCACCCCCTTTTACAAGCCTATCCACTGTCTCTCTCCTATTAATAAAGGCACAAAATGCCCAAAAATTACATAAAAAAAGAAAAAGAAATTGTCCAGGGTGGCACAATAACTCAGCAGGAGAATAAGTGGTTGCATGTTGGTCAGGGCCTTTCTGTGTTGAGTTTGTAAGTTCTCACTATGCATGCATGGGTTCTCTCCAGGTTTTGACTGGCTCACAGACCAACCAATCAGACCTAAAGAATTCTCCTCACATGCCATATTTCTTTGGTCAGGCAGTTTTTGACTTGGCAGAATTTTCTATGCTCTATGCAAAAATTGGTATATTTCTTTTTTTTTTTTTTACAAAAATCATGAGGGAATCTTGCACCACTTGAAGGTAATTGAAAACAATTCCACCTCGAAAAGCACTCCGAGAGCGCTGACCTCTGCCAAGCGGTTCAGTTCCATACATAAATTGTGACATGAACAGCATTTGGCTTTTTCATATCATCAACATGTTTTGTTTGTTGTCTTTTCTTTATTTTTGCACTTTTTTTATTTCATTTTTCGTCTTTCCTGTTTTATTTTGAAACTAACCTCTGCCTTTGTTTCAGACAGACTGCTACTGTCTGTCATGCCTCCAAATTGTCACACCTGCCTCCTGATTGTCACCCACCTGTTTCCTGTCACCTCTCATTACCTCTTGTATTTAACCTTGAGAGTCTCACAGTCTTGTTGCCAGTTCATTGCACTTCATAGTCTTCAACCCAGCATTCATAGTCATAGCCAAGCCATACTAAGTCTGCTTTTCAGCCTTGCCTCTTGTCTCTCATTTTTGGATCATGTTGCCTTATCTGATTGCCAAGCTGTGTATGGCCTTGCCTGCCTTTCCGTGTACTGCAGTCCAAACTGAATTATGGATTAAACCTTTTAGCCCTTTACCCAACTGTTTTCTGTGTTGTGCATTTTTGTCCCCCCTTTTCTGTGTCATGTTTCATGAAAAATTAAATAATCAACAGAGACTGCTCAAGTATAGCAAGAGCATGCTAAGCATACAAAGGTGTATAGGACTGTCCTAATAACGGAAAAAAATGTTCCAAAAATTCAAGATGAAATGAAGCATAAATGAAGTTGATAATGAATGTAATGATGTATATCATCTTAATATCAGTAAAAACAAACGATATCTAAACAAAAATCAGAGAATAACAATTCATCTTCAGACACATCAGGTAATGAGATGATCTCTTTCCCACTCCTACTCTCCCTGCCCTGACAAGAAAGTCATCTTTCAGTATGGGACATGTTTGTACAAGTGGCTCAGGAAATGTTAACGAGACAATTTCTGCGGAAATCGTACTATGAGCTCGGGCGGCTGCCGGGAATTTTTCATCACTCCCCAGCTGGCAGCAGCATGCAGCTGGACAATGACACAGTGAAATAGTTAGGCAACACAGTAGAGATGGCAGGAGATTTTTTTCACGTGTTTTTGTCATGTGTGGCCTCATTAGCTAATGCCCATCACCTGGCACCTGATTTTCAGCTTTCTTCGTAATATACCTGGTCGTTAACCTTGCAAAGCAGACAGACCTGCCTGATTCTGAAATCATGTACAGTATATCTGTCTTGCCAGCCTTCATTGTCCAACAGCTTCACTTGGCTAAATGCTTTATGACCCGATCAGGGAGGAGGACAGGAACTGTGGGAGCAGCGGATGTGATGACAACAGGGAGTGACTGCATCTTTGAAAATGTCAGCTAGTGCCAGTTAGCCTGTGGTCATATTGGCTACTTAGTGTTACTTGGTGAAATATTCTCTCCTCAGAAGTTTGCTTCTTGTCACATATAAGTGTTGAATGATACATCTGTGTGGTATAACTTTATGTGAAACGATAGTCTTAAGGTAGTTTAAGCTCATGGTTAATGGCCGTTAGGCCTGTCACGATAATCACGATCAATAAAAACGTCCTCGGTTAGTTTGCCAGCTTCGATAAATTGACATGTGCATGCACGTTTGTTTTTCTCCTCTCTTTCTACCAAACAGACTATATGAGAAGATGGCTCACTCTGTGCAACTGTCTCAACACCGGGGTGCGTTGGATTTATAGCGGAGTGAGCATCTGTTAGTCATTCAATCTTTTGGGGGAGGCGGGGCCGCTCTCACCTACACACGCAGAGAGCTGAAGTGAGTGTCGTAAGGAGTAATGCTGCGTTCACACCGCAAGGGACCCAGCTACCAAAATTGCATCGCCCACTGAAGTATCGTCGCGCCTCCATAAATACCTAATTTTGGTCACCGTTGCCGTCGGCCATTGCTCGATGACGTCACGTCACGCAATCATCATATATCATATAATAGAATGTATAAGCGGACATTATTCCAGCTGTATCCTTTTCATTCACTTATCAAACACAAACATGTCTGGGTGGACTAATGTCCTCACTGACTTTTGTTTCCCACACGGTCATGAATTGTTACTCTGTAGTCCAGATGAATAACTGTCTGTCTGGGGTACCGTCACACCAGCACACACCACTGATTGATCAACTTTTTTTACTTTGACATTGCGCGACAAGCAATGTGGTAGTGTGAAAAGCGGCTGTCGCATCGCGGGAGGGTTAGTCACGCCCCATCGTGGCTGTACATTGACTTTGAATGGAGAGTGATCGCCGGGGTAGTGCGAGTAGCGTCCGGTGTGTATGCACTTTAACAAGGAAACAAACACATGCATGAATGCTGGCATGAAAGCTGCAATTCCTAAACAGGCTGCCACAGCCCCAGTGTGGGAATATTTTGGCTTTAAACAGAATGAAGAAGGTGTGAGTGAGCCCATGAACACTGATGAGCCGATATGTTGTATTTGTTTGAAAATAGTGGTGACGGAGAAGGGGAGGTTCAGTGGAGCCTTTGTCCTGACAGTCAGTGTTTACTGAGGCTTATGGTCCGCAAAGTAAATATGACTAAAAGCGGAAAATGATGTGCTCACAGACAGTGTTGTTTGCTACATTGCAAAAAAAAATGTGTGCAGCCCTTCAATACGGTTGAAAAGCCACCATGTTGGAAAATGTTACAAACATTTGACTGACAGTACGAATTGACTGGGAAAAAGTACATGCCACAAGCAGTTCCTGAACTGTGTAAACTTTTATTTATTAAGGCTCGTTGCAAAAACCTAGCTCCAAATAAATAAAGTGCAAAATCTTCTGCAGATACATTCATTCATTTATTTTCTATCCAGCTTATCTCTTTTGGGGTCACAGGGGGGCTGGAACATATCCTAGCTGTCATTGGGCGAGAGGCAGGATACCTCCTGGACCATGTTTTTGGTCTGTTGGAGGAAGCCAGTCCCCGGACAGAACTCACGGGAAGAACATGCAAACTTCACACAGAAAGGCCCTGCCTGACCCAGGGATTGAACTGGGGACCTTCTTGCCATGATGCACGTGCACTACCTACTGTGCAGACACAATGTACTGTACTGTGAATGTACCACTGATCCACCATTGCAGAAGTGCAGCAGTGAATAAAAGGACAGAATGAGGCAGAACAGCCCCATAACCCTGTAGTCTCCTGTATGGATTTATCTATATGCAGACATCGCTACTGTCAGCATCATCGTTGAATTTTTCACTGCAGCTCTCTCTAATCTGCTCATCTTTTTACCCAATCATACAGGTCATATTATCAGGTACTTTGTAGGCCATCAGATAAAATGAGTCCATAATGTTGCAATGATAAGTAGCTGTGGTACAGATTCTAAAGACATAAAATTTTAATACCCACAAACTCTCAGAGAGAAATTAAGTGAAATAATATTTTATCTCCCTCATATACCCAGACCAGCTTTTGTTCTCCTGAAGTCAAAGTGCAGGTCTGGGATGTTCAGAATCACTGCTGAGCCTGCTGGAGGTGTCATGGGTCTAATTCAACGGAACATCTGTGAGGGGAAGTGCCAGCTTGATAATCCCAGTGTACAAGAGTTGGAGTGTGTCACTTGCACACTCAACACTGGAACATTCAGATAAGGCTGAATTGTGCCACCCTCACTGGTCCCATGAATTTCATTTTGTGTTGTGTTCCTTCAGGGCATAAGATGCATGACTCTGTTTATTAGGGAAGTATTTGATGATTGCATTATAGATTGCATGAATGCATGGCTTTTTACCAGTACAAAGGAGGTTATTTTTCGCCGGGGTCTGTCTGCCTGTCTGTAAATCTATTTGTCTGTGAATCTGTTTGTCTGTCTGTTAGCAAGATCATACAAAAACTACTGGATGGATTTACATGCTTTTTTTTTTACTTTTGGTTTGTTTATTTTAACCAGAGGTGTGGTTGGTCCAAGGAAGAAGTCAATACATTTTGGTGCTGATATGATCCAGATTGACGTAAAAAAAAAAAAAAAAAAAAAAAGTTTATAATGGCAATTCCCATTCATTTATGGCTTCATGGGAATTGTAGTTTATTTGCAAATTGATGCCTAGTTTTTCAAGCCTATGTCACTACATTTCTCAGCTTCCCTTGCAATTCCAGAAGAGAAGTATTCCACACCTCGGTCCATCTGCTATGGTCCCTACTCTTTCTCACATTCAGGGCACATCAAACAGGCAATCAGCAGTGAAAGCTGTGCATGCAGTTCTGCTCACAGACGTAATAGGGAGAAGGAAAAAAATTGCCAATGGAGAAGCCTGGCACTACTCCTGGAGCCTTGGCTTTTAGGAAGTAGTCTCCCAAAATTGCAATAAAAATCCCAGTCCTCTACAACTTATAGCCACTACTTACATTACTGTGAGTTCATTAATGTTATAGAAATATACACGGCAGCTCTGCTCACTCAGAGGTACCTGTTAATCACTCGAAACAAGGCTGCTGAAAATGTCAATACGGAAATAGTCCATCACAAGAGAAGTCCGTGTGTGTGTGTAAGTGTAAAAATCTAACCCCAACTCCCCATTGAGCGAACACACAGTGTTGGCACTGAAGCACCATGGTTTTGCTCCACTGACAGGCTGGTGACATCACCCACTGTAAGCATGTGGCAGCAAAACACCAACATCTGTACAAGCAGTGGCAAATTGGGCCAGTCAACAAGTTTTAAGTCCCACTGCTAACTAGATCACTGTGTTGGATTATATTTATTCCAATAATAATCACAGTTCTTGAAGATTGATATTTTTCATCCCACAATTTGCATATAAAATTAAAATAGGACTATAATGTTTGCTGGAAATCACAATTTATGGGTGGAACTGAGCTGCTCAGCAGAGGTCTGCGCTCTCTGAGTGCTTTTCTTGTTGTTCTTGTCATTTGATAGTGATTTTTAGTTATAAAGGTCTTAAGGAAAGAGAACGCACTGAAAATGTGTGTCCAACAACAGCAAAAGTTAAAGTTTCTCAAAGTATTAACTCCCGGCAGCTTCTTAAAACAGAACAAAACTATATATCTATACAGGAAAATAATGTTTTAAATAAAGATGGATGTGAAGTAAGCTAAATAAAAATAAATAAATAAAACTATTAGAAGAAGGAATTAAAGCACATCTGAACAAGTCGACCAAATCAAAAAGGGCCCCCATGGGAGGTCTGGGCTCAAAATATCTTCAGGACAGGACAATGGACCCCTGTGACCCTTCCAGGCCTAAGGAGCAATTAATTTGGTCCTTCTTTATGCTGCCTGCCTGTGCCTGTGCTGCGTGTAATGCCCGAGGCTGGACGTTGGACCTTTTTGACAAGCTGAGGGGCGACGTGCGTCACTGCGCAGGCGGAGTAAAGAGCCTGAGCCAGTCGGACTCAGTGATGACCCGTGTAGGCAAATCCAGCTGAAAATGAATATTTACAGAACTTACCTTCAAAACCCGTCTCCTCAGTGACTTTCACCAAAGCCTGCTCCTTTTTGTTCCAGTCTTTATAGAGTACACATGTCCAATCGTATAGCTCCGGATGATGACAAACAGCGCAGATCAACCTCTCCTCCATCTTTCAGCGGGGTTTGAGCCAAAGCAGGTGGCCGGAGCATCACACGTCATCAAATCAATGACGTCGGGGGGAATGTCATCGCTGATTGGCTGCCACGGCACAACGTCACACGAATTTGCGATGAAAGTTCAATATTTTCAACTCGAGTGTAGAGGCGTTTGACGCCCAAAACGCACCGGACGCTCCATACGCCGCGCCTAACGCATCCAACACGCCGCCTGGGGCGAATCTGCGTCCAAACGCATCGTTGTATTGACTTTGTATGTAATCTCAACGCGCGTCTTTGCGAATTCGCGTGTGGTGTGCCCGTAGCATTAGAAGCCAGACTAAGTCGGGAAGCCATCAGGTGGTGGTGCCATCTCTTATCAAAGTTGCTTTAAAAGTTGCATGTAGGCCTCTCCTTTATCCTCAGGCCCACATTAAGTACAGATCCCAACAATATTTACCAATACAAAATCTAAAAAAATATAAGTTCACGTCTGAATTAAACAAAAATCTGGAGTCAGTATGTAGATCTGGGACCTTCAATAGACTGACAGGTTAACAAAGATCTGTTTTACGGTTCCAGTGATCTTAGAAGACACTTTCAGTATTTCTACTTGGAGTACCAGCAATAATGAGGTTAAGTGATAAAACTGTTGACATCACTCAAACTTTGTCGAAGTTCATGTTCTTAACCAAGAAGATGACCACTGCCAATGCGCTGCCAATTTGACAATTTGGTAGACCATCTGCGCAGAGATGGGTGTGACAGCACAGCAGGGGGAGGTGATGGCAGATTCATGTTGGTGCAGTGACAATTTCGTGCCAAAAAACTGTGCTGAAGGTGCGCTGAAAGCTTGCCAGCTCCAACCTGGTCTATTCTCGGCGCAGGGCGAAGCGCACCCTCCGGAGCTGTAATTTGGTGACAGGCGCACATGTGCGTACACATCAACAAAGCCTCAGAGGCAGGTTTCCAGAGTGTCAGGAACATTTTAATGCAATAAACAATCACAGCAATCACTATTTAATGTAAACGTCTGAACCAGCATATACATTTGTATGTATATCAATTGTCCCGTCACATCTGATGTCGGATTAAAGCTGTTTGTCATAATGGAAACTTAACCTGACGGCAGCAGGAAGTTCTTACATCTTACAAGTCAACAATAACCACCCTTAACATCCAATACTGAGTATATATCTGGCTTTTCTCATTTCATGAAATTCAAAGAAAAGAGGGAGAAAAAAGACGAAGAAAAGAGAAAATAAATGTATGTCACTCAGGATTTACCTGTGATTTCCCATATTTCTCTGTTTTAGTCTTTATTTTTAACGTGATCTAAAAAGATGGAGTACATCATTGCAAGGAGGATGAGGCGGAGAGTATACAGTATATCACTAAAGGTTCTGGTATTTGGCAGACCAGGAATGCAGGTGGATCACAAGCATTATGAATGGATAAGCCTGCTGCTGTGTAACTGTCTCTTAATTTTGTACTCCTATTAATGACATAGGAACAGATTACATCTGTCGCCAACAGTGACGCGCTTCGTGGCCTCCAATGAGCGCCCTGATGGCCAGTCTGTTCTCCCAGTTGCTGAAGGGACAGTGGCTTTGACCGTCTCCGCTACGGTCCGCTCTGTTAAGTGACTGCAAGTTGAAACAACACTGTTATGGGAGTGTTGACAATGACTGATAACAATTAAAATCAAAGTTGTTATTATTTTTGGACTAATACCAAAAACTCATATAATTCAAATTCTTGTTCTTTTTTGCATTATTTAATAGATGTATTAATAGCATTCTTAACCTTCAAGTTGTTAGTAGTATTGTAGTGAAATTGATGGTTAAGCCTATTAGAATAGGGATTGTATGTAACAGTAAATGCATCAGCTGTCTTTGGTAGCAGTAAGCTCAGCTCTCTCTCAAGAAAAAATAATCACCTCCGCCAGGAGGCTATGATATTGCCAGCATCTGTTTGCTTTTTTGTTAGTTAGTTAGTTAGTTAGTTAGTTAGTTAGTTAGTTAGTTAGTTAGTTTCTCTGTTAGCAACATGACTCAAAAAAGTTATGGAAGGATTTTCATGAAATTTTCAAGAAATGTCCAGAATGGGACAAGGAACAAATGGTTCGATTTTGGGAGTGATTCGGATCACTGTCCGGATCCACCATGACGAGTGAATAATTACTGAGCTAAAACAGATGTCATTATGAATTCATTTGCTTATGGTATGTTTTCATTGTCAAGGAATCTAAATATCTAGATGAAATAAAGGTAGGACGAATATTCATGGTGAAAATCACCATATTGATGAGGACTGTGGCGCTGGTGGAGGTCTGCGCACTCTGAATGCTTTTCTAGTTGTCAATCATTCCTGACAGAGAGAGGCTGAGCTGAACAGGCTCTTAGATGGATAATAGACTTGCTAGTGATCAAGACCTCATGCATTCCAATTTAAATGAACTGATGCATCACTTCAATTCAATTCAAAAGGAACTCACAAAATATTAAGATGTTACAGTGGACATTAGTTTGAGTTAAGGTACTCAGATGTAAGCAGACCATATGCAAGATTGAGGGCACTAGATTACTGAAATCCTATAAGAAAGGTACCCTGGTATATAGTAGTTACAGAACTGATGAACAACAACAACAAGATTATCCGTATTTCACCCAAATTTACCCAAGAGGATCATTACAGCATCCATCCATCCATCTATGCATCCATTCATTCTGGATCCCTCTTGTTTTGAGGCAACAGTGCCATAGCACCAATGTACCACCTTGTCTCAAAAAGAAGCAGGAAATCATTAAATATTGCTTATCTCTATCATCCCCTGTAGAGTAGCCTTTCCAAACCTGTTTTTTTGGAAAGTTGATTTGCAGAGGAAAATCTATTAATATTATGTATAATATATAATACATATATAATATATGTGTGCCTGTGTACATGATCCTGAGGGACAATTTAGACTGTAGTGTTCATGATGTCAAAGCAAAATAAAAATAAGAGTTCATAAACATTTGCTTCACCAAAAAGTTCATACTGTGCTTTATGTGAGGAGATGTATGGCAGTAAAAGCTTAAACCTTTACAAAACTGGACACTCATCTCAAAAGGAAGCCTTTGCAGGATCAAGGAGAGTAAAACAATGTTTTGACCATGGGAAAGGAGCTTAAATGAAATTTCATGTGTTATGCATTTGAGTTGCTAGTTTTTGTGCACCACATGAGAGCCTTCTTGTAAACAGAGAGCATCACTGCATTTTCAGCTGCGCAAGTATGAGAATGGCAGAATGAAATAAAATCACATCTTGATGTGATATTAATACTTTTCATGAAAGCAACACATTGATTTAACTTAAGCTCACATGCATAACCTTGATTAAGAAGCATGAGTCTGTCGTATCCAAAGTCATTATTTGCATGGTAGAGCTTTAACTGCAACCAGTGGATAAACTGTTTCAAATGACAATGCGTTCATTTTTTAAGTTTCCCAGAGCTCATGTGGTCATTTCCTTTACAGAAGGCTGTTAGCTTTTAATGCAGTGTTGGCTTACGATGTTAAGATCATGGGCATTCAGCATTTGTTTTTCGCCTTGTGCAGAGAGTTCTCCATATTGTTTGAATCTTTTGATGGTATTTTGAACTGTATCTGATAAAATCCCTGCAGTTCTTACGATATTACATTGAGAAATGTTCTTAAACAGTTGGACTATTTGCTTACACCTTTTGTAACCAACTGAGGAACCTTGTCTCATCCTAGCATGTCGACCACTGAGACTTTTGGGGATGCTCCTTTTTAAACCTGATCATGGCACTTGCTGAGAACCTCCTCAGCTTTTCCAGTCTTTCGTTGCCCCTCTTCCAACTTCCTTCGAAGACATAACAATCCAAATGTAGAACTATTTCCAAAAAAAATGGAGATTTTACATTTAGATTATACATGTGCATATACATCTATATGTATATATATATATATATATATATATATATATATATATATGTATATGTATATATATATATATATATATATATATATATATATGTATATGTATATATATATATATATATATATATATATATGTATATATATATATATATATATATATATATATATATATATATATATATATATATATATATATATATATATATATATATATATATATATATATATATATATATATATATATATATATATATATATATATATATATATTAGAGTGTAACTGTATTTGTGTCGTGCATCCACGATGCACGGGGTCACGGGGCAGTACACACAATCTCACGATTTAATACACGAGAAAGTAAAACAAAAAAAGAAAAGAAAAAGGCGTAGTCCTGACTCCAATCTTTGGTGGCGGTAATGAGCCTCAAAGCTGGCAGACACCGCCATTACCACAGAAGAAGAGGAAGAAGAAGCAGGTAAAAAAACGAAGAAGAAAGTACAAACTTAAATGATGGATGAGAGATGCAGTGTGTGGAGTTGGAAGACCGCCAGCCTCGTATAAATCTGCTGTGTGGGAAAAGTTTGGATTCCCAGTGCAATACAGCAACGATGGCAAAAGAGTGGTGGACTGGACAACGACCGTCTGTCGGCGATGTTCCGCGGAGGTGACGTACGTCGCGGGTAATGCATCTAACATGCTGACACACATTACATACAGGAGGCAACATCATCCCGACATGTCCGTCACTGTTGTGAGGAAAAAACGTCTATAGTGCAACAGCGTATCCCCGCTGCATTTAACCAGACTCTGAGTAATAACTATAGACTGTAAAAAAAATCCATGGTAATAACACTGACAGGGCAAGAAAAAAGACGGAGGCAATTAGGATCTCTCCAACTGTGCAATACAACAATGAAAGTGTTTGGTAACTATTAACAAAGGAAACTAATATTACCAGTTTATACTTGACTACCTCAGTAAAGCACTATTGTATGATTTTATTTTACTTTTCCTCTGTATGAACACGAATATATGTTAAAAGAGCCCTCCTAAAACGTTTCTTTTATGTTTTATTCTATTTATTTTTTTACTTTTATAGCAGGAGATGGTAGGAAGCTGTATCTGATAAAATCCCTGCAGTTCTTACGATATTACATTGAGAAATGTTCTTAAACAGTTGGACTATTTGCTTACACCTTTGTAACCAACTGAGGAACCTTGTCTCATCCTAGCATGTCGACCACTGAGACTTTTTGGGGATGCTCCTTTTAAACCTGATCATGGCACTTGCTGAGAACCTCCTCAGCTTTTCCAGTCTTTTCAAGCTGTTCTCTTCCAACTTCCTTCGAAGACATAACAATCCAAATGTAGAACTATTTCCAAAAAATGGAGATTTTACATTTAGATTATACATGTGCATATACATCTATATGTATATATATATATATATATATATATATATATATATATATATATATGTATGTATATATATATATATGTGTGTATATATATATATATATGTGTGTGTGTGTATGTATATATATATATATACATATTGTCTTTGTAGTGTGTTCAATTGAATATAAGTCAAGAACGATTTGCAAATCATTGTTTGCTGTTTTAATTTATGCTTTACACAAATCCCCAACTTAATTGAGGTTTGCACATCACTGCAAAACAAAAATCCTTATATCAGGTCATAAAGATAGGATCAAATTCTCAAATGAAATAATATTAAACCACACAACAGACATGCACTGATGTTTCTATTAATCAAGAAAAGGTCTTTTCTTTGGCTCCTATTTTTTCCCCTTAGGTCTCCTCTCCCTCTTGAAGGTGGTGGTATGAATCACTGAGGGGATGCCTACAAGCACAGCAAGAATTAGACTCAGATTAGAGGCAAAACTGTGGCCAGGTGTCAAGAATGACTTGTGATTGCCTGGCTCAAAATAACTTAAAACCCTGGAGCATGCAGTGTATAGCGCGATAACACACAGAACTACACACACACATGCACACACACAAACACAAGTGTCTTGTGGGAGGACAGTGCATCTTTGATTGCAAACACTAACGTGTTTTCTGCATCCAGATGGCATTAACAGATGGCTTAACACATGACGTCTTGCTGTGTGTGTAGCATGTTTCCTCTCCACTGGTCTTTTTTCACCCCTCACATTAATGTGCGCTCGCTGCAGGCCAGTCACATTTCACATGACTCATGCTGAGATATGGGAAGGAGGGGCCAATAAAAGCAACATAGCCTGAGTCTAATCAGATCTGTGGCTGGGTTCAAAAGTTGAAGGGTTAAAAGTCAAAAGACTACGCTGTGGGGGTCATACAGTGACAAGTTATATTATGTTATATATAACCCTTCAACCTGAAGTGCATGTGTGTGTAGGTGTGTGTGCCAGCACTGCTGAGAGAGCAACAAGATAAATTCTGTTTGCTACAATATGACAGAAGCCTTAAGTGGGAGTGTTTAGTGAGAGGCTCAATATGAGTTTGCTGAAACATCAATCTTTTTTTCTGTAACGACGTTACCTGTGACACTGCTCATCTGCATATATGTCACTCTGTGTGTTTGTTAGCAGGCGGGGCACGTTAGTGGGTAAACAAATCAGGGGAGACTCAGTTCTCTCCTTTGTTGTAAATCAGACTGAAAGTGCTTAGTCATTTGCACACACACTCACAAATACACACTCATCAGCTGCTCAGTGAATCAGATAGCAACAAGCTGTTTGTGGAGCTACATCAACAATGATTGGATGGAGTTCTGCTTTTTAAACCAGAGTATGTGTGCTAGCGTGTGTGGAGTTTGCATTTGTAAGAGTGTGGCTGCATTTATGTCATCAAAAGAAAAGCAAAATATTCATAAAGTATCAGACATGTTTAAGAGGTGTTCCATGTCAATAAAAAAACATTTTGGAGAAACAAAAATGCAACAAGCTGTTGAACATCTGTCCCTCACATCTCTTGCCACATCTCATCCATCTTCATCATCCCCTCTCTTCACTCAGTCAAGATGACACATTAAGAAATATGACCAGTCACTG
Organism: Scarus forsteni; assembly: GCA_036419115.1. Taxonomy (NCBI): domain Eukaryota; kingdom Metazoa; phylum Chordata; class Actinopteri; order Labriformes; family Labridae; genus Scarus; species Scarus forsteni. The sequence continues at coordinate 1,056,228 of JAZDUH010000331.1, read as the reverse complement.
AGGCCCTTTTTTCAAGGTCCCTGTCATTTTTTAAAAACATTTTTCAAGCATCAATTCAAACTTAGACAAACTTTTTAAATGCTGTATGAGCTGGTCCTTGAAAAACTAACTTTTAGGTGGGGAAAATATTGATACACACACACACACACACACACACACACACACACACACACACACACACACACACACACACACACACACACACACACACACACACACACACACACACACAAAGGCACAGAGTTCTGTACAGGCTCTGTGCCTTTGTACCTGCAGGACTGAATCAATCTGTGATGAAATTCAACAGCAAGAGTGACCAGATAAGCATGACGGTGAGAGAGGAGGTTACAAAGGGGAAAGGGGAACACATATTGTTTGATTTAATCTTTTAAAAGCATATACTGTATGTGATAGAAAACCATTTGTTTTTTGATGTTGTACCATATTTTGTTCTTCCAACATTCATAAAAGATGATAACATGATATCTATGGCCAAGCAACTGCATCCAAGCCATACTTCACCAAGTGCATTGCAAAGCGTCGGATGCAGTGGTGTAAAGCACACCGCCACTGGACTCTGGAGCAGTGGAGACGCGTTCTCTGGAGTGAAGAATCATGCTTCTCCATCTGGCAATCTGATGGACGAGTCTGGGTTTGGCGGTTGCAAGGAGAACAATACTTGTCGTACTGCTTTGTGCCAAGTGTAAAGTTAGCAGAGGGGGGATTATGGTGATGGTATTTTTTTCAGGAGCTGGGCTTGGCCCCTTAGTTCCAGTGAAAGGAACTCTGAATGCCTCATCACACCAAGACATTTGATGATCTCAACTTTATGGGAACAGTTTGGAGCTGACCCCTTCCTCTTCCAACATGACAGGTCCATAAAGACATGGATGACGGGGTCTGGTGTGGATGAACTTGACTGAGAGACAGGCCTTCTTGTCCAACATCAGTGAGTGACCTCACAAATGCGCTTCTGAAAGAATGGTCAAAAATTCCCATAATCGCACTCCTAAACCTTGTGGACAGCCTTCCCAGAAGAGTTGATGCTGTTATAGCTGCAAAGGATGGACCAACATCAAATTGAACTCTGTGGTTCAGGAATGAGATGTCACTTAAGTTCATGAAAGGTCGGATGCAGTGGTGAAACTTAGAGGTTCTAGCAGTAATTCTCAGTGGATTTTGATAACATTTCAGGCATGGTATTCATGGCACAATGGAGTGGTTAAAGTGTGGTGACAAGGATGAACAATATTTGATTGATGTATAGCACTAGATTATGGTGAATGGTATTGGAGCTGGAGTGACTATCTGGGAATCTGATGATCACAAAGACATTGATGACAACAGAACAAATTCATTTAACATGAAATAAAACATGGATGCTCTTTGATCTTGAGAGCACTTTTTTAACATGTTGAGTTACCTACACAAATTTCTGAAACAGAAAAATATCACTCCAAAACCTTGTGAAACATGGTCTCTTTACAAAGATTGATGCTGTTTACCTGAAAGGTCCAACATCAAATTGAACTCTGTGGTAGTGAGACTGTCTCTCCATCTCCTGATGCTGATCAATGCTGTCAATGGTGCTGATCTGATCGGCTTCTTCACTGCTGCATCATCTCAGGCTCAGATGGCTCAGATTCTAATACTGCACTCTGTTCAACACACAGAAGATAGAAACTGTGGCTTACATGAAAGTCTGAGATGATAGATATGTTGCACTCTTTCAAGATCACATGAATTTCAGATACCTGATGGCTTTTCTTGGAGCACTGTGCTAGATGTTGAGTTTACCAAGCTAACTTATAAACAGCTACAAAAAAAATCATTTCAGCACCCAGAGTTCAAATAATTTACTTGGGCAAAAAAAAATGTCAGAACTCAAGTCAGAGTTTTCATCCTATGGGGGGTCAAGCTACTGATCGCTTCAGTATTCAGGCTCAGATGGCTCAGTTCTAATTTCTGTTCAGTTACATGAAAGAGATGTCAATGAATGTGAGTAAATGAGAGCATCCTAAGGGCTTGCAAAGGCTGTGAAAAAATAGATAGTAGAGGGAAATGGTAAGGTAGAAAAGCCACTTCAAGTGTTCATTACTTGTTGGAAATAGCTAGCAAGTAAGCATGCCAGGATAAAAGAGGGAACACTGAGAGTGGTCTCTGTCAGATGAAAGGACTCTATGAGTTGTTCTGTCTAGGGGCTTTATGTCAATCAAACTTATGTGTCATTCATCCCGCCCACACCTGTTTTCTCAGTGTTTGAACTTCCTGCTGAGAATATGTCTCATGTAGGTGAAGGTTGGATCACATAGTTGTTAACTGGATGTCTTTGGTATCAACTCTCTGTTAGTAAAAAGTTACTGGATATCTGGATAGTATGACAGTGCATGGGGACTTAGGAGGAGACATTAAAAGAGGGCTTAGAATCACAGGGTTCGTCGCAATATAACTCGCAATGCATTTTATCTTAATAATAATTGTTTATCTATATAAAAATAAAATTTCCCTTTAAATTATAATCCCTATCTCGATATCTGAAAAGTTTTTGGATTGTAGGTGGTAATGATTTGTTTACCAATTATTTGTACTGTTTACAATATCCACGCATTTAACAAGTTTTGACCTAAAAAATAGTGAATTGATGTGTTGCAAACATAACCAGTTGCTTTCCTGCATTGTGTGGTGGATATGTGGATTTCCAAGGTGACACTGGATGTCTCTCTTTGGCCACCTTTATTCTGGCAAGATAAAATATTTACAAAAAGGACAGCATTAGCCTTCTAGCCCGCTCCAGATCCTCTCCCAAAGGGGTGGCAGGGCTTCTTAATGAAATTAAATAAAGTATATAAAAGTCAACAAACAAAAAACATACCTGGCAAGATAAAATATTTACAACAAGGGCAGCATTAGCCTCCAGCCCGCTCCAGATCATACACAGAGCAAAGTTACAGCATTACAGATAACCCGAGGAAGTCGCTTAAATGCTAGCTTACCTTACTGCACAAGCATACGTGTGTGAAAGGGGGAGATAAACATTCATTAGATTCGATTAGATTGTACTTTATTAATCCCTTTGGGAAAACTCCCTCAGGGAAATTATGATTCCAGTTGCATTATATTATAAATAAAAGATAATACTTGTAGGCTACTGCTGCTGCTGCTCCTTCCCATCCTCTGTCTTCCTGTTACTCCTCATCCCCCAATTGAGGAGTTATACAGTCTGATGGCCTGAGAGACAAAGGAGTTTCTCAGTCTGTTGGTCCTACACTTGGGGAGGAGCAGTCTTGCACTGAACAGGCTCATCTGGTTGTTGATGGCCATGTGTAGAGGGTGATTGGCATCATCCAGAATGTCCAGCAGTTTGTCCAGTGTCCTCTTCTCTGCCACCGTCACCAAAGAGTCCAGCTTCATGCCAACCACAGAGCCAGCCCTCCTGATCAGTTTTTCAATCCTGGATGTGTCCTTGGTCCTTGAACATCTGATGAAACTGGCTCTTGGTAGCTGATGATAATGAAGCTGGCAGTTGGTGGCATCTTTCAAAAAAAGAACACTCTGCTGGTATCCTCAGAAATGCCTCCTGGCAGCAATGATGGTTGAAAAAGATATCCATAGGATATTTAAGAAAAAGAGTCTTAATAAGAAGTGCAGGAAGGTCAGAAAAGATCAAAAAAGGAAAACTTTTGAAAATTGTTAAAAAATTGAGGAAAAAAACACAAAAAACAGCTAAAAATATGGAGAGCAAACTAGACAAGCTGCAGCTGTTTACAGCGCCATGGCAACTCAAAATACATACGTAACATTATGGACATATATACAGACTAAAAGCTAGGAAAATAAATCAAATTAACATAGGGAACAAAACAGCATAAAGTCTAACATTTAATACAAAGATGGCATTAGATTAATAATAGACATGAGGATGAGCACCCACCTCTCCTGATGGGATTCATAGAAAAGGGGAGGGAGAGGGGACGAAAGGAACACATACAAATAAAATACCACAGAAGAAGAAATAAAAGAGAGGAGAGGGCTGCAACGTTACACACACCGGAGCATACGGATGGAGACTTTGCTGGCTAAATTAACATAGGATTGCCAGGTAATTTTGAGTAACTTTATTAACAGTATAGAGAAACAAGGATGAATATTTAACCCTGTTACAGAGGTATCTAGCCTTTCTTAAAAAGTGTATAAGTCTGTTTTCCTTTTCAACATTTTGTAGAACCTTCCCTTGACAAGTTCCAGGATGCTTTTTCTACTCCCTCAGACAAGAAACCTCTCCTGCTAAAAAGTCAACAGACTTGATTTTTTATCTCATCCACCAGTGGCTTACTGTACCCATAATCCAAAATCTGTGGTTGGCGAATCCAAATTTTAATCAAAAGCCAGTTTAAAGAGATTACAAAACTGGCATGCGGTGTTCACAGAGAGCAAGAAGTTCAGTGTCTGATATATAATATTTAGCACTGCATGTTGTCACCAAAAGCCTCATAATTTACCCACTTTTAGGTTAAAGCTACTATAAAGTGTGTCGTGACCAGTGTTGGGGAAGTTATTTTTAAAAAGTAGTGTTTGCTCGTTTCTTGTTACTTCTTAAAAAAGTAACTTGGTACTTTACTTAGATACCCTCTATGAAAAGTAACTTTTCACGTTACTCATTACTTTTTCATTGCTCGACCTTAGACAGAACCCCATATCTGTTCCTAAATGTGAAGTCCTACAAAAAGTTCTACTACAGAGAACATAACAGGTATTTCTTTTGTGCTCTTTATTTTACAAAATCACATCAAATACCCTGTGGAATGAGGGCTTCTGCCCAGTGTTTTTACATTTTGCTCCTGAAAGAAGCAACCTGGTCGATAAAACAAGCTGAAAATAACCCACCTCCAGCTATTTCCTTTCCTAATGTGATATATTACCTTTTAAAAAAAGAAATCTATATAAAGTGTGTTAATTTTCGTCTTCATTGCATTTCAATATCACAGTGCCAGGCAGGCCCGGACTGGCGATGGGGAGGCGGGACTTTTCCCGGTGGCCTGCCTCCTTATTCACTGCAAAAAAGGATTTCTAAGAAAAAAAAAAAAGCCTGTTTCTAGAAATTTGTTCTTATATTTTACCTAAAAAGAAAAATTATCTTGACAAGCAAGATGTGTGTTTAGAAAAAAAATCTTATTTCAAGAGAATATGTCTAACAAAATCTTAAGAAAGTATGGCTAAAATTAAGCAAGTAATTCTGGTAACCAGCCACAACAGTGGTTTGAATGAAGTCTGAACAGAAGAACAAGATTATTTGACTTATTTTAAGATTAAGATCAGTTACACAATTCCTCAGTTTAAGAAATCACACAAATATAAGTTGAATCCATCTGACCGTCTAGAGTTATCTGATATGCCTGTACCCAGAGGCCGGCTGGAGTGTACCCGTACACTCCCTGTGTGGAGCCAAGCTAAGCTAGCGGCTTTGGTTGGAAGTCTCTCAAAATAATTGGTACTGGACGTACAGTCAAGAGAATGGTCTCTACCTGCTTGTTATGGACTGGGGACTGAGGTAAGATACCAAAACAATGAAAATGTTGGAATATTCCTTTAAAAAAGCACAAAAGACTGCATTTTCTGAGGATGATGGCTGAGTTGTTGAGAATTATGCTTTTGGAACTGTTTGTCAGCTGATTTGACTGTTTTAATAAATGGCAAGCAAACAGGATTGCTTCTGGTGCCTTGACTTTAGATAAAAACACTTACATTTGTGTTTTATTTTTAAGAAATTATGTCTTATTCTAAGTTAATTTTGCTTATTGTTTTTCTTGGAGTTGGAGGATAATTTCTTTAAACCAGCTAAATCAGAAAGACATTGTCTTATTTTAAGAAAATCTATCATATTCCAAGACTTTTTTACTAAATGAAAAACATATTAATTCTTAAATTAAGTAAAAACATTCTTGAAATAAGCTAAATCAACAAGCAGAACACAAAATTTAAGTGAACTTTTCTTAAAAAAATAACTTTTCTATGCTTGTAATTAGCAAACTTTTCTCAAATTCAGGGCAATTTTATCTAGTTTCAAGACAGATTCCATCTAGATTTATAAGCTAAGAATTCTAGCCAAGCAAAATTTGCTTACCTCATTGGCAGATGTTTTGCTCAAAACAAGAAAATTGTAGCAAATTTAAGGATTTTTTGCTTATTTTTTAGTAGGGATGTTTTTGCAGTGTTGGCCTGCCACGGATTGGCAGGCCAATAAAAAAAGCTGGTCAGCTTTCTGGCTGACAGGCCAGACACAGCAGCGCTAGCTGCCTTACAGAGTACAGCCCCCCTCCTGCCACTCACACAAAGTGCTCTGAGCTCTGAATCAGAAGGATAGGGATCGGTCAAAATGACATTTTTTTTTAGAAGAAACGTGCCGTGATTGGCTAGTTGCTTTATGGCCCGCCCCTTCATAGCAACAACAGGGAAACAAGCACTGCAGAGCGGTTATACGAGAGTTAGGTAAGAGAGTGAAAGCAACGAGGATTATGGAGCACCCTGATAAACCCGGCAGCAAAAGAGGAGAAAAAACAAAGAGAAAAGGTGGACATGAGAGGGAGATGGAGAGGAAAAAAGGGCACTCAAGGAGGAAGGGGCAAAGTGTTATAAAATAACACACATGTTTCGTCAACCCCCGCTCAGGTTCAGCAGCGTACAGTTCAAAATAAATGATGCTGCTACTTCAAGTAAGTTTACAAACGGTCGGTTCTTCACACAAATGCATCATCAGACAGCCCCGGGCAGAGGACTTCAAAGGCCAAAATATAATATAAAAATGATTGGTATATTATTGATTTGCTTGGCTATATTAGAAAACTTTGTTTCATTTTGTCAGTTGCAAGTGACACTTTGCTAAGCCACGCCCCCTTGGTTACTGTTGCTACACCTGTCAAGCTTTCCCTTCTAGAAGGAGAAATATGGAGTTTTTAGTGAAATCAGTGAGTGTTATTCAAATATCTGAACAGATTCTTCAGATATTTTAGAAAGAAGTAGCCAGAAAAGGTCTCCAGTATGTTTTAGAGAGATACATCACCAAATGAAATGTTGGCAGAGTTAAAGTGAAATCAGAACAATTAAACTAAGAACAACAGTGTTCTTGTAGAGTAGGGTAAGTCAATATATTCTGTTTGAATTGAAATTAATTTTAATTTGTCTTTCATTGTCGTTGTGTTTGCCCATTTCTATGGTGGCCATGGTGAGGGTAGTGAAGAGATTAGAGAAAAGTACTGGACTGTATGGAGCTGTCATCATGGTTGTGTTTAATAGAGTTACTGTCAGTTTAGTACTGTTGTAATTGCTATAACATAACTGTAAAAGTCTTATTTTTGGAAGGAAAAATAAAACAAATTTTTGGTGCATTATCCCACGTGACACTACCCTCGTGGTGGCGGAAGTGGCCTGGCTGATTGGAAATCTTCCGCCCTGAATTTCTTTCCCAGTCCGGCCCTGGTGCCAGGCATCTATTCAAAATAAGAATGTCGCTTATAATGAGCATATGTGGCAACTTTGGCTCTTGCGCCTGCACTATGTGCATGAGTTTGTTTCGAGGTGTGTGCAATAACCAGGAAACGAAGAAGTGGACAAACTGCCTGTCATAGTTGTGCTTTGCTTTATTGTTAGGAGCTGGACGAAAATAAGGGGGATACACACAGACAGAAGAGCCTCAGGAAGCAACTTCATGTTTAGAAACAAGCCCAAAAAAACACAACCAGTGGCTGTAAATCACAAGATTTGCGGCCCTAAGAAGCTTATAACGAGCTGACCTGGCAATGCTGCTCATGTTTAACGTGGGCTTCGGAGTCAGATCTGTTCGTGGGAATAGTAATGTTGCGCCTCATTAAGTGCTCATTTTGTAACAAATGCTGCATCTAGTGCGTGAGCACTTGTTGCTGCATCAGTAGTTACGTTACTGTAACAAGATACAACACTAGTTGTGACTAAGCATTTGCGTATCTTACCATCAGGTCATTAAAAAAAATTAACACTAACTTCACTAATACTGAAACAAAAATTTGTGATTTTGAGTCAAGTGACACCAAAATGCTGTTTGTTGTTGGTGCAGGGGGTAAACGGAGTACCAGATAGAAAAGGGATTGGGGAAAACTGGAGCAGAAGCTGGACAGATCAAGTTGCCTGGAGGTGCAGATGCATGAACTGTGGACCCATGCCAATCAACTCAGTAGCCCAGTGCTCTCAAGAGGGTTCACGAGGATTATTACCAAAACAGGCTGTACTTGGAATGACTGAAACTGAGGGAAAAGGCATAGAAAAGCTCAAAATGTTAGTGAAGTCTTTGGAAACAAAACTTCAATCAATCAATCAATCAATCAATCAATCAAGTAGGAAAAGTGTATATGATTGGTGGATTGAAGTAAACAATGATCACTTGTAGGAAGTTAGAACATGTGAAAACTTAATACTGATGACTTGCATAGCAAATGAGATCATTGCCTTGTGTTGCCTCTATATATTTTGTGCAACAATAACTTTTGGTAGAAACAGACTTTTCCCTGCTCTGATGGGGGCCGGGGTCAATTTGTAACAAGATAAAAGTTAGTTTGCGAAGCGTAAACAAAAATTTATTGTCTTCCAGAAAGCCATACATAACCAAATATTAATAACCCTTTCTGGGATCTTAACAGAAAAAAAGTCAGGAAATAAATAAACCCACGATTAATGAAATAAATAACACTGACTGTGGCTGCAGGTGTGGATTCAGTGTGAGCCTGGCCTTCAGGGGGCCATGCCAAATGTGGAGGCGGGCCTCCACATTTTGGGGACCAGCAGCACATTCATTATGGATATTGAAATGTGATTGGCATATTTATCACGTCTTCACCTTCAAAATGTTATTCAGCTTATGTAATTAACTCATTAATTTGACTCTGGAGGCTCATCAAACTGAGAGTGAGAGTACATTGCTGTTGGACGGTTCTGTGTCTGATAGATTTTCTGTTACAGACCATGTTGTTGCTGTTCCAAAACCCTGACATGCCCAAAACTCTGGGAAATGGTGCATGGGCCTATTCAGTGCTGTTTGAACCCCACAGAGGCAGATCTTGGGTAGTAAACGAATATACTAAAATTAGTACTGATGACACTTCAAGGCCTGTCAATTAAGTAATTATGGAGCAAAAATCAAAGGCATGTCAAAATCAGAACCAGAATTAAAGACTTTTCACCTGACCTGATGGGGGCCATGTCAATTTGTCACAGAAAACATCGTGCAGCTGAGTCCTTCAGAAGTTAAACAACGATGTAGCACTTGTCGGGTCCAGACAAGAGCTTCAGCGCTAACCAAATATTAATACCACCCTTTTGTCATTAACAGAAAATTCCAGAAAAGTCAGACATATATTCCTGGATAAAAATCCACTGGCTGTCAGGGTTTCAAATATTCTGAGCAGCTAACACACTCCTCTTCTGTTGCTATAAGCGAACACTGCACTGCACCGCCAGTAGCATTAGTGGTGGGCGGTGCTCCTGTTTTTGTTCCACGAAGCCAGCTGTTGTCTCTCTCCTCTCCATTCTTCTCTTGGAGCTCCTCGTCCGTGTACTCAGAGCTCAAACCGTTGTTGGACTCTTCAGCATCAGATAAATATTCTGCCATGTTGCTGAGCACTGGGCTAAAAATGAGTCAGCTGTACCTTTGTGTCTGATAGACTATGGCGTATCAGTTTGTTTACCAGGTCAGCTGACCCACCTGAAGAAGATGGAGCTGACTTTATGAAACTAACACTGGCGATGGATGAAAAAATTAGTAGCTGATGAGCAATTTTCAAGGCCTGAATTCAGCTGAATTATGGAGCAAAAATCAAAGGCATGTTTCAAAATGACCAGAATTAATATTTAGGTGGGCACTACAAGGAACTGCTTGCTTGGAAAACTGTTAAAAAACAATCTAATTAATGAAAAAATAAGAGTCAGGAAGAATAAGATAAAGTATAAAAATACATAGAGAATTGCACAAAATTGTCTTGGGCATATATAAAAATATATAAAATATACTATTGTACAATCAAAGCAAAACAGAACAAAAAATGCGACCCAGCAGCACATACAGAGGTGCTGTGAAGGAGCTGTGCAGGTGAGCACTGAACTTTTAAATAATAGGAATATGAAATGAATATATATATATATATATATATATATATATATATATATATATATATATATATATATATATATATATATATATATATATATACATATACATATATATATATATATTATATATATATATAATATATAGATATATATATAGATATTATATATATATATATATATAGATATGTATATATACACATATATACATATATACATACATACATATGTATATACACATATATATACATATATACATATATATATATATATATATATATATATATATATATATATATATATATATATATATATATATATATATATATATATACATATATATATATATATATTTATGTAGGGGTGGGGGTAGGGCTTGGGTACTGTTCACGATGCTGACAGCAGAGTGGAAAAAACTGTTCAGGTAGCATGATACCTGAAGCAGAACATGATTTCTCACTTCTGACACTTACATCAGATGGCAGTGCTCTGCTAACGAGAAAGCGACACAATGGAAGACGTTATAAAATTCCTTAAAGGAACTTAAAAGTACTTTAAAAAAAGTACATTAGGAGACATTAAATGCAACGTGCTAATGGAAACTTCTATTCAATAGATTTTTGTACATCCTTTAAATTTCTATGTCTATGTGGTAAAGCTCTTCTTTTTCTCTTTTATACAATTAAATGATGCTGCACTGTTATGTGCTGCATACGCTGAAAAAATAATGAATCCTTGGCATTAGATGAGGACGTGTGCACAAATTGAGTTGGCTAACAGGTTAGTTGGCAAGCAACTTAGCCTTGAGAAGCTGTTATTTAAAACTACATAATGATGGTGGAAAGTAGAGACTGAGTAAGAGACAGGAAAAAAATTAAACATTGTGAGTGTGTGTGGTTGTGTATGTCAGTGTATATTCGTGTCTGTGCAGGAGTTTGACAGACGCAGTATGATTAGCTGCAGTTTCTGCTAGCTGTTTATCCCCATTACTGCTGCCAAGGAGCTTACCAGCTAAATTGGGCAAATTCTCGTCCCCTAAACAAATTACTCGCTCTATTTGAGGAGGGAAATCAAATTAAGAAATTAGCACAGATCCAGAACTGTACTCCAGCCAGTAATACATTAGTTCTTAGTTTAGATTTTTTCATTTTTCCATCTAATTTAAGATTTGGAATATCGGTTGGATGCTCGTGCATATGGAGTGCATCTAGTTTGACAAATGTAAGAATAATTTAAAGATTTGATTAAATAGTGAAGTGCATTTGTACCAACGGAACAATGTTGAACATAAGAAGACCAATATGTGTGAGTTTTTTCTTTGTTAATGCCCTCCTGTTTCACCTGAAAAAAATGTTCAGAAATTCTGCATTAGTACTGCAGAGAGGTGAGAGTTAGATGAGTTTTTATAAAGCTTCTGCAAATCTGTAGAAAGAAGCAAGAGCTGTGACTTCAAAGAAAGTCTCATGGAGCTTAATATATTAAGGGAAACTGTTTTAAATTTAAAATGGTCATTTTAATGAAACTAGATATGAATTAAACAGTTGTCCCAGATTTAAGTGTGACAGTATGACTAAATGGTTTCTAATGTTTCTCCCTATAAAGGTTTAAACTTTGATGTTGAGGTAGTTCTTGTTAAGACTCAGGATTTTCATCAGCTTAGTGATGAAAACACGGCACAAATTATAGGAATTGTTCACAACTAGAATATCCTCAATGGCAATTCTGCAGTTTTTACTACAAGCAAACTAAATTTGACTGGACAGTAAAACAGGGCAGGGTGTTTATTTCATTCAAAACATGCAAAGAAAAAAAGGTCATTCTGCCCCTTTTATACAATGCACTATCATCACGATCAAAAGAATAAAACACAAATCACCAGATAAAACAGATGCAGAACAAAAAGCTCTCACTTCATTATAAGACACAGGGATTTCATTTATTCTTTACCAGGTGAATAAAATCACAATATAATGAATCTGTCTGTCTGTCTGTCTTTCCGTCCGTCCGTCCGTCCGTCCATCCATCCATCCATCCATCCATCCATCCATCTATCCATCTATCAATCTATCTATCTATCTATCTATCTATCTATCTATCTATCTATCTATCTATCTATCTATCTATCTATCTATCTATCTATCTATCTATCTATCTATCTAAATTTACAAATAAACCCCTCTGAGATGAAGATCTCTTTTGCAAGACCAAGAGGGCAGCAGCACACAGAATAATAGATAATACATGTCAGTGCCAGGCTTTTATGCCATGTTAAAAGAATTCCTTATTGTAATTTGACAGCTGGTCCAGTTCTCTAACATCTGGACAGTTCATTAAAGCAGGAATTTCAGTCCTGGTCTATGTGTGCCTTATGTGGATTTTATCATTTTGGGTAAAGTACATAGTCTGATAAAAATCTAATCACTTCTGTGGCTAAATACAAAACCCAAAACCAGTGAAGTTGGCACATTGTGTAAATCGTAAATAAAAACAGAATACAATGATTTGCAAATCCCTTTGAACCTATATTCAATTGAATACACAGAAAAGACAAGATACTTAATGTTCAAACTGGTAAACTGTGTTATTTTTTGGCAAATATTAGCTCATTTGGAATTTGATGCCTGCAACATGTTTCAAAAAAGCTGGCACAAGTGGCAAAAAAGACTGAGAAAGTTGAGGAATGCTCATCAAACACTTATTTGGAACATCCCACAGGTGAACAGGCTAATTGGGAACAGGTGGGTGCCATGATTGGGTATAAAAGCAGCTTTCCTGAAATGCTCAGTCATTCACAAACAAGGATGGGGCGAGGGTCACCACTTTGTGAACAAAAACTTTTCTGCAATGTGTTGCTGCCATTAAATTCTAAGTTGATGATTATTTGCAAAAGAAAATAAAGTTTCTTAGTTCGAACATTAAATATCTTGTCTTTGCAGTGTATTCAATTGAACATAAGTTAAAAAGGATTTGCAAATCATTGTTTTCTGTTTTTATTTACGATTTAAACAACATGCCAACTTCACTGGTTTTGGGGTTTGTACAATATTTAACATTAATTTCCCACTACAGCCACATAGAAGGACTATCAGCAAGGAATTTGTTGTCCTTGCCGGATAACGAAATATGGAGTCATTTCCTCTCCAGCCAAACTCTCACCACTAGACCCCTCACCAGCTGACTCCTCACCATCAGACCCAGACACCAACACAACCCGCACGGCAATTATCAGTGTTTCAGGAAATGGCCAGGTTCTAAAAAGCTATATATATATTGCAAGAAATTAATTTATTTGCAATGACCTTGTCGTGTAGTTCCTCTCTAGGGACATTCCAGAATTAACTATTTAAGGTGGCTCAGTGGTTGACTGTCATTCACTTTTAGGGTTCAGAAAAGTAGCCTTCCTTGCATCTGCCTTTTCTTCATTTAAAGGCATTTTCTGGAGTTGTTTGCTGAAATTAGGCATACCTGACCACCCTTTATTTGGTTCTTTCATGCACAAACAGTTTATGAAAAACCTAAATTAACCTGTAAAATATATTGCTAAATGACATATATACTGTTTTAATTTTTTTTAGAACTAATCAGTTTTTGTCTTTGTTTATCCATAGATCATTCCCAGGCTTTTTCTCAAAAAACCCTGTAAGAGGTAGAAAGGATTTTACTTCCCCATGTAGTGCCAATAGTGGAAGAACTGGGACATTTCAGTTCCATTCGCTGGACCGAACTACTGACAGGACACCAGCAGCAACCTATGAATTGACACTGCTGCTGGCTGGTTTGGGGAGACGTGCAGTCTCCTTACCAGAGTCTGCTGATCACTTTGAGATAATTTAAACAAATTTTAGTTAAGCCTTGAAAATGTCTATTGTGTTATTTTTACAAGAGACCTTGTACACAAAAGGTTTTTAGTTTTGGGGAAAAATGGAAGGGATAAACTTCTGTAAAGCAATGGATTTATTTGTGTTTTTGAACAGATTTCCCAACTTCTGACACAGCAGTACCCAAAACTTTGCAACTTGGCGGGGGGCTGGCTGCTGTATAAAGCACTTGGTAGTATGAGGCTTAAAAAAGCCATGATCTACCTAATAATTTTCTTAAAGCTCTTTGTTCATATGTTCACTCATGGCTCGTTTCAGGTGGATCAGGACAAAGAAAATTTAGTGTCGTCCCACCCCAAGCTGTTGGCTTTTTTAAAAGCACTAATTGGAGGAGGAAGAAATATTGCCTCTCCAGGGAGCTCTGGACATATCCCCTCTCCCACTGGACGCACATGAATTACAGAGATGCTAAAGGTAATATGCAAAGTTTGTGGATTGGACCTGCCTTTGCAGGTTTAAGCTGTTCATTTTAAGTCCTGTGTGGGCATCTCATCAGCTGAGGATGAGTCAAATCATTCAAGGGTATTTTAGACTTCTTTTTTGTATAATTTTCATTAAGAATCCTAAACTTCATCAAGTGTAAGCCCCACATCTTTGCCTAACCCCCAAATTCCACCGGACGCGAAAGCGCTGCGCCCGACTGTGCCGCACTGCGCGGCGTTGCTGAAGCGCTGGCGCACGCCAAGGCCCGAGAGATTTGCTTCAGGTCTTTTTTCTGTGCGGCCGCTTCCAAACCTAGTAAATTCAATGACGTTAAGAAAGCACCAGACAGGAAGTCACCTTGTGGATAATCCGGAAGTTTCAAAATAAAACACAATGCACGGACTCTTGCACGTAATGTTCTTCAATTACTTGTCATTATGTCAAAACTGGAGGCACGAGCATCAGGTCAGCAGTCGGTCAGAGGGCCATGATGCCTTGGTGCTACAAAGTTCTGTGCACTGAGTCCCTGAACATCGATAACCTGGACAAAGACTGTGTTGCAGATGCCCAATATATTGACCTCTTAACAAGAGTAAGATCATACACATGATGTTTAACCAACCTTAGATGAGTCAGTAAATGTCTGGATTTGACAAATCATGTGGACTTAACTGTTCAGCAAGAGAATTAAGTAAATGAATTAGAGGACAAAAGTGAAAGATAATGAAACCAACAAGCTCTTTAACTCTTACAGCCCTTAATCAAGGGCAGATCATATAATAGTCTACAAAACTAGACCCCCTTTGATCTCTGAAAGCCCTCACACATCTCTTGCATCTGCTACTTACTGCTGGTGGTCTTTTCAATTTCAGGTAGAGAAAGCCCCCGAGGTAACAATTGAAAGTCTCACCAAAGAGATCTTGGCCTGTGGGTACACAGGATTCATCAGTTTGGAGAAAAAAGATGAAGTAATCTGGTATGGTGGAGATCTTAGTGCTCTATGTACATTTTATTACAATATGTGTGTATGTATGTTGACATGAAAGTATCTTTATCAAGAAAGGACACTAGACACTATCATTTGCTTGAATTACTGATTTTTAATAAATAATTTTGACTTAAACATGTACTGTATTTTGTGCGGATCTTTATATTTCAAAAAGGGCTTTTGTCCTCCATGCACACCTAAGACTGTTTCCGATTCTATTGCAAGTTAGGGGTGGCTTGAAGCTCTATGGCTTGCTGGACATCTTGGCCAAATTCCATCTGTCAGCCTTTGTTTGTACCAGGGGTTGACATGAAAGCAAGGTAACTTGTGAAGAATGTTGAACAAATGTTTTGCTTTTTGAGACACAAGTGTTTTACCTTTTCAGTTTTACAGGACATGACTTAGATGTAAAGTTGAGATGAAGTTTAATTGATTGTCTAAATCCATAACACCCAGATTAGCTAAGGCAGACTTGTTGATTGGAACTTTAAAACCATAAACACCCATGGATATGAGACATGAATCCTCTTCATTCGCATGTCAATTGAACAAATATTACTATTTGAAGGGGATGTGAATGGATTTATGTTTGCAAGCATGACATAGTTTCATTCCTCTTACAATACGTGGCCAGCAAATTTGTGACTTGTTAGCACATGGTTGATCTTATAAAAAGAAGACTGAATGTGTCAGGACAATTTGTTTTGTAGCTTTGCATTATAAGTAACATCAGTATGAAAAACTAATCATTTTTCAGTGTCAGGTCTTTCCAAATATCAAAAGCTGCACACCTGAATACAATATTATGATATTGCCATTAAAACTATCATCAGATAAGATGATGTTAGAAACTCTGTTATGTTTATAATGTTCTCTCATAGCACACCTTCTTCATGCCACCTAGATTTTATAGGTCTTTACCTTATGCTGAAATTTTACCTTACATAACACTATTATTATTACATACATTGTCACAGTGCCGGAATTACATTCAGTTCTTGTAGATGTTTCATTTTAAAGCATTTATGCCATGAATTGAAAGACTGTATCAGCCTGTCAAATAAATTATGGTCCAGACTTCATAATGTCCATGAGTGAAGCTGACCTTGGTGGGAAAGGGGTTTAAGCTGATAGCTTACCACAATAGTTTACCCAGCTCATAGTTTCACAAATAAAGAGGTGAGGCTACTTAAAATTGATGCCGTTATTATTGCACTTAAGTTCACATGCGAACACTTACAATACCAACAATTACATTAGCATTGAAATAAAAGTGGTGATAACTCTCACTGACTTACTTCATGCCTTTGACTCTGGTCTCTGTCTATTTTGCCAATGAGTGGTCCTGAAGAGTGGGATGGTCATCGGAGAGACATGGGAGAGGAGCCACCCGGATGGGAGGCTCAGTTCAATCTGGCGAAACCTTCTAGCAACCATGTAGCATTTACCTGATTGGCCAAAAAGATATTCACTTCCTATTGGCTGGGAGCAGCTTTGTTCCATGTGCGGATTTTGTTTCGTGTGTGAGCAGAAAAAATCAGAGAGGAGAGACTAGATTTGAGTTTACTCACAAGGTATTGAAGGACAAATCTGAGCACAAAATTATGAAGTTTTGATTTCAAAACATGCAGATCTGCTCTCAAAGATTAAAAAGTGGTTGCACAATGAAAATGCTTCCCTCTCAGAACTTGAAACATTGCTCTCAAAAATAAAAGCATGCTCTCGCGATAATGATAGGATTTTTATTCCATAGTCATGCAAAGATAATGGCGGCCATGAGTAGTATTGCTGCTACTCTTTAGGCCAGAAATGCTTCCGCCTGCCACAGGATGGCAATTAAGAGACAGGAACGGAAATAAATGTAATTAATAATGGTCTTATTTAGCATACATATTAAGTTTTCGTTTTTATGTATTTCCAGGAATGCTTAAGGCTTTATATGTGGATTTATTTATCATTTATCATATTGCCCTGATGATCTTAAATAATAATATAAATTCATAAATAAATAAACAAGCTGTCCATGGTCCTGAATATTTTGTCCTGACCTATTTACCTTAGCGCAGAGCTGTCTTTTATCGTATCTTTAGGTCAACATAAAGCCCACTGTGACCAATCACTGAGGCCCCTGAATTACTATTGTACAGATGAGTTGCATTTATTTCTAGGGTTTGTTTGGGTATTGCTGATTTAGTGAAGCATTTCACATTTAGTGGACAAAACTTACCTTCTGAGACACAGCCACCAAGTGTATAAATGTCAAAGTATTAAATCTGCCCCTTAAGAAAAAACTTTAAAAGATTTATTATGAGTTTTTTTTTTCAGTTTTTTTTTTCTATTAGTTTTATCATGTCTTCTCTCTCAAACTCTGAAAGTGAAGCTGCCTTGCATGTATGATATTTGCACTAACATAACAGAGAGTAGGCAGGTCAAAGAGGTGAAATCATGTTATCTGTAAGGCTTTTCCAAAGTTCTTGCAGATCTTTGACCAACACTTGTAAGGAAAAAAGAGGGCTTCTGGTGGAATAATGCAAAAAAAAAAAAAGAATAGAGGAAAAGAAGGTGAAAAAATAAAATGATGGAATCAGAATGCAATAAAGAATTTATGATGGCATGATAAAAGCCTGGGAGATAAGTCACCCATCGTACTCTAAGCTTGACTTTTTTACTGTTCATTTCTTCTTTTCCTTCACTTACATGAAACAGCCCTCTACCCATCTCTCTTCTGTCTGTCGCCATTCTCTCGTTTCTCTCAATGCACTCTCACCTGAACAAGATTAATCGCTCCAGTCGAGTCACATTACCTCCCAGCCAAAACCCAACCTCCCCACATGCACATACAAACCGATCACACCAACACACACATGAAGAGATGGATGGCAAGAGAGGGGGCTGACTGGTGAGCCAGAGATGGAAGGAGATGGAGGGTGGAGGGGGTAGTGAGGGAGTTGAATGCATGGATGGACTCCTCATTAAACTCATCACATTATTTTAGCCCCATGCTTTATTACACTTAACTGGGACACTAGGCACTCAGTCAGACACACACATTTCTGCGCACATATCCATCCTGAGCTGTGAGTTTGCCATAATGTGTTTATGACGTAACACGTTTAATTTAAAGAAGAAGATGATTCATGGCCCCTGATAACAATGCTTCATCATCCTGCAGCACCTATAGCATAAAAAGGGGCTGCACAGGGCAGGACAATTGCTGCTAATGGGATGCTGATCATCTCATAACTGTGAAAATGGGCTAACATGCACAGCCCCTGATGCAAATGTGTGTGTTTATCTACGCATGTTTATTCAAGATTTCCTGCATTTTTGGTGTGATTAGGTGTGCACACTGGGGAGCATAGGTGCTCTAATGTGTGTCTTGTGCGTGTGAGAGGGTGAATATTGATCTATGGCTCTGTGCTCCATCACCCTGCCAAGCATAATAAGAAAGAATGGACCACTGAGCAGGTGCTCTCCCTCTGCTGACTTATAAACATATGCACTGGAGTAAACACCTCAATCACTGCAAGGGGGCAAGGCTCTGTGAATTAATAAAATTTACATTCTCCTGTGTGGGAATAATAGATTCTTGGTTTTAATGCTTGCAATCTCTTTGTTGTTTACAGTGAGTAAATACAAAAAAATACCTGGGCAAAACAAGATCAATGTGTAGGTTAAATAGGGTCAGAACAGCCATAAGTGAAAAAAGAACAACTTAATGAATAAGTCTATCTGTAGACTGTATTTTATTTACTACACTCCAAACACAGTAGGGATGGTCACACTGTGTTCTCACTTTTCACCTCATGGACACATCGAGGATATCTCAGAAGAACATGTGAAACGCCTTCATATTTGTTTAAATTTCTATGATGTGTCAGTATGAAAGAGCAAAATAATAATTTAAAAGCATATTGGCATGTTTCTTCATCACTGTTTTCAGATGATTCCATGAGCTACCTTCCTGTTCCAATTTTGGGAACATTTTTGTATCAAAGATCTTAGCCCTGCAAATGTTAATGTTAATCCTTGCCCAGTCCAAAGATTCCATAACAACAAGAAAGTTTTAGAAAGTTTATGAAAACATGTGTTTAATTAATCAATCAATCAACCTTTATTGTATAGCACCAGTTCATAACAATGTTATCACAAGGCACTTTATTACAGAGCAGGATGGAGACATACTCTTCATTTTATAGATAAGCCATTGTGCCACATACAAATATATATACATACATTAAGAGGTGTATCCATCCAGGCAGAGACAAAGGGACTTAAATCACATTTGTCTCTGTTGAATATAGACTTAGTCAATCTTTATTTATATAGCACCATGACTATTGAATATAAGTTAATTAAAGGTAAGGTCCTTGAAATGTGGCATCTCATATTCAAGAGGATCCTCATGTCTATGTGGTTGTAAAGATAATTACTATGGATGTATAATCTACATCAATGGACAGAGAGATCAATCTATATTAAAATTAGCAATAAGTGGCGGACAACTTGCTAAAAAATTTCAGCCTTTAATCTGTGATTATGAAAGTGAATAAGTAGGTGTGCTGCTGAGAAAACAGAATTACCACCTACAATTACCAAGGGGCAAACTCAGAGTGGATAAGACGACCAAGACGGCATTGGATCATAAACAAAGATGTCCTCTGTCATATTGACAATTTATCTGAAGGCTAGAGGAAATGCTTTTCTTGTGCAAACAAAGGTAAGGTCTCAATCATAGAGCTGATCATTTTTATTTCCACACTAAAATTCGAACATCGTAAAATTTGGTCATTTTTAACAATCAGCGCCTCTCAAATTCATTTAGAGTACCTGAATTATAATTCCTATTTTTCACCATGATTGTTTTATGATTTCTTAACTCAGATGATAAAATGAGAGGCATGGCTGTGGAATTTATAGAGAGCATGAGGGACACTCATATATCAAAACAGTTTGTTCAAAGTAAGCTGCATTGTTCACTCAGTATAACAAAATGTGACAATACTGCACAAAAGTTAATCTCAAGCCTTCTCAACCATCACTCCATCAGTAAGTCGTGGACTGCACTAGGGTTCAGGAATAAATCAATGAATCATTGTTCCATGCTGAAAAAACAAAGCAAAACAAACAAAAAAAAACCCTTCAGTTTGATGGATGTGAAATTTAGTTGTTTCTTCTTCCACCCACAATCAAAACTTGACTGGGGACTGTCCAGATTAAGGTCTCTAAGTTGTCATCCTTTCCTAGAAAATTCTACAACTAAAAGTCCCAAATAAAAGCTCATATTTACTACTATGAATGAGATGGATATTTTCAAAAGTCTGTGGCTCTTGGCAAGTGTCTTAAGTGTCATACCTCATAATCCCAAAAAGGGACACCCTTTCCTCCCACAGCACTTCTAAGTTCTTCTCATATTCTACATGCCACAAACTCCTGTCCAAATTGTTTATCCCTGGACTCTTTCCTTTTCCTCCTCAGTCTTTTTCTCCTTTGTCATCTGACAGAGTTGTTTTTCTTTCTTTTTTAACTGTCAGTGTTACTTTTTCCATGCCTTTTCTCCTTCCTTCTATTTGTCTTTTCTGTGCACCGCAAACACATTTCACTCTTCTCTCATGCCTTCCCTATATGGTCCACCACTTACATGGCTGTCCATGGCTGCTCATAGCATCATAATCCTGTCAATCAATCAGAGGTAATATAGTTTTATATGACATGTGTCCCTGTGTCATTGGCCTCTGATAGACAGGGCTACACCCACCATGGGCACTTTGTGAAATGAACCTCCCCTCAGAATGAAAACAGTTAATAATATATAAATCAGAATGATGACGTTATTGCCTGCTGTAATCTCTTCATGGCACACGTGCTGAAAGACTTACCCTGATAAGGCTTCCACACATGGATTTGCCGAGGGAAAAATAACAAGTAAACAAAGAAAAGGCCACTGAATGAACTGGCTGGCCTCATACACTGTCTTAAAATAAAAGTTCATTAAAGAGGCTACTTCATGTACACTTCCACATTAACTTTCTTACTGTTGGGGAAGTTGTTATGTGCATCTGTTGTTTCATAATTCAGGTTTGAAAACTGAGGTGATGCTTCCCAGTGGAGAGAATGCTGGCAAAATGCTTGTTACCATAGAAATACACGAATTAACAAACAGGAGTAAATTTTGGGATTCAAACAATTCACAACTTCTTTTATTATTTAACATTTTTTATATTTTCTTGCATTTGATACATATTTGACTTGATCAGTTATCTGACCTATTGCAGGAGGCATGAATGAAAGAAGATGATGGATTTTGCATTAAATGATTTTTATTTGGCATATTACGATTAAATGATGAACAAAAATGCAGAAATGTATGCCCTTACAGAGACATATCCCCAACATCCCTGTCACTGAGTTATGAATCAGGTGTTTGGCTGGCAGCTGGTACTTGTGGATAGCCCTGTCTAAACCCTATGGAGTTTAATTTCCTGAATCTTCATGGATTAAAGGTGAAATTGTTGCACAGCGTTAATCTGAACCTGCAGATGGCACTGACAATGCTTTGGCCCATCAGTTTTCACCAGTCTGCTGTAGATAAATATATGAGTAAATGTGATCAAAGTGATTTTGCTTTGACTTCAGATCATCATTTAGCAACTACAGAGCAGAATTTCAATTGACTTAAGCACAGCAAGTTGATTGGTCAAACAGGTTTGTGCATTTAATAAACACTGACAAAAAAGTTCATCAGGTCAGCACCAAAATTAACATCCGAAATAACAACAGCAAGCTGGGTCTATACTGATTAAAGTTTTAAAAATCAAACTGTTGAAAAACCATTCTTAGATCACAACACCAGGCAAAATGATAAAATTGGATTTCAGGGATGTGTGAGGCTAAATCTGGCAGTCCCAGCACCATCAGTCAGAAGATGACGATCAAGTCTTGCTCTGGCTGTCACATGTCAATGTGTACTTGGGCAAGAGACATAACCTCAAGTTGCTCTCACTGCTGCCTCAGTGGCATGTTAATGGGTTTAAATATGGCTCAATGTGTTAGCTAATGCTTTGTTGGCTTATAATGATTGAAACATCTAGTGACTATGAGTATGTACAGTTGCAGGAAAAAGTATGTGAATCCTTTGGGATTACTTGGATTTTTGCTTAAATTGGTCATAAAATATGTTCTGATCTTCATCTAAGTCACATCACAAGACAAACACAGTCTGCTTAAACTAATACCGCACAAAAATTGATACGTTTTCATGTTTTTATTCAACACACTATGTAAACAGTTACAGTGCAGGGTTGAAAAAGTATGTGAACCCCTAGGCTAATTACTTCTCCAAGAGCTAATTGGAGCCAGGAGTCAGCCAACCTGGGGTCCAATCAATGTGATTAGATAGGATGTGTACGTTAAAGCTGCCCTGCCCTATAAAAACCACACACCAGCTGTGAGTTTGCTGTTTCCAAGAGGTATTGCCTGATGTGAACCATGCCTCACACAGAGAAGCTCTCATACCCCTTTTCCACCAAGCTGGTTCCAGGGCTGGTGCTCGTGCTGGTGCTAGAGCCGGTTCACAATTGGTTCAAGTGTGAACCGGTTAAGAACCGTTTGCTTTTCCACAAACTGGTGCCGACCAGAGAGCTACGTCAGTACGTCAATGTTTACGTCTGTATACGTCATGCCAGTTTCCCATAACAACTAGCGAACAACAATAAGCAAAACAATAAACTTACCAGGCTCTGTGGAGGTTTGCTCCATGGTTGTGTCCTCCTGCATAGACTCCAGCATGGCTGTGGCCGAATTCAATGCCCCGGTAGCACTGCACATCGGTTGGTCCCCGAAAAAAGCATCAAGCATTTTTTAATGCGGGCTGTTAAAACGTGGCCAACCATTGCCACTACGGCCCAGCTCGGTCTTCTGGTCCCTATATTCTTTCTACATATATTCTTTATAGGCTATATATATTCTTTTCAATCTGTTTTTCACTTACTCCAACCTCGTCTTTTTAAAAATGGCTCTCTTCCTTGTTTTTACTCTGCTAATGCCGCCCCCACCCCCTGACGTAAGCGCGTAGCCCCTGACGTAGCCTGGTTCTTTCTGCTGGCCCAGCAAAGAGTTGGTGCTTGCTAAGCACCGGTTTTGAGAGCCAGCAACCAGTGCTTAGTCTCTGGAAAACCAAAGAACTGGTGCTCAGTCTGGCTCTAGCTCCAAACCAGCCCTGGAACCAGCTTGGTGGAAAAGGGGTATCAGAAGATCTACAATCAAGAATTGTTGACATGCATGAAGCTAGAAAGGGTTACAAAAGTATCTCTAAAAGCCCTGATGTCCATGTGTCCACAGTAAGACAGACTGTCTACAAATGGAGAGTGTTCAGCACTATATGTATATGTATATATATATATATATATATATATACACATTTATATATGCATGTGTGTGTGCGTGTGTACTTTTAAATCACCTACCCTGATTATATTAGCTTTTACTGATTTGATTTTTTTAAGTTTGACCTCAAAGAACGATTCTGTGTTTGTTGTGCAGTAAGGTATTGTAAAATAACATAGCTCAATTTTTAAAATCATTTACTTATTTATTTAATGTTTAATTAACAGGGACGGTACATTCAACATTGCCACAGAAAATGGAAAATGTGAATGTCTATAAGACGTGTAGCTTCACCTAAATTGCAGTCTTTGTCCCTGGTCGGGATTTAGAGTACAATAAGGTATACAGAATACAGATACAATTATACAAATAAAGTAATACAGCGAATATAGTCAATAAATACCATGAATAAATAGACACAGTTGTAGTAAATTAGAGGCTAAAACACAAATTACATTTCACATTGTAGTAAGATTAAAACTGATGATCAACTATAGGGAAACTCTAAAAGGACAAAGAACACTCCAGTCATCCCTGACTGTGTCTTCCTGGACCATGACTGGAAATCTCCTAGAGACATGTGGCGCCATCAAGCCTGTTTTCGCCCCCTTACAAACTACCATGAACAGACATCGGTGTGGATGTTTACTCTTCTTCCTAAACAGCGATTGGCTGGGACCTAATAATGTGTTCGAAGGGAGTTCGTTCCCAAGTCATATACAATTCTTAGGTGGCACCTAAGCTGACCTTTGACCTCCCTGGCCATTCTGGACCCCTTGTCGGCTCTTCCTTATCTGCTCCAGATGTGGTCTCTGTCTAGCACAGAAAACCACAAAAACTTTTAAACTCTTTAAATGAAATAATGGACATATCTAACAATGTGATGTTTTATCCTGTCATGACAAATGCTTTCTAACGATGTGACTTGTGTGTTTTTAGCTCTAAAGATACCAGAGTTATGAGACTGATGGATTATCACTGTTGAAGAATGCTTATAATAGGATTTCTACACCTTAAGATTTGGTAGCATACTATCCCAAAGGCATGTTAAATGATATGTCTTAAGTTAACCACATCTATTTTGTTTAATTGACTGTTTAATAGGATTTGAATTGTTTAATTCTTTCTTATACTTTACATGTATAGTATTTGGTATCAAATTGATCACCATGAGATTTCCTATCCAGTTGGAGTGCTTATATTGGATGTTTAATCAAAATACAACTTAATATTGGCCAAATATAAAGTTCTTAAAGTTTGTTACTCATCTAATGGCCCTCCCCCTGTGAGTAGCTTAAAACCAGAGGGACATGTGGTCTTCTCCCTCTTGTCTCTGCTTGGTCTTGTCCTCTCTTCTTCCTCCTATTCCTCTTCATCACACTTCTGTGATTTTCGGCTCACATATTTTTCCTTAATTCTTTTGTTTAAGTTTTTGTGACATGCCCGCCGATAAAAGCCAGTAAGCTATTAAAGACTTCAAAGATGTGCTTCATAGTAAATTGACTTTTTCTTATTAATTTCAGAATAGTATTCGTCTTACCAACGAATTCTTGATTTCTTTGGAATTAGTTACAAATCAATTTTTTTATACAATCGAGACACCAACGCCCCAAGCTCCAGCTTCACCTTGAACAGAACCTGCCAGTCCAATCTAAGACTTCTCTCCCGGGAAACCTGGGACAGACCTGCTCACATCGGAACAACCTCCCTGGATCCATCGCGCTGGATAGAGTGTGAACTTCAGCCCTCTGGGCCGACTCCAAACCAGAACGGTTCTTCTCTCCAGCAGCCCCGGACCAGATGAGGCCCGATTCGTAAGATGGTTCTATATTCTTTCAGATGGGCTTGAGTGTGTCTTGGTCAATTCAACAATAATTTCCCTTTTATTTGACCTTTCAAAAGTAGGTTAATTCGGAAATGAATCCTCTATAACCACCCCATATGCTTAAATGTTCCTTGAGGGTTCATATCTTCTTTCCTGATTGACAGCATCATTGATTGAGTATAACTCCAACATTTATTCCTTCTTAAGTGTTTTTTTTATTTTATTTTGTCTTATATATTCATTTTAATAAATCACCCTTATATATTTAAAGTTCTGTCTGTTGGTATTCTACTTGGAAGATTGACATCACTGCGTGAGAGTTCTGTCTTTAGATTTGAGATTGATTAAACTGAAAAGTTTGACCTAATTGATTAAACAACTAAAGTTTGACTTAATTGATTTATCTCATTTAAATGAAATAATTAATAAATCAGCTAATGAAGTAAATTTAGCCTTTTTTGTATAAAAAGGATGGTGCTCCTTTAATTAACGAGAGCAAAACTGGTTATGAAATGAATATTAATTTCTTTAATTAATATCCAATAACACCCAGAAAATAATCGCTACAACATCAAAGATTACTAAAATAGGTATACTGATAATTACTTGTGAGAAATTTATGTAGACATTTCTGCTGCTGTTTAAGCAACTGTTTAACTTTTGCACTGAACTTTTTAAGTTCTGTTTGAGATTTCATTTCAGATGGTAAGGAATTCCATAGGTGTATGCCTTGCACTGAGAGGCATGACTGCCCAAATGTTGTCCTGCACCTTTGGATTTTACAGTTTTGTTTAGTTATGTTCCTTGTTATTGTCCTACAGCTGTCTATCCTTGTAAAGTTCTGAGACATCACTTGTGGAGCCAGTCCCTTTAAGCACTTGAATTGATTCACTTATTGTAAAATGCTCAAATGTTATCATGAATTTCACTGCAATTGAGCCACAGCCAATAGAACGTGTTTGGGTTACAACCAACAAAGCATATTCAGATGATTGGTTCAATCACCTGAGCCAGATGATTTGACCATTATTTTGTCTGGCCTATTAGATATTGTAGCAGGCCGGCACTACTGACAAAGAGTTACATAAAAATGTATACCACTTTGTTGAACAAACTATCACCAAAACATGTCCAAAGTGCAGCAAAAATATCAATTTTTACTGAGAATGCTTTCAGTGTGTAGTTTTTTTCATTTGATAAAGAAATAGGGCCCAGACCAGGGAAAATGTACTTGTGGAGAAGTTGGCAACAATGTTTTTCTCTTTTCAAGTGACTTCTTGCAGTTGTCTCTCTCCTAGCTCCCACCTCCCCCTGCCCTCAAGGACACTGATTGGTCCATGCCACTTATGGCCACTCGTAGTCGTAGACTGAGGCTTGGAAAGACAGATCTGTCTGCTTACACTGAGTCAGATACAGCTGCTGTGCAAGATTAACTGAAGATATCATTTAGCACAAAGGCAATAGCTACATTTTGACGCATTTAAATGTTGCTGTGCCAAATAAATCCAAAGTTTTTAGCTTATTTTCCCCTCATTAATATTGCTTAATGGAGAAGATGTGAAGAGGGAGATTCCTGCTCTCTCCACAGGTCTTACTGTGTTTTCACAGGCTTGCAGAGCTGTGTTCTTTCTCCTCCTGCTATGAACTAGTCTGCAACTTCCTGAGAGTTACTTGCAGACACTTGCAGGCCTGAACCACAGCAAGCATAAGACAAGCCAACAACTCCAATAAATTCATCCATACATACATTATCTACACCAGTTATCTCTTCTGAAGTCACAGGGGCTGAAGCTAACACTGGGCAAGAAGCACCTTGAACCAGTCGCCAGCCTATGATAGGGCCACATGGCAAAACAGACCACCAATCACACTCATACCTAAGGGCAATTTGGAGTCATCAATTAACCTAATGAGCATGTTTTTGGTCTGTGGAAAGAAGCCGGAGTGCCCAGAGAGAACATGCAAACTCCACACAGACACTGACCAGCACTGGGATCACACCAGTAACCTTCTTGCTGTGAGGCATGCACACAACTTGCAGCGCCACCATGCCACCCTTCTGATAATTTCAAAAGGTTTAACTGGGAGAAAGACTGCTGTGAAATAAATAGATAAAATATGTAGTTACTTTACACAAAGCAAAATCACAGGAGGTGTGCACTCATGGAAGACTCTTTCAGGGTTTATTCGGACTTTGTAAGTTTGTTTGTGACCTTAAAATCAGTCGAGCAGTGGTTCGTGCAAAGGGAGTTACACATTTTTTCACCATAGGATATTTGCAATGTTGCCTCTTGCAGGTTTTTTTGACTTCCACTGTTAAAGTTCGTTAAAAACATGTTGACTATATGAGTGTCATGCCCTCTGTTTTTCTCCTGCCACAGTGTTTGTGTGTGTTTGTGTTTGAATGATGGAATGCTACCTGGTGTGGGGGGTTTGGGCTGGAGTTTCAGCAGTTCTTCATCTGCAATCAACTCTGCTACAAATAGCCTACTGGGCTCTTACTCCACCAAACTGTCTGTCTGTCAGTTGGTTTAGTTAAAACCTCTTGCTTAGATTCTCTTTTGTATTAGTCTTCAGACTTTAACCCTTTTATCCACCCACAGTTTCCTAGCTCAGCTCCTGCCTCCATCTGACTCTTGCATCAGTGCTCAGCTTTGGATCTCTTGACATCTGAGTCATCTCATGCCTCAACCTGTGAACCACCTCATCTCTGGACCTCTGCAGCACTTTTCTCTGGATCACTGCATTTGACCAAAAACTCAGACCAATCTGCCCTGCCATTTACAGGTTGCGTGAATTGGGAGGAATACTCAAAGATATTACATGTTTGAGCACAAAATTGCTGAACATTTATAAAATGCTATGAAGTTTCAAGAAAAAGATATTTCTATATATTTCCCAAAAGTAATTTGTGAATATGCATGGGATCCCAGTTCTAATGTCACAACATGATGAGTGCTTCTTGCACACACATGTTGCTCTAATTTATGTATGACAGAATAATAGTTTATGTAAACTAACTGCTGAATTATTCATGCTCCACATGCCTATCATCGAAAAATTTCCTGCTGTGTGTTTGTGCATGAGTACATTTCTGACAATGTGTGGTGTTGTGTCAGCTTTGCGATTGTGTGTTTTTAAAGGTGTACCAATAAATTAATAAATATATCAATCTTTATATGTACAGCAACAATTCATTTCAAATGTTATCAAGATACTTATCAAAGCTCTGGGCTTAATTCCTTGATATACTGTTTCATCCAAAAACATTATTTCACTTTGATTACACCACTATTAAGCATTTAGCAAAATTACAGACACACATAACTCATAGAGAGCATGGACTGAGAGCAGAACCAGATCGATGTTTAAAATCCATCTGTTGGAAGGGCATTGGGATTTGATTGACAACAAACAAAAAAATAAATAAACTTGAACAACCATGTAGGAGTTTTATGCCAAATCTGTAGGTGTTGAAAACCACTCTTGACTTAAAAAGAACAACTTTGCTCCATCCATAAAATCCAGGGAAGTGTTTTTGAGGTAGTGCCTTCACAAAGAGTTGGTGAACATTTCATCTGATAACCTATGACTCACCCCGTCTTTCGATGCAAAATGAAAATTGTGCCAAGTTTTATGGAAAGTTTTAAACATCTTCTTGAGATCAAACAAAGGCTGACCAAGAAACTCCATAAACAGACCTTTGACCCATGGAACTAAGTTGGTTCATACTTATGTGATGTTGGGCATTTTTGGAGAACTGAAGATTAGTTTAAAGTTTGAAGAAAATCCCACAAGTCTTCCACAGTCTTCCACAGAGTCTTGCCTTCCACAGCCAGTGGAGCACTACTAGACTCTGGGACCTTGACTTTTCTTCAATCACTTTCAAAATATTTCTATTGTACCATTACATCCAAGTAGACATGTTCATAGGCTGATGAAAATCTCGTCAAGTGTTATAGACTCATTATATTTACAAGAAGACCTTTTAGCTCTGACCTCCAACGGGAAGTTCATCCATGAATCTGAGCAGACACTTATTGAAAGTTTAATTAAAATTTCTTAAGGGATTACTTTTTGAAGATGATGCATTCACAAGATTGAATACAAAGGAAAAGCAAGAAATTCTGAGGCCTTTAATGTTTGACCTTTAATATCTAAAACCCTCCCGTCTTTGTATGAATCAAACTTAGATGTCAATCTAAGTTTAATTATTTTACCCATGTGTTGTTACTGAGTTGACCAAGAGGCTCCATGACATTTACCTCTGACCCTTTAAGTTCTATCAGTTCATGTCGGTATCATGGTTTACTTCTGTGCAAAGTCTGAAGAACATCCCTTGTCATTTGATATTGCATTTACAAAACAGTTGTGAGGAGTCTCCCTCTCTGTCCTGTTCTCCCCCTCCCTCATTTGTTAGACATTTGTTAGCCTGGCATACCGAATAGACCATTCAATATATTTCACACCTCCATATCAAAAAGAGCTCATTAAAAGTGTTTGGGGAGGGCAGAACCTTTCAGAAGCATTTCTGGCAGGTGATTGGATGATTGTTTTGTCTATCATATTTATTATGGACCAATCAGAAAATGCCATAAGCAGGCACTACTGTGCCACAGAATTTGAGCCACCTCATAAAACAAACTTCTATCAAGAAGTTTTTTTGTGTTATTTCTTTTAGTGAGGCAAAGAAACATGATCCAGACCTGATAAAACTGCTACTGAAGTTGTTCAGCAGCAGCTTTTTTTCCTGTTGGAGCAACCACTTCCTGGTGTTAACTCGCTCATAGCTGCCACCTCTTCATACCCAAAGGACTCTGATTGGGTTGTGCTGCTTTGGACCACTTGATTGGCTTGTTTACAGACACTGAATCAGGTGGATCCAGCTGCTGCACAAGGTTAAAATGTGTGCATAGTTTGATAAAAAAGCAATTTAAGCATTTTTAAAATATCACATTAACAGTAAACAGGTGACTTAAGGACTCCATGACCTTGACGTTTGACCTTTCAACCCTTCAAAATCTTTTAATTTCATCTGTTCACCTAATTGAATATGTGGCCAAATTGCCCCTTTAAAGCTGATTGAGATACAGTATTTAATAGGCCTCATCTGCACAAGTCAATGCAGGTCAGCATGTAAAAATGGACAGCCTTAAACAATGCTTTCAGTCAGGCTTTGGCTGTCTCCAGCAATGAAGTGTAGAAATTAATGGGGAAGTTAGCTATAATTGCAGTAATAATGACAAAAGTATAACTGGTATCAGAAGGAACACGTAAAACGGAAAACTGACCTCATGTGTTTCTGTTGTTGAATTATTTTCATCAGCTCAAGATGGGCACCTGGTCTCGACCTCATACAGTACACATAGGCAGCCTGAATCAAAGCAGACTGGAATGAAAGTCTTTTAAACGCTGTAAAGGGAACGCAATTAAAGGCCACAATACAAGAAAAACAAAAAGAAAAAACTGTTGGAATCAGGGAAACTTTTGCTGCAGTGGAGGATACACTGTCCTTTGTTTAAAGAAAGTTTCATGTGTGCATAAATCAAATGACTGAGCTGAATATGTGATTATAAAAGTTCAAGGTGAGACTTTGCACTAGCAGTCCCCTTGATTCCTCCAATCCCATAGTGCATTGCATGTGCTGTTTCTGCTCTACTTCTTTTTTGCCTGTCACTCTTCTTTCTTTCCCATACTCTCCTCTCCTCTTTCAGTAGATGTCACTGCAGTTCCACCCCAACCATGGGAGCGGGCGGATTGCAATGCATCGTGGGACACAGACAGCTGCAGGTGACGATAGTGGTGACGAAAGGGACTGTAGGGGAGGGAAGAGGTGTGGGAGAGATACAACAGGGGAGGAAAGGAGAGATAAATGAAGGGGAATGGGGGAATAGTGAAGAGACATCGAGTTGGTCTGTACAGGATGCACTCTAAGTTGGAAGGAGACAAATATACCATATTTATATTTCATATAAATCATGTTTTTTTTCTATCTCAGTCTCAATGAATATACATTTAGTGCACAAGTCCCAAAACTATTTAAAACAATGACATCTAGAAAAAGTCATCTTTATTTCAGAAAGCAATTAACTGTCATGCCCTCATCTCTATCAGTAAGTAATGAAGAGATAAAGTGATGTATCATGAGGGGAAAGGGAGAAAAGATAGAGGTGTTGTTGACTCGTCTCTGTCACATAGATAACAATCTGCCCGCTCTCCAGTGATCCACCACTTCTCCTGATTAGAGATCTGTTTAATTACTTTATTCAGTTTGGGAAATGAAAATATCGCTGATAATTCAGTGACATTTACAGTTATGAGTTACTTTCCTTGGTGAGTTAGAATTTAGTTTTAGGTCCGTTTGTTTGTAAGCACCATTTCGGTGGTTAGCAGAGAGTTTATACAAAGAAAAATCTCTACCTTAGGACCATGGACTTACTTCCAAAATCCAAATACAGGAGTATTCTTAAGGATGTTATCAGACGCTTAACAGTGACATTTAGGAACACAGATGGCTAAAGGTCTTGTTAACACTTCGTATAAAGCCCCCCCCCCATGCCTTATCAGAATACTCTAAGCATGTTTATAATGCATCAAAAAGTCTTATGATGTGCTTATAATGCCCTAACATAATTCGTATTTATTCATGATATCAAATATAGGTTATAATAATGCAAAAGTTTATTATAGTGTGCCTATAATTATAAGAAAGATATATTGTATGACAAATTGTTTGTAAGTCATTATGAGTGATTATTGTTTGGTTTAAAGGTCCATATTTTGATCCTTCTCTGCAGTTTAACATGGATCCTTGATATCTTCATAAAACCATAGTAACATGCTGTGGTCCAAAAAGCCTATGAAAAAAGCACAGCTGCATTCTTTCCACACTTACATACTGCTCTGTTCAGAACGACTAGTTTTGAAGGCAGTCGCCGTAATATGCTAATGAGACCAAGCAGAGCTGTGACCAACACAGTACGTACAGGGACTTCACAATAGACCTGCAGAAAATCTTGAGTGAATAGGAGCACACTGCCACTCCAGCCTTGCTCCGCTTACAGCCCTGAACACACACAAACTGCAAATTTATACCAGAGGGACACGGCCACAATTTAGCCTACCTTTTGGGCTAATGTTAGCACAAACGCAGGGGTAATGGGGTGAGTAAAGGACTGGTTATATTCAGTCAACTGTCAAACCTACCTTAACTAATGTAAGAATGCACATACATTGAAGTTTGTCCTTTAGACTTACATGTAATTTGAACATTGACAAACATGTCGAACGGTTACCTCTGGTTTACTTCTCCCTGGTGTTAGCAGTAACTTGTAGCATTGAGCAAATAAATACTACACAGCATTAAAATACTCATATTTCCATCAACAGGCCTGGCGATAGATGTTGGTACTGAACTCAAATTCAGAAAAAGCCTAGTTGCCAGTCCTGTGTTGAACTGACTGAAGTTGGAGAAGCAGTGGGACATGAAGTGATTAGCACACAGCCACAGCCAACTGGAAGTGGCACATTCCCTTCAAAAATAAAATCAATCTTTGATGCTCCGAGGCTGGTACCTTATATGTGAAGATATATGTGGCTGTTTACAGCCAGCAACTGAGCAGTGATAGTAATTGGGTCTAGATGCGGTGTACTCTGATCTCTCACTACAATGTTAACAAAATGGCGGCACTCCACATTGAAATTTCTGAAGCCGCGGTGGCAGACTTGTGCATATAAAATGCTTGTTACATAACAATGTATCCACAGACTGAACAGCGTTTTGTGTCTACACTTTAACACATTAAACAGTTTGACTAGAACAAAGGACAGGTGAAAGAGCATGGTCCCAACCAATGCTGCTTAGAGCTGTTAATTTGACTTGTCAATGTCAATAAAAGTGTTGTTCACTCTGTAACTGAGTATGGAATAAAACAAATTTAATACACATTAATTACTTGATATCTGAAAAAAAGTCTACTTTTCTAAACAAAATGTAAAAAACTTAAGGTATGAGGGCAGTATTTGGGGGTGTCCTTTCAGAGTTAATTCCTTCGAAAATGCTTGTGCATTTTAATTGTTAAAAGCAATAGAAACACTGACCCATTACCCATGTCTTTGCTCTGTAACATAGATTTTATGTTCCTCCTTTTTATTTTAGCTCTGTCATTATTTTTAATGTTTGTATGTTAATAAGCACAAATCATATACAACAACCTTTTTTTCAGCTGTTTTACAAAATTATAAGAAAGTCAAGAGTTACAAACTTATCGTGCACAGGTAAACAGAAGGGCAGTCTGCAGGATTGTAAAACTTTCAAAGATGAAAAGATGACGGATCGGTTCAAAAAGAGAGAGAACTATTTTTCTTCCAATCTACTTCCTATTGGTGTAACTTTCGACCTTCTCTTAGTTTGTTATTATACCTGTGTTCGTTTCTTATAGGTTTCTTCTGTGATATACCACCTAGTTGTGTTTCAGGTATTTCATTTTCTTGCTCTCTCTCTCTTGCTCTCCATCCTTGTGTTTCTTTTTTCATTTTATGTTTCTTTCATAAGTGCTTTCACATCTCCCCCTATGCTCCCTATAGTCATTGTCTTGAACTAGTTCGGGGTATTCAGTTAAAAGTCACAAATGTCCAGTTAATAAAATTTCCTCCAATGAAAGGTCTGAACCAAAGTCCAGTTCTGTCTTAAAGCCTTCTCCTAAGCCTTCATTTTCATGATTTCAGTAGTATTAATTATTATTTTTTATGCAGGATATGTTTTATTGAGTGCACATTTGGCTTTTTTTAAAGTGTATTTTTGGGCATTTTGTGCCTTTATTGAAAGGAGAGAGACAGTGGATGGGCTCGTGAAAGGGAGTGAGAGAGTAGGGGAAGACACTCTGTGAACTGGTCACAGTGGGGATTCGAACCTGGACCGGCAGAGGCAAGAACATGGGGTGCCTGGTTGCTAACCACTCCGCCAAACCAGCACCCCCACATTTGGCTCTTTTACCATAAATGAAAATAGTTGCAAAAAGAGCCAATTTTTTCTGTTAAACTAAGAGGTCCCAGCCAAGAATTTAAGGCCTACACATCAAGTTAGAAAGTCAGCATCATCAGAAAATAATAAATACAAGGCAGCACTTTTGTAGAAAAAACACAAGTGCATACAGATCACTGACTAAATAGTTTTTCTCTTTGTTTTTCTCAAATAAGAGAGGTCACAGCTTTAAAAAAAGAAAGACCTAAACTACTACTAACAAAGTAAACATCTTCAGAAAATAATCAATACAAGGTAGCTCTTTTTGTTAGGAAAAAAAGTGCATACAGAGCACTGACTAAATATTTTTTCTCCTCATTTTTCTTAAATAAGAGAGGTTACAGCCTATGAAATGAAGACCTACACTTTAAGTAACAAAGTCAACATCTTAATAATTCAAGAAATAAATTCTTAAAGTTTAATCAACTGTCATCTTTAACTGCTTTGCCATTGTGTTGTTGCAATATAATGTAACAAGAAAAGGAAAGGAAGACAAAGAAAGAAAAATATTTTATTTGAGCAAGTTCCAGATTTCTCTCTCTCTCTCTCTTGGTCTTTCAGTCTTTCTCTCCAATACACAAACAGCACTACACACACTGCATGAACCCACACTAACACAGGCTAATAAATAAATAAACAGGACAGTGTTGCTAGAACTTGCAAAATGTGAAAAATTCTAAAGCACACTAGAGCTAAAAACTGTAGAACTGAAACAATGAAAATAACACCAACAAATGATAAACTCGACTAGTAAGCAATTAGAAAGAGAACAGGATCAGCCCTGTGGATGGTACAGCACCACTACAGCGCAAAGGCTCTCAGGCCTCATCAGTATTTCCCTCACAGGTCGACAGCTAAGCTTGCAGGTGACAAGGGTCTAATGTTTTTGCACAGGCAGTTTATTCATCACTGCCTCCTGTTTGCTGTGTGTGGCTGCTGCAGCTCATGCTGCAAACCCGACGGCGGCGGGTAAATCACCTCCGCTAAATGAATCATGTCTCGTTTCTCTTTAGTACTTCATTTAACAACCTTATAAGCCTCAGAAAACAGACAGAACCTGTACTCAACCTATAACACTGATGGGACGACAGGCTTCTGATCAGACCACAATAGAAGTTCTAGTGTTAATTGGAGTAGCAGTGCCAGCTGTATATCCACGACTGTCGGATGAAATGCTCAAATAAAATCTACTTTTGTGAATTTATCAGAGATAGGTCACGGGTCTGGATGGAACCATCACTTAGTCTGGTTCCGGACCGGCGTCGGCCATTTGGTGATGCCTGAACTAGTTACTCACACAGGTGTGGTGAGGGCTGTTGATTCCATTAGTTTTAAGATCCAAAGAAACAGATAGCAGATTAGAAAGTTTTTCTCTGACCACACCAACAAAATCTTGAGAAGATATCCAACCTTTTATTTAAACCTGTGTGGGTTCCCAAGGCCTTTAATTTAGCTTTAGGCTCTCTTTGTGGGAGACCAGATCTTGTGTTCATCAGCTTGATCTACTAAACGTTTGCTTGTATAAAAACATGTGCAAATTTGATAGTGTGTGCAAAGCTGATCTACTAACAGGGTGCACTGAGGATTGCACCTTTCAAATGAGCAAAATAGCGCACACAGACCATTTAGCATGTTTGCCTTCACGAACATGCAGAATACTTGCAGATGATCAAAACACATAAAATGAAAAGCAGGTGCAAAGAAGGATCAATACTCATAGAGAGCTGCAGTCATTGTGGTGAGAAACGAGGGTTGCATAAACTGAATATTTTCCATCACTGACTGAATTTTTTGATGAAAAACAGAAAGATTTGGAAGTTGTTTGTCATTTTAATGGACTGAAAAAGAAGAACAGTTCAGTGTGCCATCGTATTCATGCAAATGCACACTTAAAGATGCTATGAGTTTCTAAGTAATTACAAAAAAAGTCTCACTTTTAAATATATGCATGATTGAAATACACACTTTAAGATGAGTTTTATAGCATCAAAATAGGTTATCTGTAAATGCTATTCCTTCGTCTTAGAGCACCGGGCTGTAAGTAGAGATATATAGCCGGTTACAAAACTACGATACTAAGTTTTCCAAAAATTGTCACGTCTTTTGGTGCGTTCCAGTTGTAATCAGAAGTAGGAATTTCCAAGTTCCGAGTAGGAAACTGCAACTGGAATGTTCCCTGAAGTCAGAATTTCCTACTGGGAACTCGGTGAAACCTCGCCACCCCCGAGTTGACAGTCGAAGATGGATGCCCCCAGTGTGAACAGTTATTTAGCTCCTGTAATAATCAATTTATTTGCACTTCTGATTGGGGTGTGTCACTCTAGATCAGCTGTATACATAGTATTGTTAGAGTTATACTTACAAAAATGCTGCCATCATGATAATCCCATTCTTCATGTGATATTTGTGAACAACAACGCAGGGTGTGCTAACAACAGCTATCAATAGCCTGGTAGATCAGCATGATTTTTTCCGACTTCAACTGGAATGCCGATCGGAGATGATGCCACTCTCAGTTCCGAGGTTATTGGAACGCAGCATTGTGACAGTCGCCACGCGTGCTCATGGGTAGCAGAGTCTTTATGATGCCGGAACTAGATTCTCCTATAGCACCTTTAAAGTAAATAATCTCTGCTTTGCACTCTTAATACACTGTAGAGGAGGTCATTTAACCTTTGTAAAAAAAAAAAAAAAAAAACAGCCTCTAAATTCACTGTCAGTCCATGGAGAGTGTCATGCAGTCAGCTCTGAGTGACAAACGGAGTGATTATGGCTATGGAGTTTTTCTTTTAGCACATAGACTAAACAACTTCCTCTGTGATGTAGAGCGCAAAGCAGGGAGGGTTTACTTTACATGTTAGTCTTCATGGCACACAGGATCGTACCTCTTTTTCCAGTCCTTCATACTGATGGACAGCCTCCAAGTGCTTGTTTTTCAGCAAAAAAAACATTCATTGATGGAAAACATTCCGTTAATGTGACCCATTTGCCACCATGATCACAGCCTCCCATTCGTCATACTATGCCCTTTTTTGTCCCTGCTTCAAGCGTACTAGGTTCAGACACAAAAACACTGCGCACAATCAGTTGTGAGTTTGATAAATCTCATTGCGGGCGCTAACTGATTACTTTTGCATCTCCTTCTCAGCATTTTGCGTATTCTGATCATCTACAGTCATGGAAAAAATTATTAGACCACCCTTGTTTTCTTCAATTTCTTGTTAATATTAATGCCTGGCTCAACTAAAGGTACATTTGTTTGGACAATTATAATGATACCAACAAAAATAGCTCATGAGAGTTTAATTTAAGAACTAAGAACTATTCATTTTCCATGGTTTTCTTGATAATAACCAAAATTACTTAAATTCTTACATCAATAGCTATGGCATTGTACCGCCAAAAACACTACTTTTAAGCATTCCATGTTTTCTTTTCTGGTTTGCTTTAAACACATGATACACACAAGAGTTAATACTTGATTGCATAACCATTGTTTTTGATGACTGCAGCCATGCGTCTTGGCATGCTCTCCACCAGCTTCTGACATTGTTCTGCTGTCACAGCAGCCCATTCCTGTTGGACAAATTCAAACAAATTTTCTTTGTTTTTGGGCTTGTGGTTCTCCATTTTGAGTTTGATGATTTTCCACAGGTTTTCAATTGGATTAAGATCTGGTGATTGAGCAGGCCAAGGCATGGTGCGAATGTTGTGGTTCTCCATCCAGGCTTTAACTGGCCTTGCCGTGTGGCAAGGGGCATTGTCTTGTTGGAAAATCCAGTCATTCGAGGCAGGAAAGAGTTTTCCAGCTGATGGAAGAAGACTGTTTTCAAGGGTAGTCCTGTACATGACCTGGTTCATTCGGCCTTCACACAATTGCATTTGCCCTGTTCCACTCAGACTGAAACAACCCCAGATCATGACTGATCCACCCCCATGTTTTACTGTAGGGGCAAGACAGTCTGGGTTGTAAGCTTCTCCAGGCTTCCTCCTAACCAGTAAGTTGGCTGGAGTGGGCATCAATTCAAAATTGGATTCATCACTGAAGAGAACCTTAGCCCAATCATCAACAGTCCAATCCTTGTGGTCTCGAGCAGAGAGTAACCGGGCCTTCCTCTGCCTTTCATTGATGAAGGGCTTCTTGCGTGCTCTGTGTGACTTCAAACCAGCTTCAACAAGTCGGTTTTGAACTGTCCTTGCTGAACAAGTCACATTTCTCGACAGTGCCCACTCATTTTTAAGGTCCCTGGAGGTCTGACGACGATTCCTGACACAGGAATGGATGAGTGCACGGTCATCTCGTGGGGTAGAAAGACGTTTCCTGCCACGGCCAGGTAGCAATTTGGTAGTGCCATGTTCAGCTTGGTTTTTTTTGTTGTAATGAACAGCTGTCTTGGAGATCTTCAGTTTTTTCGCTACCTGTCTCTCACTCATGCCAATTTCCAGCAGTGCCAAGATGGCTGCCTTTGTGGCTTCACATAATTCTTTTGTGTTAGGCATTATGTGAGAGCTGACAACTTCTGAGTTGTGCTACGGCTTGAATGTAAGCAGGAAACCACTCTAGGCCTTTGCATGTGCAGTGCTGCTTGTGACATGAAATAGCCTCTTATATACCCTGGGAATCAATTAAGCTTAAGAATGTCAAATAGGACATAAAGTATTATGTGACCAGCTGCATTTTTTGTTGTGTTCATTGTATTATACGTTTAGTGGTACCAGATATTAGAATGAACAAGAAATTGAAGAAAACAAGGGTGGTCTAATAATTTTTTCCATGACTGTACATGTATTCTGCATATTCATGAAGGCAAACACTAAATGGACTGCGTGTGCTATTTTGCTCATTGGGCAATCTCAATCCTTACCCCCAATTTCCACTGCACACGAAAGCGCTGTGCTGTTTGCTTGTATTTTATACACCCAAACCTTTAGTAGATCAGGCCCTAAGAGCAAGTTTAGAGGCTGCCAGTGCATGGAGAATGTGACGCTGTCAGTGTGTCAAAGGTAAGAGCACCCATGTTGTCTGTTTGTGCGTAACTATAAGACTACTCTTCACATGAGAATTTACTGATGATGAAGCTTTGCAACTATGTGAATGCTGCCATTTAGATTATGTTTGATTGTAGTCGGAAAAGGAAAATTTAGATTGACTAATAGAAATATGGCATGAGGATAAATAAACAAACTTGTCCATCAAAATAACATACAGCAAAAAAATAAATATATATATGTTGCTGTGTGTTTATTTGCCTCCAAAACCATGGCTTCAAACTTAGTTTTTTATTTATGATCCCTCTGCTCTCCCAAGCTCTCCATAGTAACAGTTTTCTTAAATCCTCCTTTAAAGAGGGCAGTCCACATCACATTTGCATCAGCTATGAATTGTGCACGCAGTGATAGTAGATAACCCGCAACGCCCACTAATAGCAGGTGCAATTTTTTTTGTTTGCACATGCAATATGACACTCGTTATTTTGTGTTTTAGTAGATCAGGCCCTTAGGGTTTTGTTTTATTTTGTTTTTACATGATTGGAGTTTTAAAGTGATCCTTCTTACGTTAAAATATCCATTGATTGATCCATTGAACCTGCCTTATGGTCAAGATGGCGCCTGTGTATGGTCTCGCCGCTGCTCGCTTGCTCTTGTGCAAATTTTTTGTACTACACTCAATCCATGCTTTACTGTCAGACTTGCTGTTCAAGGATTGTGCCTATGCTGTTCGAACTTATGATAGCAGCTCTCTCTTTAACATCAAAGAGGACATGGAATGCTGTTTCAAA
Organism: Scarus forsteni; assembly: GCA_036419115.1. Lineage (NCBI taxonomy): Eukaryota > Metazoa > Chordata > Actinopteri > Labriformes > Labridae > Scarus > Scarus forsteni. The sequence goes on along the minus strand of JAZDUH010000331.1, from coordinate 1,015,799 downwards.
GACTGGGACAGCTATAAACAAGCATTCCCCCCACCGTTTGTGTGTCCGCCCACGTCCCCAGAAAAAGAGGCTGTAGGGCTGGCGTGCAGGCCAAGACCATGGTTAGCCGGCTTCTCCAGCTCGGCCCGAAGCTACCGGTGGCTACGGGAAGTCCCTCTCCAACAGGACGCCGCTCGCGCTGAAGCTGCTACATTGCCGCCGCTGATCCCCAGGTCTGTCTGCATGGAGCCACCGCTGCCATGGAACGGCGATGGATGTGCTGCCTGGCGGTCAGAACCATCCTGGTCTTCGCTGTCAACATCGGAGCAACAGCTGATCCGCTGCCGGTACAGCTGGACATCACGTGATCGAGGAAGCTGGCTGCGTCCAATCCCGCTGCGCCCAGCTGATGCGGCTACGCCACCATCTAGACAGATTGGATTGCTGAACGCACGCTCGATCACAAACAAGGCCTTCGCACTCAACGAGCTTTTCACCAAGGAACGCTTGGATTATATGTTCCTTACAGAGACGTGGCAGAAAGCTGGAGAAGTCTTTCACCTGAAGGAGCTGTGCCCTGCCGGCTGCTGCGCGCTGGGGAAGCCCCGCCCCTGTCGCCGTGGCGGAGGGCTTGCTGCTGTGTACCGTGACAGTTACACATGCAGAATGATTGACACTGAACATTTCTCCTCTTTTGAATCCCAAATAATTAAGATTGGTTCATCTAACGCATTTTATAGCATTTTAATCTATCGTCCTCCTGGCCCTGCTAGTGTCTTTCTAAATGAATTTAATGACTTTTTATCCTCTCTGATTAAACTGGAGAAAGTTTTAATTCTTGGAGATTTTAACCTGCATATTGAAGATGATACGTCCACCCCTGCAGTGGAATTTTTATCCATGATGGAAACTTTTGATTTTAATCAACATGTTTCAGGCCCCACCCACAGAATGGGTCATTCTCTAGATTTGGTGTTTTCACTTGGCCTGCATGTTTCTGACCTTTGTGTCGAGGATGTTCATTTGAGTGACCATTGTGGCATTTTCTTTAACTTGGATTTACCCCCTGAGCCTAGGCCCATTCCTATAATGGTGAAAAGGAGGATCATCACAAGGTCCACAGCTGAGAGGTTCTGTGCCCAGTATGACTCTTTTGCTTTTAACGAATGCAGTGATGTTGATGGACTCTTGCACTGCTTTAATACTCAGTGTGTCACTATCCTGGACCAAGTCGCTCCTTTGAAATCGAATAATGTTGCTCGTAAGCAATTGTGTCCATGGATAAATGAAAACATTTTGAAAATGAGGAGACTTTGCCGCAAAACTGAGCGCTTGTGGAAATTCACCAAACTTGAGGTCCACAGACTGCACCTTAGAGACCTTATTTCTTCTCTAAATGATGTTATTAAAGAAGCGAGATCCAAATACTTTCACGAACTGATTGTGTCTAATAAGGGGAACCCAAAGGTGCTATTTGACACAATAAACTCCCTTGTGTCCCACACGGCCCCTGCTTCTTCAGCAATATGCAAAGCAGATAGCAATGAGTTCAGGAGCTTCTTTGTTGATAAGGTCAGGGACATCAAAGTTGAAATCCCACCGTCCTCTTACCGTGGCTCTTACCGGGGCTCAGCTCATGCTGACCAACCCTCACAAGACTGGTCCTCATTCAGTTTGGTGTCGCTGGAAGACATCACAGCATTAATTACTAAAATGACCCCCACTTGTAGCTGGTTTGATGTTCTACCCTCTAAGCTTCTTGTGAATGTTTTTCGTTCAATTGGGCCAAGTGTAGTCAAGATTTTTAACATGTCCCTTTCATCTGGTGTGTTCCCCAGCTTCTTTAAACATGCTGTTGTAGAACCGAGACTTGAAAAGCCAGGGCAGGACCAGGCAGAATTGCAGAATTTCCGACCGATATCGAAGCTCCCTTTAGCTAGGGAGCTAGTCAACCAACATCTTTCCTGGAGTCGCACAACATCTATGACACCTTCCAGTCAGGGTTTCGGAAACACCACTCTACTGAAACAGCCCTACTGAAAGTGTCCAGTGACATCCTGATGAATGCTGACTCAGGGAGGTGCACGGTGCTGGTCCTGTTAGATCTGTCCTCGGCTTTCGACACAGTTGACCACGACATCTTGGTTAATCGGTTGCATGATTTGGTGGGGATGTCAGGTCTGGTACTGGAGTGGTTTACCTCATACCTGACTGGGAGGAGCTTCAGTGTGGCTGTCAACCATATTATTTCCAAGCCAGCTGACCTGCAATATGGTGTTCCACAGGGTTCCGTCCTGGGCCCACTAATGTTTCTATTGTACATTCTTCCTCTTGGTCAGATAATTCAGCGGTTCAGTGATGTGGCCTATCATCTGTTCGCTGATGACATACAGCTCTATTGCTCCTTTAAACTCTCTGAGGCCCACAAACTAAAGTCTTTAACAAACTGCCTGTCAGAGGTAAAACACTGGTTAAATGAGAATAGCCTCCAGCTGAACTCAGAGAAAACTGAGACACTCATCATTGCCCCTGATAATGCTATTCCTGGCATTAGGCAGCACCTGGGCGGCTTGAGTTCATCAGTCAAAGCAAATGTGTGTAATCTTGGAGTCATTTTTGATGAGGGGATGTCCCTAGCGCAGCATTCTAAAAAGCTAATTAAGAACTGTTTTTTTCAACTGCGCAATATCTCTAAGTTGAGACAAATGATCTCACGGGATGAACTAGAGACTATTATCCATGCAATTGTGTCTTCACGGTTAGACTACTGTAACAGTCTGTTCACCTTTCTCAGTAAGAAAGAGCTGAGCCGTTTACAGTATGTTCAAAACTCGTCTGCGAGGCTTCTGACACGCACTAACAGGAGAGCCCACATCACTCCTATCTTAAAGTCCCTCCACTGGCTTCCGGTTTCCTTCAGAATAAACTTTAAAATCCTTGTTCTAACCTTCAGAGCCCTACATGGACAGGCTCCTGAATATATCAGTGCTCTGATCCAGCCCTACAGCTCCGTCCGTACTCTGAGGTCTTCAGGTAAGAGCCTACTGATGGTTCCTCGAACCAGTTTCAAAACCAGAGGAGACAGATCCTTCAAAGCAGTGGCGCCCCGTCTCTGGAATGAACTCCCTTTGTCCCTGCGTTCCCTGGACTCTGTAGAGACTTTTAAAAAGCATCTAAAGACTTTCTTTTTTAAGCAGGCTTTCCAGAGCTATTAGTATTGATGTTAATTTTTATTGTATTTTAATCCAATGTTTTTTTAATGTAAAGCACTTTGTGCCGCTTGTCTGTGAAAAGTGCTATACAAATAAAGGTTACTTACT